>JAWMAG010000013.1:17350000-17480000 GCA_037013455.1 Ceratitis rosa | reverse complement strand
CTTATATATAACTTTAAATAAAGCGCGCGTTTCTTTTTTCTCTCAAAAATTTTTTACTGCGTATTTTTTTTTCTCAAAAGCGGCGCTATTATTGCTTGACTAATTTTTTTTTCGGCTTAGCTCTCTGCTTTGGTAATATACTATTTTTTTGAGTAAATGGTTAGAGTTGTTAGCGGGCAAAAGAATAAGAACGCGACCGCTCGTACACGTTGTCGCTTATAGACTGAAGCGTTTGGTAGCGGCTGTTGGCTAAAAAACATGGCCAGAATAGCCAGAACGCAGATATGCAACTATTTTGTTGTGGCGCTGCTGCAGCTCTACTGCTGCTGCTCGTCCAATTGCTGCAACACCGATTGGATAAAATAGCAGTACACGACGTCAAAACCAGAAACTGGTAGAACGCGCGACACGGAATTGCAAAAAAAAAAACGAAAAAAAACCCCAGGCAAGAACAAAAACAAGGTATTAACATGCTACGCACTCGGGTGCACTAGAATAGTTGCATGCAATTGCAGCGCCAACGGCACATAGTCAAGCGCACTTCGTGCTGTTGCTAATTTCGGAGCCACGCGAAAGCGGCGCTCACTAATTGCACACACACTGCAACGCGCTGCATGAAATCTCTGCACGCGCGAGGGCTCTCCGCAACTACTTGGAGCTGAGTTTGAGAGCGCACGCTTAACATAGCAGCAGAGTAGGAGCGCGCGCTTGGCTGCAAGCTGCATTAAAACGCTACAACCGCGCTTGTCATATGTGTTAGACTCGCAGCAAGACTGTTGGTGATTCGTTGCCCGAAGCGGCGCCGGTCATAATGTCAATTCGCCGCCAATAGGTCGCCATAGCAGACAGCGTGCGTTGTCGGCTTTGACGTCAGCAGTTGGTGGACGAGCGCAACATCATTATCATTATCATGATGAAGAGCGGCAGCATCAGCGGCGCTGCACATCATTATGTTGCGTTTAAAGTTAGTGCCTCCCAACGCAAGTTTACAACTTTTCAACGAAATAATTGCTTGAAATAATGATGTAGCATAACAGTCTCTCTCAGACGCCAACGAAGTGTTAACCCAACGAGTAGCACACGATTTAATTACCGACTCACCATACCGCCGCCAAGCAGTTAGCAAACAGGAAGTATTTTGCGGAAGTTCAAGTGCCGCTTTACAGTGGCTACTTTGCTGCAATGACATTGTTGTTATATTGTCATATTCACCACACTTCCGCTTGGCGCTGAAGTAGCGAATAGAAGCTCGCTCTTTTTTGAAAACAACTTTTTAACTACTGAGAGCCTGAGTGTGCTTTGCGATGAGTGGCGCTCAGTTAGCGTTTGCAGAGAAATGTTTAAAGTATTTTATCTTCTCTTCAATGTAGTATTGCAGTAGCAGAGTGTAGCTTAAGAGTATACATTTTAAAGACATCTATATTATTAAAAATAATTAGTTACAAATTATGAAACTATGTAAAGCATTACTATCATCCAATAGTCCTAAATTTTACTAAATTAATTTTCCATAAATACTTATAACAAGATTTCTTAAGAAAAGAAAAAAAGGAACAAAGAAGTAGGAAAATGGAAATGAAGTGAAAATCAATTTAATAATGGTTACTAGAACTAATATTTTTTCCTAATTTTTAATTATTACTATTTTTTTTTAATAATTTTTATTAAATAATTTTTTACTGATTTATTAATTATTGTTTTAATTTTTATGTTTTTATTTCATATGTTAAGTTAAAGTTTTATTTTATTTTAATGTTTCATATTTTGTCTTGAAGTGCTATTTCAATTTTCATTCAATTAATCTTTTTATAAAATTTGTATTTTCAAAGCAGTTTTTATTTAAATCCTTTATTTAAATGTTCACTTTTCTTTCAATTCTTATTTTTTTAACTCACTTATAATACCATAATTGGAAAAACATCAAGACAGATTGGAGGAGAAGCTCGGCCGAAAATCGCTTCAGCGGTGACGAAGCTCCTATTATATATATACGTGTAAAATACCATAAGTTTAATATTTCATATTAATTTTGAATTTTTCATATTGTCATATGAGTTTATTTATTTTTTTTTTAATTATATTTTCTATTATTCGTAAAAAGTTTTATTTTTTGTTTTTATTACATATTTACATATTACTGAAATTAATTTTAATTTTTATTTTTTATGTTTTATTTGGACTTTTTATTTCTCTTTAATTTATTTTTATTATTTTTGTTTTCTAACTTTTATTTATATTATTTTCCTTCTGGGTTTTTTCATCTATATTTATGTTTTTTCACATTTGTAATTTTATTTTATCTTTTATTTAAATTTTGTTTTTATTATATTTAATTAATTTTTTTTAACCTTTAATTTTTTTTAATTCCTAATTTTTTTTTATTTATAATTTTATTTTGTCTTTTATTTAAATTTCGTTTTTTATTTTTTCTTTAGTTTCTAATTAATTTTTTTTAATTCCTAATTTTTTTTTTATTTATAATTTTATTTTGTCTTTTATTTAAATTTCGTTTTTTATTTTTTCTTTAGTTTCTAATTAATTTTTTTTAATTTTTAATTGTTTTAATTATATATTTTAGCTTTCATTTTACTCTTTTATTTTATTTTTATTTATAATTAATATTATTATTAACTTGTGCTTACATTATTTAATACGAATTAAATAATTACTTTTACTTTTTGGTCCAATTTCATATTTATACATATATATATATATATATTTCATTTTTTTTATTTTTATTTTTCAGTGACTTAATTTACATATTATTTTTACTTTTATTACCTCTAATTTTTTAATTATATGATTTTTTATTTTTATTTTATTTCAATTTCGATGTCCATTTTCTCTTAAAATTTTATATATATTTTTTTGAATTTAAAATTTTTTAATTTCCATTCTTCCGATTTTTATTTGTATTTTATTTAATAATTTTAAAATTTTTTATACCTTTCTTTACTTCTGTTAGCAACTTTCATTTATTCTCTAATAACATAAACTTTACAGAACATTTAACAGGGAAATTTAACATAATCATACTCAGTTTTATTAAGAGAGTACTGAGTTAGATTGTGCTGGGGTGTCTTAACATTGCACTCATTTTATGTGTCTTTGAGTTTATTTAATTTCAGCCTCAAATCAAAGTGTTCCCAGCAATACAGTGGCGGTGAGGAAAATGAAACTGTTCACAATTATTTACGTCATTTCTCGCTATGAAACTGAAGGAGTTATATACTTTTTTGGTACATAAAGAGATATTTTTATATACTCAGCTTAAGAAATGAGGAAATCAAACAAACTGTAGCAGAAATATCTGCCTTAAGGAAGAGGCATGAGTTATTGAGGAGCAGTAGTTTCGTTTCCAAGATTTTAGCCATAGCTACAGGGATGGGGAAGAGAAAAAGTCTATCGAGTACTACCTTCCTTATTGTCCATCCTCGATATCTGCGCGATACACAATTCCTTTGGAAAGGGTTCTTTGACTGCCTCACTGTGCTAGCTGATTCGAATATCTACAAAGGCGAAGACATAAGACCCAAAGCAATATCACAATGGGCATAAGTGCGTTGGTCACTGACAAACGGCACCAGAAACGCAATCAGAACTGGGAAGGACCTCTTCGGGCCGTTCGGTATCAAACGAGATTTCAGACAAGGTGACTCTTTATCTTTTAACTTTGTGCTAGAGAAAATAATAAGACCTGCAGATCCAAATAGACAAGGTGCAATCTTTTACAGGAGTGTACACTCCCCCCGTATGCCCATGACGTTGATAGCACCGACCTTAATAACCGTGCAGATAGTTCTACTTTCTCCAGGTTTGTTTAAAAAGCGAAACGAACGAGGGCAATTGAGTAGTAAATTCCTCTCTCTCAAGGGACCAAAACTAAACTCCTCAAGTCACTCATCGTGCCCGTTCAACTGCATGGTGCAGAAGCCTGGACGACTTCGACATCCGATGAGTCGGGCCTGGGAGTCTCCGAGAGAAAAGTTTTGCGAATGATTTATGGTTTTTTTATATAGTTCAGCGAATGAATTTGCAGCGGCAATGCTGGCTAGGTCTTGTCGTCCGGTGGAAGCAGTGGAAATGGAAAACCTCCGCTTCGTTGGAAGGTTCTAGTGGAGAGCGAACTGGTTTCTTTTGGTATTCCCAACTGACGCCAAATAGCGAAGAGATGGAACGAATGACACGCTATCGCATAAGCGATTTCTACACCAGTAAAGAAGTAGTAGAAGAAGAAGAAACTAAAACTAGCATTTCTTTCCTTTAAAAAGAAATTAGCATTAATTAAGTAACCATAATATTTTGGGTCTCAACACAAACAAATGTCGAAAGCTTATTTTATTTTATTTTATTTGTTGTTTTTCTATTTATTTTTTATTTAATTTTAAACATTTCCGTTAGACTAAACGCCAACAAACGGTAACAATTTCAGTCAACAAACTCATTTATAATTAATCAAGAGTGTCAATAAACGACAAGGTGCCAGACCGAAGCGGTGTTGATATCAAACAGCAACAACAACAACAACAACACCAAAAACCAGAGCAATACTAAAATACAAGCCAAACGCATTGAACCTACATAAATTTAGGGGTCAAACAACAACAACAACAACAACAACAACAGCAACAAAACTTTGACGCTAAGCATATTCCATTAAAGGTAAACAAAAAAAGTTGTGGCAGAAGGGTTGAAGTAGAAGTAGAGCGACGCAGCTGATGGTAATGGCATTGAGTGTCTCTTTCTGCACGACGTAACAAAGTGAAAAACACCGAAAAGTTTACAAATTAACAGGGTTAACACTGGCGGGAGGAGGAGTGTATGTATTGTTGTTGTTGTTGTTGTTGTTGATGCTCTAAATTAAATTCAATGAAAACATAAAATAGCAAAAGAGAAAGAAAATGTGAAATCAGAAATTCAAAGGCCTAAAAGTGTTCAAGCATTGAAATTAAGGACCAGCATTGCAAGCAAAAAGTACATGAAAAAGCGAACGGTATTAATAAGGCGCTTAAGCGTAAATCAAAGTGAATGCCAAATGTTGGCGTACTAAAGGCGGCAGGGGTGGCGGTGACTGGCGCTTGTGGCTTGTTCTACAATGTGAAGTTTCGTGTTTGTGGCGGTCAAGGTAGTTGTTACTCTTGAAAACTCTCTGACCATTTACGCTTGATCGCCTTCGCTTATCAGCCTGCGGTTGAGTGCGTACGGCTGCTGTCAGGAAAAAGCGTCCTTTTTAACGATAATTTGACAACTTCGGGTGATTGTCAAACGATTTTGTCAAAAAAGAACAAATAATATATTATATTTTGGGGGAGTACATTTCATTAAAGCTGTTTTAAAGACAAATGTGAAAAAATTCACTGTTTTTGCAAGAAAAAAATTTAAAAAAAGAAATAGAAAAATTATAAAAAAATTGTAATATAAAAAACTTAAAAAAAAACTAAAAAAAAGTGAAATAATAATACAAAATATTTAAAAGAAATAAAAGAAATAAGAAATATATTTAAAAAATATTTCAAAGAAATAAAAGAATTAAGAAATATATATAAAAAATATTTAAAATAAATAAAAAAAAATTTTAAATTAAAAAAAATATATAAAAATAATGGAAAAAGTAATAAAAAATACTTAAAAAAAAAACTAAAAAAATGAAATAATAATAAAAAATATTTAAAAGAAATAAAAGAATTAAGAAATATATACAAAAAATATTTAAAAGAAAAAAGAAATATGTATAAAAAATATTTCAAATAAATAAAAAAATTAAAATTAAAAAAAAAATATATAAATATAATAAAAAAAAAATAATAATAAAAAATATTTAAAATTAAAAAAAAAATATAAAAATAATAAAATAGTAATATAAAAAACTTAAAAAGAAACTAAAAAAATATTTAAAAGAAATAAGAAATATTTATAAAAAATATTTAAAATAAATAAAAAAAAAAAATAAAATTAAAAAAAATATATAAAAATAATAAAAGAAGTAATATAAAAAACCTAAAAAGAAACTAAAAAAAATTAAATAATAATAAAAAATATTTAAAGGGAATAAAAGAATTAAGAAATATATATAAAAAATATTTAAAAGAAAAAAGAAATATGTATAAAAAATATTTCAAATAAATAAAAAAATTAAAATTAAAAAAAAAATATATAAATATAATAAAAAAAAAATAATAATAAAAAATATTTAAAGGAATTAAAAGAAATATAAAATATGTATAAAAAATATTTAAAATAAATAAAAAAAATTTTAAATTAAAAAAAAAACTAAATATTTTTGAAAATCCACACAAACAATTGACATATATTCAGCAGAAATAAGGAAAAAACACAGAAAATTCAAATTTAAAAGGGAATATTTATTATTATTCGAAAGAATATATTGGCATTTATTTTTTGTAGATTAACTCTTTCAAATGTCAATACGTCTCAGCTGGTTCAACCGTTGAGTCCGATTTTCGATTACTTGTCCAAGTATTTCGACTGGCAACTTGCGAATGACAAACGTTGAATATAATTTTTTATTAGTAAGTCATTTTTTTTTAATATGAAAATAACAAAAATTTCTGATTTATTTAAATTACGTAATTTTTCAAACTTATTGGAAATATTTTATAATTTTTGTTGATAAATTTTCGATATAAAAATTGTAGAAATTTGGATTCATCTATAACAAAGAACTCAGTGGAGGTGTTGGAAAAAAAGCAGCACCCTCAAGACTTGTTGAGCATCACAGATTTCTTTCAGATTCAGAATAAAACGACGTACTTTTCTGGATATTCCCTGTTGCAAGGAGTTTGATTTATAAGGAGATGCTGTGTTACGTAACCTAGATAGTGAGGCCACACATTTTTGGGAGATTTTGACCCAAACTGCAGGAATTTATGTAGAGAAATTAGCTTGAAGAATCGCTAAAAAGGCTAGGTCAAGTTTAACTATTGTATAATGGGCCAGGCTTGCCGTAGTAGAGATGCAAAAGAAACCAATGCTGTTTATCTACGCTGGTACCTACATATTTATTTATATAAAATACTAAAAATTTTCAAATTCTACTGGACGAAGAGGCGTACATTCTGTTAGGCAGTTAAATTAACACAAAAATATTATTTTATAAATTAATCAAAACTCAACTTTTGCATACAAAAACAAATTTCTTGTTGAGCATATTTTAATTAATAACTCTCTTAAACTCAAAACCACACTACATACATAATTAAGTATGCCTTATATATATCTATGCATATAACTAACACCAACACTTGAGTTTATTCTTCTCCTGAGCACCATAAACATACTTACAATACATGTAATTGTACATATGTATATATATAAGTTTCAACCTTAAGAAAATGAAATGAAAACTAGCAAAGCTCTAATGATGATTAAGTGCGTCTGCAGCAAGTAATGAGCAACAAGCAGTAGCAAGCAACTTAATACCAACAATACTCCATATTTGAATATACGTGTATGTGTGCATATTTATATATAAATAAATTAGTTAGAAAATCGCAAGAAAGTGAAGCGCAATATGAAACTCGTCGTACCACCTTGAGAATGGAGAAAAATCACTTAACATTTTGCAAACTCAACAGCAGCAACAGCAACAACAGCAGCAGCACGGCGCAGCATAGCTCATGTTCAGCATATTTTCGCACTGTCATGGCGTATGAGTAACTTATGAGTGCATAGAATAGTGGCGTTTGTTTGTAAGTGCGCTCATGACATTAATTAGCATTATGAAGCCGTTGGAGCAGCAACTTATTTGCTTATGTCTATACGCAGTTACCCAAGCATTTGTTATTATTTAACTTTTTTGATGCAGATAAATTTCGAGGAGTTAAGCGATTTCATTTCAACTGTTGCATGCGGTGCAGAGAGAAATTTGAAAATGTGCTACGAAATATTCAAAAAAAAAATTAAATGAAAGTTATATTTCAGTGTAGTTTAATCTTTATGATATCTATTTTTAACTTTCTACTAATATTAAGTTGTTAGTTTACGAAATTTCATATTCCCAGCTACTTGCTTTCAAAAGTTGTAAGTCAAAATTATGTTTTTAAAAAAACGGTTGTACCGTAGCTATATCTTGTAGTCATCTGATCTCGATCATTTTCACAAAAAACAATTTATATACTATAAGAAAACTAATTAGTAAATTTCATATTTCTAGCTGCCTATTTGTTTGATTTTCGAACAAAAATCTCATTTTCGAACAAATTTTTGTATGGCAGCTATCCGTTATAGTTATCCAATATTGATAATTTTTTGCATAAATCATCTATGAACTTTAAGAAAACTAGGATATATATTTCATAATCTTAGCTGCTTAATTGTTGCATTTGTAGTCAAAAATATCATTTTTGAACAAGGTTTTGTACGATAGCTAAGTGTTATAGCAATCCAATATTGATAATTTTTTGCATAAATCATCTATGAACTTTAAGAAAACTAGGGTATAAATTTCATAATCTTAGCTGTTTAATTGTTGGTTTTGCAGTCAAAAATACAATTTTTGAACAAGTTTTTGTACGACAGCTATGTGTTATAATGTTTCTATCTTAACTATTTGCGCTGTGCTATATTTAATAATGATATAGTTTGATGAGTTTCCTAACTCCTATCTACTTATTTGCAAAAGTTATAAACAAATTTCTTGTTTTTGAACCAAATGTTGTATGGCAGCCAAGAATCTCATAAAAAAAACAAATCAACTCAATTTAAAATAGTTCACCTTTAATTCTTTTTTTTTCAAGCAACTTCAACCATCCGCTCCCACAGGCAATGAGGATTTTCCCAAAAACAAAAAAAAAAACAAAAAATACCAACAAATATTTAGTGCATTTAACTATTGAAATATATTTCATGACAAACCAAATTAAAAAAAAAAATTCCAAAAATTTAAACAAAAACTATTGACTTGCCCCGAATCCTTTTCCTTTCACAATACTTCCTCTCTCCACCTGAAAATTTCACTTATTCAAGCGCAATTGCTACGTCGCTTTGGTTTTCTATGGTAAACATGCAAATTTGCAATATTTTGGAGACAAAAGGCGTTGTTACATGTATATATATATATATATATATATATAAATGTTTTGGAAAGCGGCTTTCCGATTAATAAGGCAAAAAGCAAATAAAATGTAATAATAAAAAAAAAGTGAAAAATATTGTAAATATTCAATTGTACGTATGATGGGATATACCTATGTTTGAGTGTATGTATGTATATTCTTTATATTTATATGTGTGCGTGTTTGTATGCTATTGTCTTTGTCAGGCTGGCAATGAGGCCAATCATATATTTTGGCCGCCATATGTCGCTGACGATGGTCGGTTTTTGGTGTCACTCGTACACTCACATGCACACACATACACACACATAGACACTCACTGAAGGCAGTGCATGATAAAATACGAGGGTTCTCTTTTATATTTCGGGATTTGGCAATGCTAGTGTTGCAATCTGGCAAATGAAGACTGTAAAGTAAAGTTCGGCTTTTTTAATGGCATGAAATCGGCATTTCTTCGGAATTAGTTTGAGAGGACACTTTGTACCGAATGAGTTATTTGTATTCCCCCTACGTAAGACAAAGAACTGAGAGATTAACGTTTTTCGACAACTGAAGAGGCGGCTGATGCCTTCAGTACGCCTCTTTTGGAGAGATCTCTCTCTGAGTCGCAAAGTTCTACGGAATTTGGTTCAGTTGCTTCCAAAACCATTAAGATCTTAAGGGAGAAAATTTTGAAAAACAACAAAGTGATCTGCGATGATTAATATTTGGCTTTGTGCTCTAATTTCGCAATATAAAAAAGGCAACCCTGTGACTGTTGTTGTTGTAACCGTAAAAATATACCCCAAAAATAGTTTTTGGGGAATATTGCGGCAGTGACAATACTTGGCCGCATAAAAATACAGGTCGTTTAGGTATAAAGATCCGACTATCGGGGAAACTATTCAGTTTTAGTCGCTCCTAACGAAAGGTATGCCTTGCCCAGCAATGGAAAAAGCCAACCCTGTTGTTGTTGGGGCAGGCTTTGTCAATCTAAGTCGCCGAGGTCATCTAAAGGGAGGTCCAGAAAACGTGCTGTTTCGACGGGATTGGACCAAAGTGAGAGGGGTGGTTAGATGAGTCGGTTTAAGGGGGCATGTGAAGAGTGGTGGTTAGTGTCGTGCGGAGACTCTCCACATGCAGGGTATACGTTGGGTATACTGGGGTTGAGTCTGGATAGGTAGGAGTTTAACCTGTTCCAATATCCAGATCTAAGTTGTGCAAGGGTCACGCGGGCCTCTCGAGGCAGTTCGAGCTCGTTGTCTGCTATACGTGTAGGTGGTGGTTTTACTCCGAGTACGCCATTCACGGCAAGGGAGTCTTTGAAGGTCTTAAGTGACTCCTGTTGAATGGCGTCCAGTGCTTGTCGGTACGCCGTCCTGTCCAGCGGTTTTTGCACGTGTTGCTGGATGGTGCTCTTTAAGTCGAGTACTCACTTCCTGATGTGCCTAGGGGGAGGTTCGGCTTCTGTGAGCTGCCTGCTGGGGTGCTCCCTGCGGTAGCCAACCCTCGTATATGTTAGTTAAACACACCTTTTGTTAGTCGCGCTGCAATTGTTTCGTTTGAAAATAAAGTGCAACAACAAGAAATATATGCTCATTTGCACAACTGTCATGGGTATGTTAGTTACACGCCACCACCTCTCTTTAGCCCCCACACACTGCTCGTGCTGCCACTGTTTGTTTAGTACACTGTCTTCAAATGCCAACTCAACTTTTGTCACTTTCTTACTGCTCCATCTTTCTATCTCACTCACACACTCACTCACTCAACTTGGGCTCATGCAATTATTTTTTGTTTGTTTTTTTCCCTCATTTCACTTCATTTTCTGTCTCATTTTGCAATATAATTTTGTTGTTTTTATTTTTGTCCTACTTTTCAATGGTTTTTTTTATTTTTTTTTATTATTTTTCATTTAATTCTATATTTTCTTTTTTTTCCAAATAACATTTGCGATTTTCGATTTTCATTTTCCATTCTCAATTTCATTGCTTACACTTTCGAATCGCTGGCGCGCGCTGTTGTCCTTATTATTCGCATTATTTATATAGGTACATATGGTTGCATGTATACCCATATATATGTATGTATGTACTTTCACCTTGTTTACTTCAACTCAGCTCAATTCAGCTTGGTGCGGTGCCGTTGGTTATTCTTGCATATTTAATAATAATTTTTCACTTGTAAACATGAAATCGAATAAAATTTTATGAGTTGCAATATTTTCGCTTTTAAATTACAACTGCAATGCGTACCTGGTCCCGTTAGAGTCGATGGTAAAAGAAAAGAAGAAAGTACTACAACTACTACTACTTTTTTTACTACACTTTACATAATATTATTACTACTACTACTATTACTCTGCAGGCAAGTAGTAGGATCCCCTTAGTGGAAAAATATATTTTTGTTGATTTGTGCATAATTTTCATAAATAATATTACATTGTTTGCGCTGCTTCTTGTTCTCTTATGTAAATTTTTTCTTTTATTTTTTCATTTTTATTTTTGTTTATTTTTTTAGGTATTTACCCGCTTCAGAAGCAATTTTCATGTGAAATATATATTCTGCTAAGAAAGTACAAAGAGAGAGAGAGAGAGAGAGAGAAAGAGAGAGAGGGGAGGAATAGAGAGTGAGAGAGTGAGAAAAAGAGAGTGAGAATCATAGACTTATTAGAGCAGAGATCTTCATAATCAACTAAAATACGAGAACATTTAAAATGGCTTAAGAGAGTCCACACACATATCTCTCCTCTCCCATCAGCAATTACTTTTGGTATTTAAGCTGTAATCCTCACTTTTAGAATAGAGAAAACAAAAGCTTTAAACATTCTCAGAGCGAGAGAGAGAGAGAGAGGCTCACCCGCACAGAGGAGGAAAGAGTTAATGTTACCTGTTGACCTAAACAGGGTTTGGTCACTGAAAGGGTGACAGCCCTTGGCCGGATAAAAATCCGGTGCGTAGAACCGGTTGTCTTGAGAGTTATGGAGAGTCCCCGCACGACACTAACCACCTCTCCCTCTTGTTCGATTCCGTCGGAAAAGCACGTTTCCTGGACCTCTCGTTAGATGACCTCGGTGACTTAGATTGATTAACCTGTCCCCAAGCAGGGTTAACGTAGCCGCTACAACAACAACAATAACAGGAAAGAGTTAAAAACAAATCCACCAAGCATTTTACCAAGCTAAGGATATTAGGAGGTCAAATAACAGTAAACCATTGTTTTTGCCATACCAAAGCTACAATTATCTGGCCCTTTTGCCTTCGAACTAAACTGAACTTTTTGCCATTTTATAGGTGAAGCTATTACCACACACTCATAGAAACCCTTGCCTCTGTTGGAAAACAATTGGAGCAATCGATTTTCACAAATTTTCAAAAGCCAAATCGTTTGCCATAGACAGGACATAACTATAAGTTAAGGTGGAAGCATAAAAATTCCCTAACTAAGCTCTCGGACCCTCTAATGCATCACTATCGATGTTTGGGGTCTGATGTTATTTTGATGAGACATAATTTCCCTCCTCTTGACCAAAGCTGGGCGTTTCTGGGCGTTTATTTACTGCAGACGGTCCAATTGTCGGCCGTGTTAAGAGTTTGATTTCTTGATTCCTTGTCAATCCAACCAAACACACAACAAAACCTTCTTAGCAGGCAGTTAATCCTTGCCTGAGCCAGCTGTCTTTCGACTCCGACCCTTTTCATTTGAGGAGGCTTTTAGTAATCCACTTTTTTACACCAGCCAAGATTCCCTTCAGAAACAGTTCGATTACATCGAGCTTCGGGTTTGTGTATCCAGCCTTTTTCAAGTGGTTCTTTCTGCATAACTGCCACTCGTACAGGTACCAGACTGAAACTCCATTATAAGGAAAACGTGTTGCTCTCTGAGGGTTTGGGATTACCCTGACAGTCGGGTCTTTATGAAGCAACGATTCGACCAAGGACTATAACTCCTGCAACATTTCCCAAGTACAACAACAACAACGCCTTTTTTATTGATGGAAGTGTGTTAGATCTATCGATCTTTCTAATCTGAGTTAACGTTGGAGACAGCTTTCGACATATAAGTCGCAAATAGTTAAACCCATTCGCTTTCTACACACTCTTATTGAATCGAGGTTGCACGTTGTCCTCAGTTCATCAGCTCTACAATCCGCTGGCACCAATCACTGTCCGCTCGAATAAAAACTGAACATTATTCTCTATCAGGGATCCCATCTGGAGTACTTCAGCACCAGGCAGTTGAGACCAATTAGAAAAATACACCACTCCACCTTCAGTCTCGTAAGCACTACTTCAGACAGCTCTTTCCATAATGGTCTGCCCTTTCGGACTTACATTATATGTGAAAATCAAACCTCGACCAATGACTAGTTGAAGAAACTTGTCACGTTTTGAATACAACTATGCAGCTCAAACCAGCTATGCGGAATCATAGAACTGAGTAAATCTTTTTACAAGCCTATCATTTGTTGGGCTGATCTCAGTTTCAATCGATTTATTTTGGCGGCTGGGAGACATATTATTTCTCAAACCCAAAGAAATTCTATAAATATGGCCTAGCAATCTTTTAGAGCGATATAATAAGATATACAACAGATTTTCTTACCTAATCTTCGAAAAGATTCCACCGAATTTCGATTAAAGCTTGTACATACGGTTTCGCTATCGCTATCGCTATCAGGAAAGAGTCTGTCCAGGCCGCTCTCCACTTGCAAGCTCGCTTTAAGAGAGTTATTCAAAAGAGATGCTAATTTAAGATACTAGAGTCTCAATTATTGTAATGCGACTGGGGTAGTGTGGCCAAGTAATGGAATAATAGAAGCTCGGGAGAGCATATCGCGCTCAAAAGAAAGGCATTTTTAAGGGACATCTTCTATTAGGTGGGTAGGTTTTTAGGCTCGCTTATTTTCATAAGCTTTTCTTCATGTCAGAATTATACTGGAAGGAGTTCTCTAGATGAAGCTGAAGTTAAGTTCAAGCTCGAACGCGTACCAGAAATCACTCTAAAAAAGCTTGTAAAAGTGATCTGAGTTCCACCAAATTGACTTTCCATGTATGGGTATTCTTAACGCTTTCTCAACTGGTTTCTATATCAACTTATTTTTTCCTTTAGAAATCATACTTTAGTACCGTTAAGTGTCTCGCTTAACCTCGGATTTGTTTCCTTCAATTTATTGTGCCTCGTATTAGAAGACACTAGAAGAATTCTCGACTCACTTAAACATTTTTATTTTCTTTGATTTTTATGCAAACATTTTCCATTTCCAATTTTTATTGCTCGAGTTTGCTCGATTTGACAGTTGCCATTATGGCTACAGTTACAGTTACATTATGCCGTTAGCTCGTTTGGGTTGCAACAAGAATTTGTGTCAATTGCATGTGGCAACCGCAATTGTTTCTTTCTATTTATTTTAGTATTTAACATAAAAAATTCCGTAAAAACTTTTATTGTAAATTGTATACAGTGTTGTTGTTGTTGTTGCTGTTGTTGTTGTAACGCTTATTCTTTACTATTATTACAAAGTGCACTTATGGGTGTGTGCGCGTGCTTATAACGGTAAATTGCATGCAAATATTGTCGCAATGCATGCAACACTCGCAACCAGCCCGATTGTTGTAGTTGTTGTAGAATCTAAATATATACAACTATATTTGTTTATTTCGGAAAATATATGTAGCAATCATTAGAATATTCGATACTAGCGTTGTATTTATCGAAAAAGAAGAAGAAGATCTGAGGGTCAAGGTCTCTGGCTTCTGGCTTCTGGCTTTGTGGCAAGCCGTTAATTGGGCTGGGCTTCTGAGGACTCTGTGAATCATCTTCTGTTTCCACGGTTTCTTCTTATTTCTCTTCCTCTTCCTCTTCCTCTTCCTCTTCCTCTTCCTCTTCCTCTTCCTCTTCCTCTTCCTCTTCCTCTTCCTCTTCCTCTTCCTCTTCCTCTTCCTCTTCCTCTTCCTCTTCCTCTTCCTCTTCCTCTTCCTCTTCCTCTTCCTCTTCCTCTTCCTCTTCCTCTTCCTCTTCCTCTTCCTCTTCCTCTTCCTCTTCCTCTTCCTCTTCCTCTTCCTCTGTTTCTTGCATCTTATCAGCTCTTCACCGTCTTATTTGATTAGCCCAGGCGGTAAGCCATTGGCTACCCAAACCATGTTGGTCTTTAAGCCAGCAATCACTATTTGCACTTCGTCACAGTTGGTTGATAGAAAGTCTATTTTGTCACCAAAATTGCGAACTCGGATTAGCCTTCTCCGGGTTTTTCACTTTCACTGCCATTCAACAGACTGCAGATTTGTTCTTGCATGAAACCTTTTCGGAATCTTTTCATAGTTGTTTTTAGTCTTTACCTCAGCCGTCCAGCTTCTCAAGCTCAACGTTCTTCATCGGTCTCTAGCTTATTCTGTCTGCAAATGAGTCTCGCTTTCCCTTTCAACTCTCGGTATCTCTCACAGTCACCCCGCCTTCGTTTAACTTCTCTTCTCTAACGGCGATAGGTAGGGAGCTTGAAATGGTATACCTAAGAAAAAGAGAACCAGAACCTGTGCTACTATACACCACATCTACTGGGATTTTATATGTACTGAGCATTTTTTTTTTTTGCCTTTTTGGAGACACGCTTCACCTCTGGAGTTCAAATATGTTTACTGTAGCGAGTTGATCAAGGTGTTTGCTCTTTCTACTCAAAACATGAGAATATTATATCCGCCGCTTAAGACAAATAACCACAAATTGCATGCGGATTATGAACCCACATCGATACGAGTAAGAACAACAACAATTAGCATACAAAAATTACAGTAGAAGCAAGATAAGTGTAGACGCAGAGAAAGGTGGAGAGTGAGGGGGAGAGAGAGAGAGATTACAAAAGTATTCAGAATAAGCAATGGTGGGGGAATTCCATATGGAAATACATAAAACCATTTCATAGTAAGAAAAATTGAAGACAGTCTTTATTAGATATTGCTTGTACGTATCTGCACACCTTGCACCTTGACACATGAGCTCTAGCACCAGCAAATGCCAAATCCGACCGCTTCCACGCAATACCACAAAGTCCAACCCACCTTGCCGGTGTAAGCTACCGTCCGTGCAGTTCATAGAAGAATTTGTAGCTTGTAGCTGCGTTGAAGTGGCGTGCCGACTTGAAGCTCTCCAACGAATTCGACGAATATTACGCAAAACGTGCAACATGCACATACAGACTCACAAACCCACATGCATAGAAGCAGCAGCAGCAGCTCAGCCACAGCGGCATCATTAGCATTCCAGTGTGACTTTGGCCAAAGCCAACAACAGGAAAGATGATTAATTCAAAGTTATTAGAAACATGACTGAAATTTATAATGCACAAGAACCTGCCACACGGCACATGCCACGTACACACTCAAGCACACACACACACACATACACATACGAGTATTTATGGTACACCCGCTGACGTTACATACACGCCACGCAAAATGTGGACGCTACGTCGATTGCTTGCCACAAAGACAGTGAGATATGCCAGGTTGGCTCCCACTGCCACTCGGCCTTCGCTTGGCTTACACCAGCGGAAGCCAATGAACCACCGGCGTAACTGCCGCAAACTCCGTTCGAACTTCATTCATTTACAACTTGTTGTTTTTGTTCTTTTTTTTTGTTGTTGTTTTGCACTACGCCTTTTGCTGACGCTTAAAATTGCCAATGCAACCCTGCTCCAAGCGGCTGCCATCGGTGGTTCTGTGGAGCTTTATCCCCGCGCTGTTAGAGACCAAAATAAGTTCGCTGCTGTTTGGGTGTTGATAATAATGATAATGACGTTGACGCTTGTACAACAACAATAACAACAACAACAACAACAACGCACAGGTTGAGTATCTGAGCGTTTGTCATATTTTATTGTTGTTGCTGGTGGAGTTTGCATGCAAACCAAAATAACCAAAACTTTTTCATTTATTTATTTCTGTTCTATAGTTGTTGCTATTGTTGCTGTTGGTGGTGGTGGTGGTGAGGGTGGTGTTTTTGCAATGAGTTTTAATGAGTGACAAATTGCCTGTTGAGTAGCTGAGCTCACAGCAGCAGCAACCTGAAAACATTGTAGCTTCGGATATGATGTTTATACCATTCACACGGGGAGAGGCAAACTTTTAGGATCCCCATTTCTTGAGCCGTTAAATCTATACAACTGCCTGATAACAGCTAAACCTGTCTGTTGAACTCCATCTCCAACCTTTGGGTTGAATCCTGATTTTTTTTCGTCTAAAATGGGGCTACCTAAGGCTTTATCCAAGTCACCATCGCACGGCTAATGGACTTTTATGAGGAGCTTTCTTTATTTCACATCAGAATGACATACGGAGAAGTTGATCCTGCAGAGAAGCGTGTTTGCAAAATATTCTTTGGCAAACCTTCTGCTGGTTCGAGCTCATGACCATCCACATTGTGGCGCTTAATGCTACCCACCACTTGGCTAATGACAGCCGCTGTACCATCACCACCTTTACTCTTCTGAATGAACCCTGAAACGGCAATCAGAAATGCAAAGAAAAAAGCCCCCACAGACCCTATACGTTAGTCATGGTTTTTGAGATTTCCAGAATATATCTTCATAATAGTTCTAGCCTCTCAACAAGATCTCTCTACTATTAATTTCACGTATCTATCGAGCCTGTTTGTGGACAAATAAATATATTGCTTTACAGACCACTCCAATTTAATGTGTAAGAAGGAAAGGCACTTGATATTAGCAGACATCTACCAAGGAGCCAGAACTCAGTTAGACCTGTAACCACCGAGGTTTCAAGCTTAAGAGAGGTTCAAACATGCGACTATATAACGTCAAAACCTCAAAGAAATATTTAGCACATTAAAAACAGCCTGCAGACTGTCTAAATAACTGATGTAATAATAGCTACGCGACATCAGACAGACGAATGGGTAGAGCTAAGAAGGAGAGCTTCTACTTATTTCTGCTTATCTTCTCCAATTGGGCATAAAAATGACAACTTAACTTTTGTAAATGGAAGGAATTAAATAGTTGTGGGAGTATTTATTAAAGTTAGGCTTAATGTTATGTTAAGTTATGTTAAAGTAATATTACATTTAATTATTAAACCGGTTAAGAATTACAGAGTATTTGGAGGAACATGCTCTCTGGGTGCTACTTTGTGAAGAAAAAAATTCTAAAAGCGGCTTAACTGACTGCACTGATAGCAGCGTCTAGTTGCATGTGTGTATCAACTACTACTTAAGAGAACCCAGACATTTCTTCTCACTCTTTTTTGAGCTTAAAGAGTTTTGCATTCCCCGAATGTAACAACAGTAGCGAGAACCAATTGCTTAGCTCGACTAATACGTTGCTAGTATCCATACATAGTTGACTGATGATTACGTTTGGCTGGTGCTTGCGGAGACGAAGTATATGTGAGGGGCTGTGACATTTCCAAGATCGTTTGACAATTACTAAATTTAATGCCATCTCCCGTACTTCTTACGTTCATCAAGAGAAAATTAAGGACCAATATGGAATACGCTTTTCATCAAGATGTTTTTGGTGTTCTAGTTTATAATAAACGCTCAACAAAATTGTACTGCTAAATGCTGCGAGAGTCGATTTATTACAAACAAAAAACTTAAATTGTGTTCAAACAGGCCAATTGGCTTGTGGCAATTAAGCTTATGTGGCGAAATTTAGTGTTCATATTCATTCAATTAAGTTAAAGAAAGATCCGATTGTAAATCTAGTATTGCCAGCACACACTTTCTCTGGTGTAGTCTCATCAAAGCCATCGCTTTTGTTTGATTATTATTATTCATTATAAATTGTTTATTAAAAAATATTTTAGCTGAAAATTTGCCAGCAGTTCCATATTAAATTAGTGTATGTTTTCACCATTTTGCCAACCACTAATTATACAAGTTTTTATAAAACGAATTGTATTGCATTTAGTAGCTTAATTAACTAATTGAGTGCCTGTGTGAACAACTTTTTATTTTCAATTTTAATTATATTTGATTAATCACTTATATTTTCAAGCATAAAAATATTTCAAAAATAAAAAAAAATGTTTTTCAAGCAACATTAAGGGTATAAGACACATCTTCTCACAAGCGATAACACTTACTTAAATGAAAAACACGAAAATATGACTCTCCTGCTGCTATTCCTGCTCATATCCTTGGTAGGCACGTCTGCATTTTGTGGCAATTTGTCGGTTTTTGTCTCATACCTCTCACCTCTCTCCTCACACTCTCCCACACTATTTATTTGCATACCTGTTTATTTATTTCTTCATCATGTTTGTTGTCATTCCAAAATAACTGTATTTTGTAACTTAACTTTTGTTAATATTTATATTTATTTAGAAATATTTCTCAAATGTATGTTTGCTTGTTTTTATTAAGATAACAGTATTTATTTGTTATTTGTCTGCTTTGAGTCTAGTATTTGTCTACATAGTCTACTGGTGGATGAAGTAGAAGAGCAAGTGCCACGCCTCTTTTGATGGAGAAATATTTTAACAAGTTTTCTTAATTTTCTAATTGACACGAAAAGTCAATAAAATGCAAGCGAGAGACAAAGAGAGAGAAAGAGAGTGAGAGAAATAGAAGAGTGAATCGATAGAGAGTTGTATGAGTAAAGGGAGCCTAAGGACAAAGAGTGTTCGAAAGAAAAGAATTTTCTAGATCAAGTTTCATGGTCTTGCTTAGTTTTCAAGGAAACAAGAGTGGTCTGCCCTATGAGCTTGCATACTCGGATTGAGGTCATCATGAGCCAGACAATTGTCTGGCGCACGACAGCCAAGTTTCAGCTTGTAAATCACCTATTTTCTGGTAGCCACTTTATAAGTACAAAAGGTCTAACTTGAGTTGGACGTTCCGAACGATTCGTTCCTATCAACATTCTTCTTGCCTGCTCCCTTATCTAATCTCCGTAATTGTTGAAGTATTTCGATGTTCTGTGGGCGTTCTGGGACTATGCAGACTTCTCCATACTTGGGTTTTGGAAACAATATGTAGCAGACTCTCACCCCTTCAAGCACTGTTTGAGTGGTACGCTTCTTATTGCAGGGAAATCAAAGAATTTATTCTCTAAAGCACTCAAACTCAATGAAGACCTGGGTGGATGAGATTTTAGTGAGGCCTTTCAATGTTTACCCGTGGAAGTGGCTACAAATACACATACTCCATGTACAATAGATGCACTGCCCGGGAGAGTCATTTTGGCTTTAGAGAACCGACTGCTTTCATGAGAGGGCGCGGACGGTGTCGAAAAGATAGGTAGGTTTAGCCTCTTTCTCGATTGTGTCGGAGTCCTTTTGTTCAATCAAAGCAATATGGAATTACGAGAAACTACAATATACTTTCAGCTGGCTAGCTTCTAAGAAAGAGGCAGGTCGTGCTTTTAGTCCTCTAAGATCTACTACTAAATCTTATCGGATAAACAGCTTTCTTCGAATGACCAGAAAACTAAGTTCTACTGATAGCGTTGTGTGGAAAAAGGACGACAGACTGGCTTCGGGGACTCGTTGGTCGAAGGATGGAAGGTGTCTTATGAGCGTAAAATGACGCACAATATGCGGGTGCGGCTTACTCCGAGGCTGATAGGTTTTCATATCAGCTGTATGTTCTTTCTAGGTCCTAGGTGTTGTCTGAAGCAGAATTGAAATATTCTCAATTAGGTATACAGACTGCCTTATGGGGTCCAACAAGAGCCGTAGCAAGGTGAACAATATTTTATTTAGAAACCTCTACAACTAACCCTAAGGCGGCTGGATCTTACGTCAGGTACAATGTCCTTTTAGCTCCACATAGATCGTCTCAGATGAACAATATTTCCTATCTCATATACAAAAATATTCCTTTTTGAGTCTGCAAACTGGATTAGAGACCTACATGGACTCTGATGAAGGCGCCGCCTACCGAGGGCCGACTGTAAGCACACGGTTAGAGCTATTGTTCGTGCCAATGGTTTTCACCCTGGACGAAAGCATTCACATTTGTAAGACCGATAGTCTATGGAAACTACTTAAGCCCAAGAAAGCCTCGGACTACCTATTCGCTGAGGTAGGACCTTGGGTGCACAACACTTCATCAGTCTTCTTCGCTGCGTTGAGACGGCAGAGTTCATTGTATTAACCCCACTCAAAATATACCCCCTTCTTTCAACTCTTGGAGCATCCATTCACGTTTGCCTTGCTGCAGCTTTTCTAATTTGAGTATCTTGTTCGTGTCATGTACGCAGTGGGGCCACAAAATCGCCCATCAAAAAACAAAATATGTAAATTTTGAAGAAATTAGAGCGATGAGCTAAACAAATCCACCACAGACAGACATGTTTCTCACCTACGCACACAAACAAAACAAAAGCACTGAAAACACGTAAAAGTTATTGGTCAGCCGTTGCAGCTCAGCTCCTACACATACCTCGTCTTACTCTTCTTTCAATTTGTGGTCACTCTTTCGCCACAGCAGCTCTGCTGTATTCATCTCATCTCATCCCACCATCAGCCCAGGCGACCTTTCGTCGTCTGCATAACATTTTGGTATTCATAATCATCAACCGGGGAGTACATGCGCCTCATCTTCACCGTCGCATCCGCAATATCTAGCCGCAGTGCACGGCTCACACAGTTCACATGCAGTCCGCACAGACGCAGCTAATTCGATTGCTGCATTGAAGCGCAGCAAATACCCGTACTACTTGGTGCTGCTGACCCCACCACCAGTCCATATCAGCATTTCGGCTGCCGATTTCTTTCCTTTTTCCTTTTACTTGGTTTCGGCTTGGCCTGCAGCTCATTAGCTATGCCATCGGCGTAGCAGCTTTTGTGCTGGTGTTGCTAGAAATGGCGGTCAGTTAGTTGCCACGTCACCTTGCAACTGCAATGGAATTTCAGTTTTTGAGTTTGGGGTTTACTTTTCTTTACAATCTTTTCTTTGCTGAGCTGTCTTCGGGGCGCTTGGAAGATTACTGCTGACGCAGCATTACATTTTTGTGCGCGTTTGTGGATTTGTGGCTGTTCGTCTTGAGGTTCTTTCTTTAATTTGTTGTTA
The DNA here is from genome assembly GCA_037013455.1 of Ceratitis rosa. Taxonomy (NCBI): domain Eukaryota; kingdom Metazoa; phylum Arthropoda; class Insecta; order Diptera; family Tephritidae; genus Ceratitis; species Ceratitis rosa. Next base: position 17,457,918 of record JAWMAG010000013.1, on the reverse strand, counting down.
TTTGGTCGAGTGTTTGGTTGATGTGGTTGGATTACATTTCGCTTGCATTTCTTAATATTTACTCAAGAGAAAGCAGTCTCTTGGCTTCGCCGGTCTTAAAAAAATGTGTATTACGAGTACTGCTTTGCTGGGTTTCTACTCAACTCTTTCATCTTAGTATATTCATTTACAGCTCTAGTTGTTAGTGTCCATGCACGTGACCCGTCGTCGTCAGTCTGCCACCAAAAAGCCAAATCTCTTGGTGTTAAATACGAAACCAGATTTTTTTTTTCGGCTAAAAGAATTGACTTTAAAAGGGTGATGCGTCGTTAGAATGTCTCAGTTCCTTTTAATTGAAGTTAAACGACTGTCAGAAAGTTCGCAAAGCTACAATACCCACTCGGAGTTGAGCCCAGGCTAAGCTGAGCTAATTTCTGCTGAGCTCTTCTGCCGAATTTACTTGCAGAATTGCATTGGCAGCAATGGAATTGGCGATTAGACATCGAGAATGCGGAGATTTGAAGAAGAAAAAGTAAGAAGTATAAAAAGAAAAAGAAAGAAGAAGAAGAAAAACCGAGAAGAATACAAAATAAAATTCCCTAAAATATAAAACTTATGTAAGAATAAACTTTTGAAGACGTGCTGAGGTGAGTAGATGAACCCTTTGGATCGGGCGTGGAATCTGCAATCCATCTCGTACAAAAATCGACTCCATAAGTAGACGAAACGCCTCCGAAAAGAGACCCGGCATTGGCAACGACAGCAGCGAATATCTTAAAGATCACGACTGGTCCGGTATCTGAATTGCGTCGGTGCTGAAGGTCACTGGTTGAAGTGCTCGCGAATATCAAGGCTGACAATATGTCTAAAGAAATGATTGGATGGTTGCATAAATGAAGAAGAGGTGAATCCTCATTAAATTTGGTGTTGAATTTTTGAGGGCAGAGAGATTTGGTCGCCCCAGCGGGTGAACGTCTCGCAATTATCCGCAAATTTGCGTTCTCGCTGCAACAAAGAAGAAGAACTATGTAAGATAGTTTCCCTGAGCGGCTGGGACTAGATATAAATACTGCTCCCTCCACCACATCATAACTGTGCTTGGCAATTTGAGCAAAAGTGTGGACAAAAAAAGGTATCTCCGACGGGACAGTCGGAAAATTCAGCCTCTATGACGAAACAACCCTGAATGGTACGTAGTACATGGTAGTCTGTAGCCACAAGAAAATTTTTCAAACCACTTGGCTGACTCTGAGAACGAGAACATACACAGAAGGCGCAACCTTCAGTACCATAGACTATATTTTATATTATTAAAACATGAAAAGATAACTTAAAATCACTTAATATACAATATACACGCATGTAAGTACTCTTAAGTACCTGTGTACACGGAAGCATATTCACGAGTATTAATGTCAAATATTTTATGAGAACTCTTTCGAAACGCTCTTTCTATTATCGATGAGTTATAGCTGTGATTATGATTTCATGGCGTAAATCTGGTGGTCATAAAACAGAGAGAAAGAGACAGAAAGGGAGAGAGAGAGAGAGAAAGAGAGAGAGAGACACACATGTTTTACAAACTTACCTACATGCATCGTACTGAATTACTGAGGACCACTGCAACGCGTGTGTGCGTGTGTGTGTGTGCTTGTTGTAAATATTAGTGGCAACATCATAACTTCCGCACTGTTGCTCTTAAACAAAACATAAAATCGTAAATTGCTGTTGTTGTTCCACTTTTAGTTTTATTTTTTTGTTCCTGTATTAACAACACACAAACACTTAGAGACACACACACACACAGTTGTGAGTAAAACACGCAGCAAAGCGTTAGAGAGGAAGGAAACGGACATGAAGAAGAGTCATAAAAATCACAGCACAAAGTGTTAAGTGCGCGGATTACAATGCGGAATGACTGAATTGCCGAATGGTTGGCTGAGTGACGCCAAAGTGGCCGTGTATGTATATAGGTGTGCGAATGTGTGTACTTTTGACTGGATTAAGTGCGTATATGAGATTTACAACACACATATGTATGTATTTTTCTGGCAAGTGACAACATTGTTGGCGGTTTGCGACAAGAAAGTGTTAAAAATATTTTAAGACTTGCCTCATTTGTATACAAATTTTACTAACTAACATTTTTATTAGTTACTAGAAATATTAAATACTTTCTAAGGTTGATGATACACTCAGTGGATAAAACTAAACAAAATAAAATAAAATAAAATAGAATAAAATAAAATAAAATAAAATGAAAAAAATGAAATAAAATAAAAACAAATAAAATAATTTAAAATGAAATAAAACAAAATAAAATAAAATAAAATAAAATAAAATAAAATAAAATAAATAAAAAAATAACATAGAACAAAATAAAATAAAAGAAAACAAAATAAAATAAAAAATCAAATATAATAAAATAATATAAAATAAAATTAATAAAAAAAGAAAGCAAAAAAAAAATAAAATAAAATAAAATACAAAAAAAAAATAAAATAAAATAAAGTAAAATACCATAAAAGAATATAATTTAAATGGAAATAAAACAAAATAAAATAATATAAAATAAAATAAAATAAAATAAAATAAAATAAAATAAAAAAAAATGAAATAAAATAAAATAAAATAAAATAAAATAAAATAAAATAAAATAAGATAAAATAAAATAAAACAAAATAAAATAAAATAAAATAAAATATAATAAAATAATGTAAAATAAAATAAAATAATGTAAAATCAAAATAATAAAATAAAATAAAATTAAATTAAATAAAATAAAATAAAATAAAATAAAATAAAATAAAATAAAATAAAATAAAATAAAATAAAATAAAATAAAATAAAATAAAATAAAATAAAATAAAGTAAATAAAATAAACTAAAATAAAATAAAATAAAATAATATAATATTAATTTAATTAATAATATAAATTTAAATAAAATAAAATAAAGGAATAAAAATAAAAAAAAATAAAATATTTAAAATAATATAAAATAAAATAAATAAAATAAAATAAGATTAAATAAAATAAAATAAAAAAGCAAAGCAATTTAATATATATTAAAATAAAAAAAAAAATTAATTAAAATAAAACAAAAAAATAAAATAAAATGAAATAAAAAATCTGAATTAAACAAAATAAAAAACGTTAATTTGAATATAATAAAATAAAATAAAATAAAATTAAATTCAATTCAATAAAATAAAATAAATTGAATAAATTTAAATAAAGAGGGATAAAATAAAATATTGGGGATGTTTCTTCCAAGAGGCTGAATTTGGCGACTGTTGAAAACCTGTTTTAGTTACCCTTGCGTGAGAGTAGCCCATCTTGATTTAGTACAAACGAGCGATAGTTAGAAGCGAGATATCAAAATAAAGATTTTAAAATAAAACAAGTTTAAAGAAAACTTAGATCAATTTATTGAATTTTCAATAAATTAAAAATAAACTGATTATATTTAAAAAAATTAAGATTAATTTACTTCAACTTGTGTAAAAGCAAATATGAAATAAAATAGTATTATATACGTTTTTAAGATTTTTTTTTAAATTTTTTGGCATAGTTTTTATTATTATTATTATCATTATCATAATACAACAGTTTTTAATGTAAAATTAAAGCAGCAAATACCTACTTTAAAAAGTAAAAAAATCACACAAAATCATTTCGCCACTGAATATTCAAGACAATTTAAAAACTGCTTAAAATCGTTGAAATGAAAAAGCAATATCTGTAAAGTAAAACAGGTAAGCGCCAAGGCATTGCGAAAAGTACAAAGATAGTGGCATAATGCTAAATTTTTACGACTAAAGCGGCAGAGGAAAGCCAAATCGCCGGCTGAAATACAAGCAGTGAAGTTTAAGTTTCTTGCTTTCGCATGACATGGCATGAAGAGAGAAATCAGTCGGAGGAGAGGAAGTGGCAAGAGCATACAAAAGAAGGTGGGCTGATTTTTAAGGTATACATCCGAAGGTAGTACAATTACATGTAAATATGTGTGTATGAACTGTATATCCGTTGCTATACTAACATGCTAGTTGCTGTTGTTTTTACATTTTTTACAACGGCTTTGGGTACAATTGTCTACAGTTGCTTGCGCACACCTTTACAAATTTCTTTTCTTCACTTTTTCTGCTTTTATGTTGTTTTTGTCTTTTTTTATTTATTTATTTTTTTTCAATTTTCTTTTTCCACTTTTATCTCTGCAATCTTCTGAGCGCTGGTGTGAGTATCTTAACATGCTTTTTAACACCTTCCACCGCTTCACCACTTGCCAGCATTTTTGATTTTTTGTTTCCTATTTGTCTGTATGTAAATATGTATGAATGTCTGTCTGTATATTGCAATTTCTTTTAATTTTTAACATTTTAATCTCATGCTGCTGTCAGCCTTCTCACACTTTCGCAATGAATATTCTTGTACACATTTCCTCGGAATGTTGCTCATACGCCCCGCACTCTTGATGGGGGGTGATTTTTAATTTTAGGGAGAATTGAAGGGATATAAATATTTATTTTACATTTTTTATTCAACACATTTCACTGTTTTGAAATTCTTTTTTCGTTGTTGTTGTCCTTATTTGATTTCTTGTTTTCATTTGAATTATAAACTTGATGAAGTGGCTGCTGAATACGATTTCATCTTATGAGTAAAGCTCATCAAAAAGCTTTTTGTACCACAAAATTCGGTGAATAAGAAACCATTTCGAGATTTTTTTTCATTAAAAATTTTGTAGAATCGTTTCTTCTTATTTAAATTAAAGAAATCTTCAAAACTAATAAATGCAATAAAGCGTCTACATTCTCCTAAAAGCACAAAGTCAAAAGGAAGCACTCTCTATGCCCATACGACTATGTTAAATGGTCTCCAACTTGCAGCTTCTCGACATCGAACCTTCCTTGTGTTTGTCGACGTGCGTTCTTCGCAGCACAGAGGCAACAGTTTTGGGGTTCCAGTCGATTTTCTGAGATACCTTCTTTGCTTACTCTTTGGTTAGAATAACCAAATACTAATTCGATATTGTAGTGGAGGTAGCGCTAAGAAAGTGTGTTTGTTCACAGCGCTTTTTCTCTTCTTTTTCTCTTCCAACGTTGCCAGCTCGCGAATTAGCGGTACATTTGTGGACATTACTTCAATGCAGATTGTGGCGAGACGTTCAGAAATCGCAGTAAATGCCAGGAAATGACGACTGAGTCGCTCTCTCACTACGAATCTGACGTCAAATATGTGCTCCTTTATATGGCCAATGTGTTCGTTCCTGTTCCGGCCTGTCTTAATAGTTAAATTCTTGATAGACTGTAATGTCAGCCCTTAGTCTTATGTGGTCATCAAACCGTTGGATAGCGACACCATACCAATTAAGGGACCGGACAATTCCGGTCGCACGACTGCTGAACGGATTTGTTGGATTTGGTCAACTAAAGGCTCATACATTGTAGAGCAGGAATTGGGTATAGCCTTACAACGGTAACTACATACCCAGAAGAAGGACCATACCTCCAACTCATGCACCTTTTTCCATTTGAATCCGTCAACTACCACTTTTTGACGGCTATTAGATCAGTCTTAATTGTCGAGAGAACAAGTCCTAGTTGGCTAGCGCCATCTACCTAGTTAAGGTTTCTTCGTAACTCTCCACCTGTGTTGAAAGCCCAGAATGACAAAACTTTCCTAATCAGCCCATTTTCTTGTAACTCTTCATTCGTCATTTACTCAAACTGCAATCATTTTAGGTCTGCAGACATCCACCGATTCCTGTAAAATACAGCTATCTGTACTACGCGCAATCGGGCCACCAGATATCCATCGGTGAAGCTCTCATCCTGAGTAACACCCAATATGAGCCATTTGATCGCCTCTCCTGACACCTCTCTTTCTTTGGTTTGAACCCGCCGAAATAACTTGTTTTCTGAGTCTGCCTTAGACCCCGATGATATCGACTAGCTGAACTACTCTAACTGAGTTCTCTTACATTTTCTGCAACACTAGTAGTCAGACAAGCACTTCCACCATGGAGGACCTTTGGCTTGTTGGAGCATCTTCTGTGGCACACATTGGGTTAGAGCCCCTCACTAATGTGCATGCGAATGTGCCCATCCAGCGTATTAAAACAAGGAAGCTTCTCATCTCTTCATTTTAATTAATTTATCCATAACAAATCACAACCTAACAATGATTCTGGGATGGCTTTGTTGAAACACGATCCGCTGACTATGTGGACGATGCAATATGGACTCTCATTGTGCCTAAATTCTAGACGATCTGGTTCTAGCCAGCACTTCCATATCTCGAACTGGTCCTAATGTTGTTGTGCAACTCCTTGGTTGAACGATGTTCAGACGACCAAGAATTCAGTCAAGCTTTTCATCAGTTACCATTACTCACTCTCCAGATTTCAAGGATTATCTTCCGCTCATTCGAATCAAATCTCCAAGAGACATTTATCCTCGCGACTTACGTTGCCGATCAGTCAAATAGAGTATAAATTAATCCACCATTCTTTCAAGTCTGTGTTTTGGAGTATAACCATCGTCTCACCTTAGTTTCTGGGGCACATAAAACGCGCCACTATAGTACTTATGAGTGCTTGCCGATCACCATGCTGAGAATTAATCTCATTTTGTGCTATCAAGGTACTCAGTGGCACAATGCTTACTCTTCCTGTCTACAAATTCCAATCATTATCTACTTCTCTCTTCTTTCTCACTCACTAAGCTCTTTTCTACCGCAAAAGCTGTTTATAAAAGAGCTTAATTGATTGAGTAAGAAAAATCTTCGTTTAGCTTTAGACGTACTCAAAGCCATCTCAGTCTGTGATCTTTTCTCTCTCTCAAAAAACCTTAAAGAAAACTTGCTTACTTCTTAAAACAAAAAAGGAAGATTAATGCTAAATTAAGAGACCTACTCTTGCCTTTTCAATTTACTCGTTACTTTCTGTTCAAGTAAATAGCTCTCTCCACGGAGTATCCTTTTCCATATTTTATCGCTCGGACTACAAAATCTGCAATTCGTAACAGTTTTTTACATACCGTACGTGATTACAAACTTTATGAACGATCTCAGTGCTACTTTTTCATTCCCGTTTCGGTGTTGAAATTGCAATTCTCATTCGATTTATGAGTGAAAATATGTGTAAAGCCCAAAAAGAAGTGTCTTAATGAGTCACTCACATGGCTTAAATCAAAGCACAACAACAAAATTATTCAAAAAATAAAGCAAGAAAAATATAAAAATTATAAATACACGTTCACTTGAGAAGGTCACTTGCGTTAATTGCGGTACAAAAATCATTTAAATGCGAAAAACAACAAAAACAACAACAAAAATATGCGACTAAATTGAGCAAAATGCTTGACGGTATTTGTGAGAAACTCTCTAAAATGTAAATTATTTTATGCCAAAAAAAATAAGTTTCCACTAAGCTCGCCAACGATATATACTGTATAATGTGCTGTGTATATAGCTGAGTGGCGCAACAAAAAAAAAAACAACAAGAAACCAAAGTGTGCTAAAAAAAAAAACTCGCAGCAAAAGTTGGCAAATGAATAAACTTTTGAGGTGATCAATCCTCAAGCAGTGCATTTCCGGCCCAAAATGACATTGTGGCAAACGGAAACAGCAACAGCAACAGCAACAACAACAAGTAGAAGTACTGCCAGTACAATAAAAGAAACTTTAAATAACAAAAATAACAACGGCAACTTGGAGTTAGTGCGACACAAATTAAACGACAAAAAAGTACAAAAAAAAATTTATTAAAAAAAATTTAAATAAAAAAAAAATTTTGAAATAATAAAATTTTGAAATAAAAAAAATTTCAATAAAAAGATTTAAAAATTAAAAAAAAATTTAAGAATTAAAAAAAATTTAAAATATGTAAAAAAAAAAACAACCAAAAAGCTCGCTAAAATACTGTCGTTGGTAGCAGTAACGCAATTGGGCCAGGGCATTCGTTGACACTAAGAGACCGTTGGTAGAGTTAAAGGATTCAATACAACCAACTAACAAGCGCACCGTTGTTGAGTGCTTTTACGAACATACATACATGCATATATTATTTTAGTTCACTTATAAATTTTTTTTTATTTTTTTTTTTTTATTTTTTTTTTTTTTTGTTTGAGTTTTGAGTTGCCACGAAAAACCGTTAGCAGTTAAGTGGATAAGCCAATTTATGAGTTGCGAATTTTTTCCAACTGCGCTGCATTTGTATGTGTGTATATACTAGTATATGTATGCAACGTCGCCGAGTTACTGCGTAGTTGATTGCCGATTTTCGTTTACATAAATATAGATTTTTTTCATTGTTGTTGCATTTGGTGTAGTCAACTTTTTAATAGCAGCAGCAGCGGCAACAGCAACAGCAGCGGCACAATACAACTCGTAAGCTCTCGCCACTCTGGCAACTCTGGCAGGCCGTTTAAGTGGATTTGTTGCGCTTTATTGGCTGCACAAATGTGTTTGGGGCAAAGGGTTAACACACACACACACTCACATATATAAATTTGCCTCTTGGTTTGCATATGTATGTATATTGTTCGAGGTTAGCTAACGGTACGTTATGCCTATTGGACAGTTTTGTAGTAACCCGCCACAGCAGCAGCAGCATTTGACATTTTTAACGTGAAACTTTTTCGTTATAAACTTTAGTTTCGTACAATTTATTGTTGTAAGCTTTATTTATTTTTTGGTATTTTTTTTATTCATATTTTTTTTTTATTTTTTATTTTTAGTTCTTTTTATTTTTCTTATTTTGTTGCTCTTTTACCTCTAACCCTTGCCATTGCTAAAATATTGTACTTTTGGCTCTGAAGTCGAATTTAATTTTTATTTTATTTTTTATTTTACTTTATTTGATTTTTTTATTTGTTTCGGCTTTTTTATTTCATTTTTTTTATATAATTTTTTTTTATTTTATTTTATTTTTTTTACAATTTTTATTTTCTTGTTTTTTATATGGTTTGGCTCGTTTTTAATTTCTAGCCTGCCTTTAGGCGCATGGCCAAGTACTAAGTGGTAGTCGACAAAGTTGGCCAAACTCAAATTCACTTAATTTGTGTACGTATATATAAATAATATATATATACTCGTATGTAGATGTGTATCTTTCCGCCAATTAGTTGATCTAACTTAGTCATTCAGTGGATTTTGTATTTAATTTCAAAATTAAGTAATAAATACGCCAAACTTTGCGCTAATTCGAGCTTAAAACTTTGTTAATATATTTATATGATTTTTTTAATAATACTATAATTTTTTTTTATATTTAGAGTGATTGATAAGAGCATATATTATTAAAAAAAATAAAAAAAAATCACATTAAAAATAGGAAATTTCAAATAAATTGCATACACCTGTCGGAATATTGATCAGCTTCTATCACAACAGGGTACAGCGTTTCTGTGTATTAGCGAAGCATTTCGTACTATATCAACTGAAGCTATGAATGTCCTCTTAAATTTACTCTAAATTGATAATATAGGGCTTCATAATGCTGCTTGTGTGGCGGTAAGACCATCGGTATACCGCTCTCCACTTGTAAACTCAATATAAGAGAGTTAAACAAGCTAGCTCTAGATGGAAAAATCTTAAGGCGCGTGATGCGACCAGCATAATATGCTCAGAATGAAACAAAAACAGGTCACGTGACCTTATCGTACAAAAAAAGAAAGGAGATATCTACATACATATACATATATAGGTTCTCTTACAGAGCATATTATAATGCCCAGCCACTTCTTTAAATGAGTGGAGTGAAGCCTTTAGGGGTTGGCAACCTTTGGAGGCTTGAGCAAGATATCAGAGGCAAAGATACGTTGACTACTCACTTTTGCAAACTCCACACAGAGGTTTTATTAGCAGGTGAGGGTCATTAGGTTCCTAAGTGGTTTAAAAATGGGCTCGTTTGGGTGGGCTAAGTGGTCTAATTTCCTGCTATCACTTCTACCTAACAACCAACTCTCACAACTGCTTGTCTTGTACTCACGAATTTCTACTTCTGTGCCAACCGTTTTTTTTTTTTATTTTGTTGTTGTTGTAGAGGTTCGCAGAGTTCACTTAGGAGTAAGCGAGATGGGAAGAAACTGGCAGTTTCGACGTGTTGGAACAAAAATGAAAGCAGGTTAGATGAGTAGATTTTAGGGGTAAGTACAGTAGTGGTCGGTGTAGTACGGGGTCTCACTGCGTGCCGGACATGCGTTGGGTATGTTGAGATCAAGTATGAATAAGTAGCAATTAAGTCAGCTGTAATATCTAGATCTTAATTGTGCCAGTTTTACAGGGGACTCTCGAGGCTGAGGACTTTGTTGCGTCTATTTTACTACCTTACGGAACCCTTTATTAAAATATACGGAGTTTAGATGATAGACCTCGAAACTATACCGCCTAATGTTACCTACTCAGCGCCGTCTTGCTGGAACCAAATGTTGTCCAAGTCCTCCTCTTCGATTTCCGGGAAGAACCAATCCGTTAACATGGCGCGGCAGCGTTCGCCATTGACCGCAACGGCGGCTTCTGCCGCATTTTCGATGATTTTTTCATCGATGCCGCCGGCCCAAAATCCGCACCAAACAGTAACTCTCTGAGGATGCATTGGCATCTTCGATCACTTGCGGGTTTTCCGTCCCCCAAATACGACAATTTTGTTTATTGATGTAGCCGCCAAGATGGAAATGAGCTTCGTCGGAAAAGATGATTTTTTGGTAAAATTCCGGGTCTTCGGCCAAGCGCTCATCTGCCCATTTCTCAATCGTATACACAACCATTTTCGTTCAGCGCAAGAATAAAACTAACTTTCTGTCAAATCACATGTAACATCAGTGTTACCACACTCAAAATAACCACTAGTTCAAAAAAAAATGTTAGATGGCGGACCCTGTATATTGCCGGCGGGAAGAAGAAGCTTGGAGCCACAACTCTACGACTTCTAGACAATATATATATATATACTAACTGGGTGTGAATTTCTACTAATTATTAGTTTTTTTAATTTGATAAACTAGAGAGAGTCCTTAGTTCTTAGTCAATTCACCCCATTATTATTTTCTTCCTCTTTCCATTCTTAAGTTCATATATATATATAAGCATATGTGTGAATGCTCTGTTGCTACATTTGTTTAGCTACACAAATTGCTGATTTTTTGCAAGTATCGGCTAGACTCTTTTCCTCTCTCTCTCTCTATCTCTCTCTCTCTCGCTTGCTATGAATATGTGAGCACATGAACGTGCTCATACGCCAAATTGACTGATTTTGAAGTTTATTTACTTTACGATTTTATTTACTGATTAGCCAATAAAGCATGAAATGTCATTGCCAACTCTTTGTGTTTAGTAAATAAATATATTTTGTTTTCTTTTCTCAATTTTTTTCAAATGTGCATTTGCAAGTAAGAGTGCAACGTATGAAATGGAAATACAAAAAAAAAAAAAGAAAAACGAAAAAATTCGCAAATGTTTTCAAAAGCATTAGATAATATTAGAAAATTGTTTCAATTTTAGTTAAAAGAAAGAAATTTATGTATACAGTTGGATATACAGTACGTTTACTAATATACATATATAATACACGTATGTATATATATAATATTCTTAGAAATTTACTCTTATAAATATTTAGTTTTAGTGAGGATTTTCAAAGTAATTTTTAGAAAAAAATATAAAAGAATTATTAAAAAAAAATTATAAAAAGCCTAAAGACAAATCCAAAAAATAATAAAAAAAGATTAAGCAAATTAAAAAAATATTTAATATATTAATTAAATCAAAAAAATAAAAACAAATTAAAAAAAAAATTACAAAAATTTTGAAACATTAAAAAATTTATTAAATAAAATAAAAACAAACTAAAAAAATTATTAAAAAAAAATTAAAAAATTAAAACATATTTAAAAAATTAAAAAAATTAAAAAAATCGAAAAGCAAATTAATAAACATAAAAATAATTTCAAAATTTAATATGAAAAAAATTAAAAAAGGAATTAAAACAATTTAAATATATAATATGAAAAGATTTAAAAAAAATTAAAAACTTATTAAAAAAATTTAATTATAAAATTTAAAAAATAATTAATAATAATTAAAAACATCAAAACAATTTAAAAATATTATATAAAAAAAATTTAAAAAAAAAATTAAAAAAAATAATTAAAAAATTTAAAACTTAATTAAAAATAATTAAAAAACATCAAAATAATTTAAAAATATAATATAAAAAAAATTAAAAAAATTTAAAAAATGTAAACAAACTTAAAACAATTAAAAAAATTATAAAAAAATTAAAAAAAAACAAAAAAAAGAAAAAAAGAGTTAAAAAAAATAAAAACAAATTTAAATAAAAAATTAAATGAATAAAAACGAACTAAAAAATTTAAACAAACTAAAATCAAATTAAAAAACAATTAAAGAATATTAAAACTATTTAAAGATATAATATGAAAATATTAAAAAAAAATTAAAAATATTTAAAAAAAATGTAAACAAACTAAAAGCAAATTAAAAAATAGTTCAAAAAAATAAAACCAAAGTAAAAATTATTTTAAAAAATTTAAACAAATAAAAACAATTTAAAAAAAAAACAATAAAAAAATTTAGAAAAATTAAAAAACTTATTAAAATATAAATTAAAAAATCTAAAAAAAATTTTAAATAAAATTAAAAAAATAAAAACAAAGTGAAATAATATAAAAAAATTAAAAAGAAATTAAAAAACAATATAATATAAAAAATTAAAACAAATTTAAAAATATAATTAATTTAAAAACAAATTAAGCAATTACAAAAAAAAATAAAAAAATATTTAAAAAAAAAGTAAAACAAACTAAAAACAAATTTATAAATTTGTTTAATATAATAAAAACAAAAATAAAAAAATTAAAAAGAAATTTTTTTAAAATGTTGTGGACCTCCTTTGCTCATCTATACTCGTAGTCTTTCATTTCAACTATCTACTATCTTTATCGAAAATAAACAACTCAAAGGTCAATATAAAATACTAATGAAGCATGACATTTACAATTCACTTCCAATTCCAAGGCTTTAGGATTTGCTGACAGTGTCAGTCTGTAAGTTGCCTTAGAATCCACTGAGATTTTCTTACAAAGAGTCAGCAAATTTACTTGGCTAAAGCACAAGCGATTTATTTTGTAGTAAAACAAAAAACTAAGATAATAAACCACAAAATGAAAGTACAAAAAAGCGCAGAAAAAATCTGAAAAAATAGAAAAATTAAAAAAAAAATATATAACAGCGAAGACAGTTGGAAAAAATGTACAAAATTTTTGTTACTTCAAAAATATTTTTTACGCAAACACGTTTTGCTCTTTCCGACAAATTTTTGCTATACTTTTTACTTCTTTTATCCCTTTCTTTTTACCATTTATTTTTTTTTTCATTCTTTTCTTTTTATTCTTTTCTATTACTACAAAATGGCTCTATCCGTTCAATCTTTTTAATGCAATTGAGTAAATCCCAATTGGTATTTGTTACTGAATTTGCTGATACAGTCAAGTAATGCACATGCATGCATATGTATATTGCCAAAATATATGTATATTCATATATAAATATATATAAAAGACTTGCTTAGAAATCAACTAAAAATTTGGCTTTGGAAAGACTCAGAGGAAATCAGGAAAAATATTTTATAGGCACCTCAATGAGCAGCGCTCGAGAGAGAAGATTTTCTGAAGAAACATTTCATTGTGTATACTCCTCTACATTAAAATACTTTTTCAATTCCATTTTTTTGACTCTAAATAACATTTATGAACAAACCGTTCTATATACAAATGAATAATAAAAAAGAGGACAACGTGTTCTATACATAACTTACCTGTCACGGCGAATTTCTACTATTTCTTCTGATTATCTGCGCAAATTGTTTATTAAAATTACGTAAACTGTTTGGAATGATTTTAGTCTTTTTGTTAGAATTTGTTTATGTATTTAATTTGAATTAAACTTTGGCGAAAAGTTGGAAGGAAAGTTGATTTTTAACTTTGATAAGCTCAAAAAGTTAATGATTCTTGTAAGTACTATATTTGTTTTCAATTTAGTTTTTTAGTCGTAAATTATTGTATTCAGGTTGAGACGGATTCGTTGAGGCGGACGGTGTTTCATTTGAGTTACACCATTACGTATTTATTGTGTATGTGTGTGGTTTCAAAACGAGTTTGAAAGATGAGCTCAGAAATTCATACAACACATTGGTATTGATTACATAGAATTTCTTGTAGTAAAATATGGCTGTAAAATGAAAATTCAAACACAAACAAGCTATCAAAAAAAAGTTAAAACTTTTAGAATTTTGCTTTATATGTAAATAAAATAAATATATGTAAATAAAATATGTTTTCCTTTCATTTTAATACATTTTATAGTACAATACTTAAGTTAATTGGAATTAATATAATTATATTGTTTTATTTAATTCAATTTTATTTTATTTTATATTATTTTATTTTATTTTATTTTATTTTATTTTATTTTATTTTATTTTATTTTATTTTATTTTATTTTATTTTATATTATTCTATTTTATTTTATTTTACTTTATTTTATTTTATTTTATTTTATTTTATTTTATTTTATTTTATTTTATTTTATTTTATTTTATTTTATTTTATTTTATTTTATTTTATTTTATTTTATTTTATTTTATTTTATTTTATTTTATTTTATTTTATTTTATTTTATTTTATTTTATTTTATTTTATTTTACTTTATTTTATTTTATTTTATTTTATTTTATTTTATTTTATTTTATTTTATTTTATTTTATTTTATTTTATTTTATTTTATTTTATTTTATTTTATTTTATTTTATTTTATTTTATTTTATTTTATTTTATTTTATTTTATTTTATTTTGTTTTATTTTATTTTATTTTATTTTATTTTATTTTATTTTATTTTATTTTATTTTATTTTATTTTATTTTATTTTATTTTATTTTATTTTATTTTATTTTATTTTATTTTATTTTATTTTATTTTATTTTATTTTAATTTATTTTATTTTATTTTATTTTATTTTATATTATTTTATTTTATTTTATTTGATTTTATTTTATTTTTTTTTATTTCATTTTAGTTTATTTTATTTTGTTTTATTTTATTTTATTTTATTTTATTTTATTTTATTTTATTTTATTTTATTTTATTTCATTTTGTTTTATTTTATTTAATTTTATTTTATTTTATTTTATTTTATTAAATTAATTTAGTTTAATTTAATTTAATTTAACTTAATTAAATTTAATTTAATTTAATTGATCTAATTTAATTTAATTAATTTATTTTAATTTAATTTAATTTATTTTAATATAATTTAATTTTCTTTCATTTTGTTTTACTTTATTTTACGTTATTTTCTTAAGCTTTCTTCCAAAGCTCTGCGAAAAAGTATAAATTCTCACTCAAAAGCTTTGTCGGTAAGTTTCCAATACCTCAGTGCTCTACTTTTGATGCTCTTCTGGTCTCTTCTTCTCTGCATATTACACTCGCCAGTGCTTTTTATAGTTATGCAGCCTACTAATAGACTTCGTAGACGTCGACCAAACGAAGTTAATAGAGCGTGAGTAAGCGTTTATTTGACTATGACGAAAGTGAAGCTACATATATGCGTTCCTTTCAGCAAGGATATGCAGGATGTGCGGCAGCTGTGTGGGTGCGAAGAATGTCAGCTGTGATGACAAAGTTCTGCCGCAAATATTCCTTTATCCTTCCGCTTTCAATTTCTTATTAACGACAACCTTTGTCATATGCGGAGCGTGGAGCAGCGGTGGCAAGCATATGCTTAGAAGCGGATAAGAATGTGTAAGGATAATTGTTAACACCAACACAAATTGTACGTTGAAAGTGACTCACACGCTGACGTCGGTATCAAAACCAATAACAACTCACAGGGGAAATAGTGAGTAAAAAAGAACCTCGTGTGATTTGCGCGAAGCGTGTGGCGATGGAACACAACAAAAAAGCAGCAGCACACAAATAAACACGCAACAACAATTGAACACTGCACAGCTTGTTGCGATTAAACTTTTGCGGGTTAACACTGATGGGGGTTTCTTCGTTGATTGTTGATTTCGTTTGCTTTTTAATTAATTTCGTTGATTTGTTTTTCGTTTTTTCACCCAAAAATTTACTTTCTCAAAATTTCAAACTTTTTCGTTGATTTTTTTTTATAATTTTATTTTGATTTGGGAATAAACAGCGTAAGCAGCGGTAGAGTATAAAGCTGAAAGCAAGGATGTAAACTGAATTGTGTTAAAAAGCACGAAGCAAACACACTCACACACATACGCACACAGGCATATAAGAACGATAGGCGCTGGACAGGCACACGCTGTAGATGAGCATTCATGGACAGCAAAGAAAGTGAAAAAATAAAACTGTGCTATTTAATACCCGTTATGTTGCGGTAAACGACGACAGAGCGCAAGCAGTGCGAATTGGTGAGAGCGTGAGTATAGTGCATGAGAGCGCATAAATGTTAAAAGAGTCAATTTTTTCTTGATGCTTAGCAGTGAATGAGTGTAACAGTGTTGGAGCGTAGACTGCAACTGCTCATATTATATTTTACCGTTAAGTTTATACCATGTTAATCAAATTTGAGTTAGGCGCTTTTTGAGGTTAGAGTTTTACAGCTATAAGAAAAATTTCAATTTTTGTGATTTTGTATGCCTAAATTTTTCTAAAATTACAGAGATATGGATTTTAAACTTAATTTTAAGCACTTTGAACAATTGGAATAAATGAATGGGGCTTTAAGAACTTATTGCCACTACGTATAACTCACCTGAGTAGAGTTGTTTAACAGAATTCAAATTTTGAGTCATACTTACTGTATATCTGAAATATTTATTGAGTTTTTTGTAAAAAAATCTTAAGGCACAATAATTAAGCATAATTCATAGCATACTTTTAGGCTTCTCTCTTGCTTCCACCAAAAGCCGCCAGGTGTCACTGCACAATAAATTAAACAGCTGCTCCCTCATCACTAGAATTCTCCAATGGTTTCTATAGCAATTCTTATAAATGAAAGAAAAGTCGTTTAAGTTAGAACGATGGTTCCTCACAATTCACTCATTACACCTTATACCTACAAAATATTTCATAACAGAAACTGTTTACTAAAAAAATGGTCACTGGAAGACTCGGAAAATCCATTTCAACTTCATTTATTTTTGGAATATTTTTTCAGAATTTTTAGTGCCGACAGAGATTCCAGTACACAATGTTATGTTTAAAATTACGCAAAATATCTTATTTTTTCGAGTACTGGCTCGATCAAAATCCAAAACTATAGAAAATAATTTTTTCTAGTTGCGTTTGCCCCTCGCCAGGACATGACAAGGCCTCCGTGTGTATTTCTGATATGAAAATCAGAGCCCACCATAAAAATAAATCAGTCATTCAGAGGTGGCTTAGGATAAACTGAAGGTCTCTCCAAGAGCTTAAGAGCTTGTCCGAAATTCGCTTCAGCGGTTATCTTGCTGATTTTCTAACAAATGAAAGAACCTTTAGTTTATGCTAAGCTGCCTCCGAACGTGCTGAGAACCACTCAGCTATTGCAACCGCCATCCTAATAATTATCGTTCAAAATTATAAACATTTTTTATTATTTTATTTATAATTTTTTTCCAGTTCACACACATGTTTAGTGTCAGTAGCACGCTCTGTTGCGGCAATATGTTATACGTTTAGATGTACATATGTATGTATAAAGAAGGAAGCGCAATACATCTACCTGCTAATAGTACAAAAAACGCATATAACTATATATATAGGTATGTATATGTATGCGCCACATGCACTCAAATGCGCTAAGCAAAAGGTGGACGCTTGGCATACTTGGTCGCGCCTCCACTCTCCAGTGCCTCTTCTGCAATATGTCACATGTTTATTGCAATTTATATTCTGCCCACACCTCTGCGCTCTTGTCACATATGTCGCATTGCAGTTGACCTGCTGCGCTGCCTCCCCCCCCTTTGTGTTATTGTTGTACATGTACTTGCCTTCGCTATTGGAATATGTCATTGAAATATTAACAATTTTCGCATATTAATGGGTATATTAAGTGTCAAGAGTTTGGTGTAGGAAGATAGTGGAGTTCGAAGAGATTTTTAATTCACAAACATGCATACATACATACAGACATATATGAAAGCATACAGGCAATTAAAAAATGTCGGAAGAGCAAAAACTATGTCTGTAAATAAGAAAAAGTTTCTTCATGCCTGGAGTCTGATAAAAGCCGAAGGAAAGACACTCAACACTGTTTCAAAAAGGATAGAATTTTCAGCAACTTCTTCCACAGAAAAAAAAATATTATTGCCTAGAGAAGTCGAAGTTCCATTGGTTGTTCCTAACATATGCACCCTTTTTCAATCTAAATCAGTCCAATCGAAGATATAACCATCTTATGTGTTGCTCCATTTCTCATCGCCTTATTCTGGGCATCATATTCGAGCATCCACCTCAGCTTGAGATTATTTAATTGCATTTATAACCTGAAATTCCTTCAACCACTTAAATATGTAACAGTCCACCTCGTTAATATTGGTGGAAAGGCGAATAATTTGGCTTCATCTAATAGCATACGGCGGTACGTCCTCAATAAAGTACAGACTCGCAACATCTTCCTCAAGTCGCCAGACCAACAGCATCCAAGGAGAAGTCAAACATACGCTACTAGCAACTCACAAGGCTATCGCTCGGCCAGTCTTAATTACGCCACACTGACTTTAAAGTCGAAAAAAGAGAAATGATGAAGTTTTAATCCTCTAAGTGAGACATCTACAGTCTCAATTGAGAAGCATGATGTTATGATGTGAAAACAGTATCTATTGGACATCACCGTGCATTGACCAGCTTGAATCAACAGACTACGTTCGGCAATATATTATAGAACCGCTTTACATGCCCTAAACGCCATTCTCCATCAGGCATTCAATACGTGCATGACCTTTCTTCAAACAAATGACGTCTTCGGTATCTAAGCAAGACCAAGAGTAGCCAAATATTGCAAGCAGAATCGTGAAATTCGAATAATACTGACCCAGCTAACTTCTAGATACTATACTATACCCAAATTTTTCGTTAGACTCGACAGCGATATCCCCAAAGCCAGTAATTACTTCTTTGTTAGCCCATTGAGGGTTACTCATCCAACAACACTTCCCGTCTGTTCCGTCAAAGTAGCTCTTAGCTTAACCTTGTTGATCTCGTCGACGTAAACTAACTTTGACTACTTTCAAGAGAGGTTATCAAGCGCTACAACAACAAAAAACCTGCCAAGGCTCTCAGCAAATTGAGTGCTGCTAGCACTGTGAGAGTGTAGAGTGTATTTGATAAAAACTACGCTTCAAGAGTGTCAACTACTGTACGTAAAATCCGCTCTCAATTCCAAGTTGAAGTGTCGTGAGATGAAACTCCTCGAACGACTTCCAATAAGTGTTACAAGAAGTGAGAGAATCACAAAATCGCACTCCTCAACATTAAGTATGAAATAAAGCATGCTCTAACAATAAAAAATGAGCAAATTCTCTGAAGAATGGATTAATATTTCAGCTGGTACTCACATTGCGGTCTACCAGCGGCAAGTATTCTAGAGTAGACAGTTCTACTCGCAACTAATTCTCCTTCAGAAAACAGCACAGACATTTCGAAACGCAGAGAGTAAGAAATCTAAGGTTCTACAAAAAATGCTTCTTAGAACTAAACCAGGTGCCGGTAGACCAAAAGCTGGCCTTTTTCCTGGAACAACTCACCATATGGGGGTGACGTTCTTATGAATATTATAATGACCTCTTCTACAGAGTGATCTGTGAAACAAATCGATTCTTTTTGTTATAAAAATCAACAACATAAAGTCACGGGCCTACGTTCTATAGCAGTGAGTCTTTTTGAGCCCGAACATAGAAACCACCACTGCGATGTGAGAAGTATTTTTATATCGACGCTATAACAGAAAATTAAGAAGACTTCATTAAACGTATTTAATAGGTATTCCCAAGCAGCGCCTTTCCCGAAGGGTACACTAGGTATTGTATTTTGGTGAGAGTTAAGCGAGACTGCTGATCCACTGATGCGTTTAGTAGAGGGAACGCTACTTGAGAACGACTAAATACTATTGTTGTTGTTGTGTTGTTGTAGTAACCGCAAAAAATTTTATCCAAATTGGATTTCAGGGAATATTGAGGGAGTCAAACTCCTTGGAATGATAAACATGCGGATCATTCCAGCATAAAAACCCGACTGTCGCGGGAATTATTGGATTTTAGTCGCCTCTTATGATAGGCATGAATTATCGCGGATGAATTCTTGAACCTCTAACCCGCATAAATAAGTCTGACTACTCGCAAACTGTGCTTTCAGCGTTCAAACCCAGAGCGAGAGCGAAAACTTAAATACAGACCTCAAAGCTAACCTCAATTTAAAGATCTCTTGAGAAGTAGTGAGAGCTGATCATGCAATTTTAATCCATCTTCTCTGACTCATACAAAAGATCTCAAGAAAAAATATTATATTATGACTTTGTTTCATGAATATGACACTCATTTTGTTTCCTGAAAAGACCTTGTATCCTTAACCCTTTCAGGGAGATGTTGTAGAGTATCAAATATCTTGATGCTTAATGCTTTTTTCCACATTTTTTAATCCTTTAAGCGCCAAGTTTCTAGATAATAACCAATTTTTAAAAAACGAATTAAAAAATTATAAATTTTTGTTTGGCCTTTTTCGTGTAAATTAGACTACAATTCACTCAAAAAAAAAATCTTACTCTCACAGAGAAATATGATGCATTCAAGGGTTAATTTTTATTTATTATTTATTTTCAAAAAAATAATTAAATAATAATAATTAAAACAAAATATTTTAATCACCAAAACAAGCACAATCAGGCAGAATAAAGCTTACTATTCGTAATAACATAGCAGCAATAAATTAAAGAGCTTTCCTGAAAAAAAAGAGCGAGAGAGTGAGAGAGAGAAATACTGCGAGCAGCGTCAGAAAAGCACACAGAGCTTTAATTGCAAGCAGGAGAAAGAAGAAAGTGATTGAAATTGAGGTAATAAAGAAGAAAAAGGATTATGCAAAACAAAAAAAAAAAACAATTAACTTGAGTACACTCACGAGTGTGAGTGGGTGTGTGTGTGTGTGTGTGTGTGTAGTCACGCATGTGAGCATCAACTACCTACTCATGAGCTTCGCTTCAAAGTGCCACTGACAGTTAAAGAGCAATAAAAGCGAATAATTGATGCTAATTATATAATTTACAAAAGACACATTGGTCAACAAATGAGCTGAGCAGGCGAATGTTTGCCGGACTAAAGGGAAGTCAAGGCAGGTGTAGGTAAGAAAGTGAGCTGAAGAGTGGGTGTTTAGGCAGAAGGCAAGTAGGTAAACTCAATCAAAAATAGTTACAAAAAAGCTTTGCTAAAAACGATAATTTTTGAGGCATTAACTACAGACATACATACCATACATGCACACACACCCACACATCTACTTATATATAGAGAGTCTTGCTCATCACTCACATCAAACGAGTGTAGATAATCACAGCACTAGTATGCACTTAAGTATGCAAACAAAAGCTGTTAAGCGAGTAAAGTCGGTTGCCGCCAGCTTCTTCTTCTTCTTCTTCTTCTTCTACTTCTTACATTTATATGCATATATGTAGCTTACTTGTAAGTGTGTGTGTGCGTCCTTACATGACTGTTTCTAAGGTATTGTGTCATATTTAGCATCATAAATCAAAGAAAGTGTTGCAGTGGCAACAACAACAACAACAAAAACAGCACAAACAGATTTCCGTCTTTTACCAACTCTTCCTCCATCCTCTTAACAGCTTTTTAGCAGCCACAGAAAGTGAATGAAAGTGCTTGTCAAACATCTGACAGCCACTGCAGTATCATTCTTCTACTTACTTACTTACTTACTTGGACACACACTCACACATGTTCACCTCGGGCGCTGCAGGACATAGATAATTTGAAGGATATGTGGATATGTGGCTGGAGTGCATAGAAGAAAGCAGTTTGTTTGTTTAAGCAAAAGTTATTTGGACGCTTTCACTAAGCCTGAGTCGAGTGATGTGCTACTATCGCCTGAAAGTATGCTACATTTATGTCATTTATAAAGGTATTTACAAAGGAGGAGTCTTCATACGAGTAAAAGCTTCCAAATGACACTCTCACTCATTTGCTTTGTTAATTAATCAACATATAAATTACAACAACAATGTAGAGATTAAAATTTTAAGTCAATTCGAAAATCACTCACTTCACTTCTTCATTTAATATTGCTGTAGCGCTAAGGTTGATGAGTCGTCTTTGACTTTCTCTATCTCTCTTCTGCTTTACCATACAATAAAAGTGATTTATGGCCTTTTGTGTGTCTTTTATGAAGTGAATTTGAATTTGCTGTGATACTTAGATATTCCTCATCATTTGTGGAGCAGTTAACAGTTTTGATAGTAGAAGTGTTGGCATTTCACGTCAGCTTCGTGTTGAATTGCGGCATAATTGCCATTAGAGATTAGATCAGGATGAGACTTTTAAGCGCTGCTTGAGGAAAAAGGATTGCGTTAAGTGCAGTGGGGACCAAAAAGAAGTGCTGATGGCCGGAGCACTTTTCCAGCCTGCCTGATTTTGGTCGAGAGATGACGACATAGAGCATGCAATCAATCAACTAGAGACCTAGACTGCTGTTGTAGCCGAAATTCATGGGTTCTCATACCGACCCGATTATCTACAGTCGCTCCTCGGATACGAATGCCAAGCCCTGGATTCGGAAGCGTAGAATCTTGACGTGCTATGTAAAAGCACTTCCTCAAAATCCTTCAACCTTTCGGAAGCGGCTCAAAATTTGAGATCCACCAACCAGCTCCTGGAAAAAACATCAGTTCATACGCCAAAATTTAGCAGAGAACCTCAGCCTTGAGTAGTTTCAGCGTCCCCTTTGTGGTGTGTATATTGTGGCTCCTTCCACAAAGGGAGGAAAGCAGCCAAGTGGTTGAGATTCCTGTCCGAAGAGTGAGCACGTTGAAAAAAAATGTCAAAAATTTCGGCCCATAGCTCGCACCGCTCAAAAAACCGCTACAGCGATCTCCGAGCCGACTACGACTGTGACTCTGGTTGTCAAGGGCTGAACGATTTGAATTTTAATGGGCTCAGTCGGTCATGCTCTCAATCTAAGTCGCTAACCCCTGCTGCCCGATGCGTAGTAATGAATAGTGTATGATGAGAACTTGACTTTGGATCCGTATAGGATTTTCTGCCAGCTCCATTTCTTTGCAGTTTCACACGCTGCATGAATGTACTAGGGCGGGCTTCCTGTGATCCCACTGGCCATTTGGTCTTTTCCACTTGAGAAAGAGGCTTTTTTCCAAATCTATAAAGAATGGGTCTTAAGTCTGGCGTTGGTCTCTATAGTTCAAGAAAGCCAAAATGATATTGAAAGAGTGAGTCGCGCAAGCTCTCCGCTGAAACAGTTTCATATCAGATGGGGGATAATGGGAAAAAGACGAGCAGAAGTAGGAATACGACCAATTGTGTTCTTTCCGGAGGTGGACCGGTATCCGGTATGACTACAAAGCATCCAGCGAACATGTACATATATAAAATTCTTGACTAGGGAAGCAGATTAGATATAAACCCGCTGCAGGTCTAGATAGCTCTGCAGTATTTAGTTATGCTAGCAGTCTCTTCTCCAGGATGAGGGATGTGCATTCTCACCTCGCAGGGATGGTCTTGACAGCTATGCTCCGACTCATCATATGCTGTATTTAGACTAGACTCCAGCGAACTGGATAAGTTGATTTTGGTATACTACAGCGAAAGATCTAGTGCAAAGGGTTTTAGGTTCCTTTGGTGACTTAGCAAAGACGTGATTTTCTAAGAGCTCTCTGTCATGGCTTCGCCAGAAGACTCCAAGTAGGTAAATTTACATGAGTGTTTCTACAGCGAGCCCTGTGTCTTTTGGTCAGACTAAGGGTTTAAGTATTCTGTGATCAATGCGACGGCTAAGTTTTGCCTCCAAGCAAATCGACTTTTTCAACCGGCGGGGAATACTTTCCCTCTTGGGGCTTAGCAATGGATTCAGTTAGTCTGGAAAGCCGAAAGTATTTCGCAGGGTAAGCTATGTTGGCGGAGCGCAGAGCCTGGATGCAATTTTCTATCATATATGGAAGGATAAAGAAAACTGTCGATCAAAATGTACGCTGGAGCCTCCGTTCGAATACACCCGCTTACCGCTCCTCTTCTCTAGATCAAGACATATACACAAACCTTCCATTTAGAAGATACTCACTTCTAGAGTTACCCACTCTAGAGTTTTCCACATTCCTTAGCGAATAGCCTACTCTCCTCAGAGCCATCTTGGCTCCCAGCCTGCCCTTGAAGAAAACAGTGTAAAGGAAACCCAGCTGGAGTTCAACTGGACGGCAGTTTAAGGTGGCGCAAGATATCAGAACAGACCAGACAAGACCATAACGAAGATCTCAAGTGCAATATTGCAGCCAAGCGAGACGCTCCGACAACACTTAACCTCGCTGAACCTCGCTGTGGAGCTCATTAAAGTCCGCCAATTACTTACTGCTCCGGCAGACTTACTTTATTAATTAATTAAGTCTTTGGGGCAACAGTTCCACACAATCAGCGCCTGGTTCATGGTGTGTATATATTAATTGTTATTAAAAGAGAACGAAAGAAAGCTTAAATAAAATATGCTTAAAACTTAAGCTCACATCATGACCCCCACTGCGTTCTAATATAAATTCATTGCGCTACCCTCTAAACCCACTAAATTCGAGGTTAACAAATGCAACTTTATCACTTTCACCCGAAAGGGGGAGCTAACTCAAGCTCGGCGAAGAGAGACGAGAGAAGAGAGACGAGAGAAGAGGGAAGAATGAACGACGAAGCGCTAAGGAGGAAGGACGATGGAACAACAAAAGCAGTTAACGAACCACAACGGTAAATAGAACTTCACACCTTTGCGCTAAGCAATTTCGCTGCTGGATTGCGAAACGGACATACTAACGGTATTCATGCTCTTAAACTTTTTTTTGTCTCTTGCAACAAAATGCTGCACACAATGGCTGAGGAGCTGAGGCGGCTGAGCTGTGACGGTAGTTTACTTTAGTGTGGACAACACAGCTGCTGTTGTTGTTGTTGTTGTTGTTGTTGTTGTTGTTGTTGTTACTACACTTTTTCATTATTTGTGCAACACTTTTGAGCGTTTACTGTCGCCCATCAAACATAACAAGTTTCAGCGCCAACGTCGCAACTCCCCTCAGCCTCACACAAACGTGGCAGACCCGGCCGAGGGGTGCCGGTGGCGAGGGTAGTGAAGTGATGTTTAAACTCGTCTAACTGTTGTTCCCACAAGTGTTTGTATAGCTACATGCCATATGAATGTGGCGGCTGTGGATCAAATGCGCTAACAGTAAACAGAAAAACGAGAACAACAACAACAAATAACAACAAACACAAAACACCGTCAACGCTTAACAAGTGGCATTCACTTTCAATGTGTTTGGCAACTATATCAGTGTTGTTGTTGTTGTTTGTTGTTTGTTGTTTGGTTAGCATTGCATATGCCGCTCTGTCATAAACACACACACACACAAAGAAACACACACAGGTAAATAAATAGAGAGTAACCGTTACATTTGTGCCAAGTATTCTGTAAATTATTCTGTTTATGCAGCGTGTCAAGACAAAACACATAAAAGTCGCATTGCCACAAAATGTTGAAGAAATGCACAAACACAAACACAAACACAAATACACACACATACATAGCCACACAATAGCAATAAAAGGGCAGCAAGAGAGAAATGAATTGAAGAATTTGGAAGTAGTTGGCAGGCGAAAAAGTAGAAGAAATAAAAATATAAAACTGAAAAAAAATAAATAAATGTAAACTTAAACGACTACAGACGCCAGACAAACGGTAAAGTAACCACAACAACAACAACAATGGCTACTCAAATTACTTCAAAATTTATAAAAAAAAAACAAAAAAAATTGGAAAAACCCAACCCATCGAGGCTCTAATGTGCGCTGGTTGCACTGCGAATAATTATTTTATAATTTTATTTCAAAAAAGATGGCAACACTGTATGAAAAAAATTCTTTTTTTTTTGTTCAAAATGCATTTTTTCATTCATAAAAAATTAAAATAAAATTGTTTAAAAAATTTGTAAAAAAAATTGTCTTGATGGCAACCCTAAAAGCATTTCATTAAATTAAGATATATTTTTTGTGATAAATTCGAATGAGTAAGCAATTTGATATTCACTGCAAAGTAGTTGATTTTACTCATTCCTACAAATATTATTATTTAAAATTTCGAATTTTAATTTAGCTGGCAATCCTGTACATGTTCCATCATGTTACAGTATAATCCTTCGATATTTCATTCATTCCCTCTTTCCGCAGTTTTGCGCCAAATTTTAAATACTAAGTTGAGGTCTTCTTCTTACTCCACTCCCACCGGCGGATACAGCATCCAAAAAGCTGGAAGCTTTCATTCATGCGGACCTTGTCTGAAACCTCGTTTGGTATCGAACGGCTCGGAGAGATCCTTCCCAATTCTGACGGATCTTTTGGTGTTGCTTAAGTTCAGTTTACTTTGCCGTATATGTTTTGCGGGGATACGAAATTCAGCCATAGTGAAGTAGAGGCAGCTCCTTGGCACAGGTGAATATCTGGTCAATGGTTGATTTACCCGGTCTAAAGCCACACTGATAAGGTATAATCAATTTGTTAACGGTGAGCTTTTGTCTTTTACAAAATACGCTCGATAGGACGGTAAGTAGCGCAGACTTCGGGATGGAACTTTTTGAGGATTGAGCATAGCACATCGCTATCTACTCTGGGCAACAGTTACCACATCACCTCCCTGGGTCTTAAGAGAGTCGCATCTTTTCGTAGAATTTTCGAGTCTTACTATTGCCGACTAGCTTCTCAAGCTCTTCATACTCACTGGAAACATGTTGTTTATCTATCACAACATGATCGATCTGGTTTTGAGTTTTTCGAGTAGCCAAGCCGAGTAGCTGGATGAATTTTTTGTACGGGAATCTAGTACAAGAGACAAGTCGATCAACCTCAACCCATTGGTGGATGTGCCTACCCTGGCGAGATTTTGATATCATGACGGAACATGAGAACGCTCCGGGCGCTGCTTAGTCACATCGTCCTTGTCTTCCTCCGGGGTAGGGCATCGGCACATTTCCAATTAAGGGACCGGAAGTACCAGGTGCTTGCCCACATATCGTCATCCGCAATACGTTTACAGTGGCCGTTATCAGATGGAGTTACCTCATCCAAGATGTTGTATTGCTTTGCATTGGCGCTGATTTCTACATAGCCGATTTGAAACCCAGCTCACAACCTCTAACAAGAAATAAGTATACATTTTTAGGCACATTTATATAGCGAGCCGCTTGCTTCAAAACCGACGCTCGCTCGCAGCCGCACCTCTGATGAACAGACGCTGCAATTAGACTTTAGCGAACCCTTAAACCGTGGAGTGGCTCCACTGAGGTTCCATCTCGTTTAGCCGTAATCCGAGACTCCTCGCGGGTTGGTTACCGAATCTTGATCTGGGGTTGCTCACGTTTTCAGAGTGCATGACAGCGACAGTAACTGCATACGGAAGCTTGACTACACCCCATTCACACTTGCTGACGCCAAATGAGCAAGACAGTCAAAATACAAATTACCAAGGAGGTACGGCTTTAGGGCGGAGTAATGCCAGAGGTAGTGCTCCTCTATTCCTCTTACTGTTGTAGTTGTTTTAGCCGCAAATATATTCCCCAAAGTAGTTTTCGGAGAATGTGCAGTAGTGATAGTCCTTGGCCGAGTAAAAATCCGAGTCGTTCCGGTAAAAAGACTCAACTATGTTGATGTTGTTGTATTGTAGCGGCTTACTTACCTCGCTTAGAGCAGGCTTTGTCAATCTAAGTCGCTGAGGTCATCTAAAGGGAGGTCCAGGAAAATTGCTGTTTCGACGGGATTGGACCAAAGGGAGAGGGGGTTAGATGTGTTGGCTTAAAAGGGCATGTGAAAAGGTGGTTAGTGTCGTGCGGAGACTATCCACATGCAGGGCATACGTTGGATATGCTGGGGTCGAATCTGGATAAGTGAAAGTTGAACCATATCCAGATCTAATTTGTGGCAGGGTCAGACGGGTCTCTCGAGGCAGCTGGAGCACATTGTCTGCAATTGGTGGTGGTTTAACTCCGAGCACGCAATTCACGGTAAGGGAGTCTATGAAGGTGGAGTTTCAGCATCAATAATGTGCCTACTGGGGTGCTGCCTGCGGTAACATCCCAGTAGGAACTGCTTGCACAGCAAAGCATTGTGCACCTTAACTCGTAGCATAGAAGCTTCGCTGTGCAAGTGATGCTCCGGCAACATCAGGAAGTTTCCTATCGCAGTCCTAAGGGCGGTGTTCTGACATGCCAGTAACTTTCACAACTGCGTATCGTTATTCCCCGGCGCAGCATAGTTTCCGACCGGACGGCCAATTGCTTTGTAGGTTGCCAGCAAGTTTTCTTCATCTTCACTCCAGGTGCTGCCGGCAAGCGCTTTGAGTATTTTGTTGCGACCCTGGAGTTTTGCGCCAATTGCGGTCGTGGGCGGAGTGAAAGAGTGCAGACTCTCGAAAGTGACTCTCAATATTTTTGAGTTATTTACAGTCGGAATTTTTTTGTCATCGACCTTCACGTCTAACTCAAGCCTGTACTCCTTCGTCCAGCTGGTGAAGGGGTAGCCGAGAATTTGGTCGGTTGTATTTTCAGTTGTCTAGCAGTGAAGAAGTGAGAAAGACTCAACTATCGTGGGAACTTATGGATTTTAGTCGACTCTTGCGACACCCCTTGCGGAAAAATTCTTGGACTCCTACCCCACAGGAGTACCGACTCCTCTCTGTCTATATTTCTGAAGTCGCGAATTGTTTTTGTTGCAATTTTTTTTTGCAGTGTATGAACTTGGTCCATGACTCCAATGCGAGTCCTTCACAGTTACAGTTCATTGCTTACGTTGAAGAAAGCATTACACTTGGCGCGCAAAAAGCAAGAACTACAACAACAACAAGAGCAGAAACAACAACAGTAGTAAAAACTAACAACAACAACAATGCCAAGTAATGCAAGTAATGTAATAAGAATACCGAAGCGACGGCAATGAAGCAACAGTGCAAATCGTATAAACCAAAATACTTGAAAACTTGAGCAGAAAATACTTATATATATTGCTGTGTGCATGTGTGCATGTAAGTATGTGTGTGTGTATGCTGGATATGTATGTGAATATATGCTGGTCACCGGTGTCGGGTCACTTGCAATTTCAAAGCAGCACCAAACAACTAAAAGGACCTACAAGAAGCATATACTGGTATGCGTGTGTGTGTGTGTGTGTGTGTAAATACTCCTCTCTACATCTCTGAGCTGTCGTTTCGTAATTGAATACGTTGAATTACTGCAGTCCTGTCGTGGCATGAATGTGAGCGCAAAGCGTCAGGCAGGATTAATTTTTAATGAATTTTTCTTATGCAGCAGCAACCAACAACAATAATAGCAACAGCAACAGCAACAGCATAAATAAAATAATCAAAAGCTGCAAGGATATGTGCTGTATTAAGACTAAAATATCCTTAACTACATAAATATTTGTTTATTTGGATTTTATTTCAAGAGGAAAGCGGTATGTGGTATGTATGTATGTAAGTATAGGTATGTGTGTTTTCCCCTTGTGTGTAGTGTAAACAAAATGTTAACTGTTTGTCTGAAGAAGCAGCTCCATTTTCAGGTGATTTTCCTACAAAAGGACAATAAGACGTTCGCAGTTCGGCACAAAGAAACAGAAATTCTCTATATTAAATGCTGAAAGTTTAAAGAAGAGTGATTAATTGATTAGTCGAATATACCAATTAGTTTAATCTTTAATCAATTAAATTTTTTTTTTTTTAATTTACCAACTAACTAAAAACAGGTTAGGCTAAAGTGGCTGACTGTTACACGCCTTGCATTGATTCGCTGGTCTTTTATAATAGGTTAAGTAAAAAGTTCGTTCGGTTTTTATCTAAGAGCTGGCGTTATTGTCCATAGTACTAGTGTTACGTGTCGCATCATGTCATACTATACGGCGCTGAAAACGTGTTTATTCGCGCTAAAAGTTTGTCTTTGACAGTTTTTCGATTGATTGACTCAGTACGTTGTGAGCGCTCATCAAAGATGGACACCAGCAAAGGGAAAATTCGCTATATTTTACAATTTTTCTTCGATCAAGGCGAAAAAGCAGCCAAAGCGACTGAAATAATTACTTAAATTTATGGGCCCGATACTGTAAACGAACGTGTAGCACAAAAGTGGTTTGCTAGGTTCCGTTCCGGTAATTTCGATGTCAAAGATGCACCACGAGTCGGAAGGCCTGTCGTCGAAAATTGCGTTAAAATCATGGAAATAGTGGAAGCAGACCGTCACTTACTCAAGATAAGCCACACGACCTAACGCAAAAAAAACCTGATGGACCGAATTTCCATCTGCGAATCACTGCTGAATTGCAACAAAATCGACACATTTCTGAAGCGTTTGGTGACTGGCGATGAAAAGTGGATCACTTACGTTAACGTCAAGTGAAATCGGTCGTGGTCGAAACGCGGTGAGCCGGTGGAAACGGTGGCCAAGAAGGTTTTGCTGTGTGTTTGGTGGAATTGGCATGAAATCATCTGCTGCTCCCCTATGGCCAAACGCTCAATTCTGCCTTCTACTGCCAAAAACTAGACCGCTTGAAGCCAGCACTCATCCAGAAGAGGCTATCTTTGATCAACAGAGGCCGAATTGTGTTTCATCAGGACAACGCCAGGCCACACACGTCTTTGGTGACGCGCTAGAAGCTCCAGGAGCTCGGATGGGAGGTCCTAATGCAACCACCGTATAGTCCGGATCTGGCACCAAGTGATTACCATCTGTTCCTGTCCATGGCGAACGCGCTTAATGGTGAGAAGTTGGCCTCAAGAGAGGCCTGTGAAAATTGGCTCTCCGAGTTTTTTGGCCAATAGGGACGCAGACTACTACGGTAGGGGTATAATGAAGTTGGCACCTCGTTGGCAACAAGTTTACGAACAAAACGGCGCATATTTGGCTTAAATCAAACATATGTAGACAAAGTTATCATATTTGGAAAAATTAATAAAAACAACCGAACGAACTTTTTAATCTTTTTGACCTAATAATATTACCAGATGGAGGTTCAGTTTGATGCGAGCTAAAGTAGTCCTCCTAAAGGACTGCAAAGTAACCGGTTTTGATTCTCCGACTTGTCCTTTGAACAGTGAACTTTCTACATATTTCAGACAAGTACTCCATAAGACCAAATAGAAACAGAGAAAGTATTCCAGTGTCTCACTCAAAGCTTGCTCCTCCTATTTCCTACATGATTACAGCTTTTCGGCATTGAGCCTCTCTTGCAGTTTTTAAACCGCCGTTCTTTGCTGCCACAAGCTATTAGTTGCAAGGTGCGTGCGCCATCCCTTAATTTAAAGTCATGTCTACGGTCTTAGATTCTCCCTCCTATCACAGACTCAACACCAAACTTCGCGGTCCATTATATTTTCCGTGTTTTAGATTTCAAAAGCACCCTTTTCTAGCATACTTAACCCATTCACAGCACCTCTTGGTGATGACAGGCCGCGATGCGCCCTTGAGAAACCTCAAGAAAGGTATCTTCAGACCGATCGACTTCACTGAGATCCGAATTTTGGTTTTCTGTAGCCCCTGACTCCGGCATAAAAGAATTCATCAAACTGTATAGAAATCCCCGGTTCGAAGAACCCTTAACCGCATAGGCCATGTTGTGGAAGACATATCTCCAGTATACTAGATGAGCCTACGCTCATCCCAAAACCTGAAACTTTCTATTATCCGACTACGAAGAAGTCCGAGAGGCAGTTGCTTGGATGAAAAAAACCCAGCAGGAGAGACGAAGGCTTAGCGGCTGAGCTTTTGAAAAGAATCGAAACACATAGCCTCTTTGTTGGATCTAAAGCAACCTTCGGTGGTACATATAAGGGTCTATTGTTATGACGGCGATTGGCTTAGACGATGAAGCTGTGGGCTCAGAACCCATCCATATGCTTTCGCCAAAATCACATTTTTTTCAGCTCCCATGTCTTATAAATCATTTTCTCCACAAAGCTCGCCCACCTCGGAGACTGAGCATTCCATTGAGCGCACTTCACACACTCAGATTGCGCTTTGTTCACCCTCCCACCGTCTCAAATTCCTGCATTCAACCTAAGCCATTTAGATTAAATAAAAAAATCATTTAGTTAAGCCCGAGTTAATCCAGAATGCGTTGGATATCTCATTCCTCATTTCCTTTTACGCCTGAATGCACACACACTCATGCACATGCTTACCGCCATATGTATTTATTTTGTCGCATTGCTGACATTACTGCAACTGTCTGTCGACCTCAACATCCCAACGGAGTGCAGTGGAATTTCTCGGCAAAAGATCATCTGGACTTCTTATCCGGCGTGTAATTAAATGTCCATCCAAAAGTTGAGTGGAATTGCGAAGCGAGAATTAAATAAAAAACGAAAGAAGAAGAGAACGATTAAGAGGGAGAGCAGTATGAGGCAAAGGAAGAGAGAGAGAGAGGGAGAGAGTGCAAAGAGACTGAGGCTGAATAGCGTGAATGTGCAATGAACTCACGCAGCTGCAGTGAGGTGTGTGCTAACTTCACACAACGCACACATGAACTCAGCTGCCGGACTGACGGTACATTAGTGCTCATGTGAGTCTACAGCACGCATTTGTTGTTGTAACACCGCAAATTCAACTCGCATTTCGCACTGTCAACGCGCGCGTTTAATTAAACTTTTGCGACGGTGAATGTCAGTGCGGCAACTTCCGGCACTTGACTGAGAAGATGCGAGGACTCGTACCTCCGCACCCAGCCACTGTGGTCTGTGCAACTAATATGTGTCACCAAAATACTGAGTGCTCGTACGTTGCTTTAGGTGGCACTTTTTTTCACCTCCAGCATATAAATTAAATACCTTCCTCTTCATATGAAGTTGGCGCGATTTCTTTTTTTTTTTTTGCAGTAATTTCTTGGCAGGCGCCAGACGTCTTCACAAATGCCGCAGTCGTTTTGTGGTCTGGCAAAAGTTGGCAACGCACAAAAAAAAGAGAAGAAAATTTAGTTAAAAAAAAGAAGAGACGGCGAGCTGTAGTTGAGCGCACTCTACCAGCGCTGGCAGGTGTGTTGAGTTAGGAAAAGTTTGCCATACCCGCAGTGCCGGCTGACAACTGCCTGCGGGTTGAACCATTTTTTCTTGAAAATATTTTTTATTAACTTTGTGGCGCATTAACTGCGTTAACTGTGGTGGAGAGGTGGATAAGCGCTCGTCATACGCACTGTCCCAGTGACGCACCTAACGCCACCGCTCGGGTTACACACTAATTCCTTTTGCGTTTAGCGCAAAATTCATTTAACAACCAAACGAACCAAGCAACAAATTAGCTAAATAACATCAACACCAACGCACAATGTCATCATCATCATCATTACCAGCAGGAGCAGCGGCAGGAGCAGAGGTTGTACAGAGTCAAAACTGACGGTGAGGTTTATACGATTGTGGGATTATATCTAATAGGTTATTAGCGAATCTTCTATTTCGGCTTCGGGACTTTCGTTCTTTCGATTGGTCTTCGAGCTCGTCGCCGTGTCTCACTCAGCACAAAAGTTCCGAAAAAGACAATACAAATACCTGAATTCGATCCGAGAATTGGGAAAACTCTCCTCTCTCGAGTCCTCCTCATCTCTGATATATGAAACCGCACGTGCAAGTCATAGTTCTTCCCCCTGGTGGACTTTCCCAAGACCGCAATTCGAGGTTCTTCTACTTACCACAGCCTCATCAATAGAATAGAGAAAGCTCACCCTTGCAGGATCTCTTAGGGCTGAACATCAACTCGAGTCCTCAATACCGAAGCTGTCCTACATTATTCCCGCACAGCTATTTCATCTCTGATATATGAATTAGCATGGGTTAATCATAGTTCTTCCTCCTGGTGGACTTTCCCAAGACCGGAACTCGAGGTTCCTCTACTATACCACAGCCTCATCAATAGAATAGAGAAAGCTCACCCTTCCAAGATCTTTTAAGGCTGATCTTCAACTCGAGTCCTCAATATCGAAGCTGTCCTACATTATTCCCGCACAGCTATCTCATCTCTGATATATGAATTAGCGTGGGGTAATCATAGTTCTTCCTCCTGGTGGACCCGAAGTTCTACTAGACCCGCAGCCTCATGCGCGCTTGCGATGAATAGAATAGTTTCTGGCAGAGCCTTATGTTCTTCTTTTATAACTGCGACTCGGTTAAATCAAAAAAACTCTGCTCCAACTTTAGAGCCACCTCTTTCATAGACATATTTGTGTTCCTTTCATATCGAGTATCAGCCAGCGAATAGAATGTGGAGGTTGATGGATGAAGCAGCCGTGACATTCGAAGCTGATTTTCAATTCTGTTCGGATCGAGCGGTTGGAACTTCTGAAGGACATCTTATCGCAAACCCTGGCTTGAACTGATTTAGATTGGAATGTCTACCGGGCTCCACGCTGACCTTACATTGTTTTCATACTTAGAGCTGCTTCGATCTCGTGAATCTTGGTATGACCTAACTTAAATTAGGACGTCCATTGGGCTTCACATTATGGTGTTTTCCCACTTAGAGGTAAAACTGGGTCCCTCTCTTGGTGATCGTGAGTTCGAAACATCCGAATGGGTCGAAGCTTCTAACCCGGTTTCCTTTTCCAGTTTAATGCTGTAGAAGTACTTCCATTCCATTTCAGTCTTGACATCACTGAAGTTTCTACTCACGCTCAGTACTGCGGTCATCTAAGATAGACTCGATTCTGGGGGATCTGCGCTTCCGATATGTCTCCATCTCTGACTCTCAGCATGAGACAAATACAGATAACCTTCTATTTCAACACCAGTTCCAGTAATCTCTTCTCTCTAACATTAAAATTGGTATACAGCGCCCAGCATACAGCAACAGTTTCGTCATCTTTCTTGGCATTACTCGGTCTACACTTTGGACTTCCGCCGATCCCAACTTACTTTTCACAGACACAGAGCGAGATTGATTGAAGACTGGCTTTTCTGAGATCTTGCTGATGTAGAGCGCCAAACAACGCTCGTTTCTTAACGTAGAAGGTACCACTGACTTAAACCTTCTACTTTGGATACGCTTCTGAGACTGAAACTTACTGACATTTACTGCTCCGCCGAGCTAGAGATCGAAAAAGAAACTATCAAAGCACCAGCTTCGACTCGGATGCCTGTAAACTCACCGTCCTTACATCCCTAGTACTCAGCTTTGCACTCTCACCACTTCTCATACCCGCTCGCACTCTCTCACCCCTCTTCCTCTCCCTCTGCCTGCATCATCCTCTAGTAAATGTAATTACGTTGCTATAGAATTACATTGCGTTACGCATTATTGCTGACCGTCGATCGATGCACACATAATTACACACTCACATCCACACACACACACTCACACACCCACAAGAAAGTCCAGCTAAGAGCAATAACAACAACCAACAAATAATATAAACACAAATGCAATAGCCAAGTGCAACAAACCGTACTGTGTGGGTGTGTCAACGCATGCATGCAACAGTTTGACAACTCCATACATACACACACACACACATACATACATGCAGACATATGCACATACTACTATATAGGTATGTGCTGTAGTGTCCATCCAACTGGCAGACGGATGCCTTAGGGAAATTTACTTGCCACTTGCGCTCATTCGAACGCCACGGACAGACAGACAGCTGCGGAGCACTGTCATACATAAATATCCATCAACACATACACACACAGATATATACATCTGTATGTAAAGTAGTGAAGACTCCGCTCTCCTTTCGTCCGCACTTTAGCATTGGCCAATTGTGTCCTTTTTGTTTTGTTTCGAACGAACACTTTGCACCGAATGTGTTTGGTTAACTTGGTGTTAGCTGTAAATGCCTTACATATATACATATATACACATACACACACACTTATGCATGAATATCTCTATCCAGAAATCTTCTAATGCAATTAGCTGCGTATGTTATGGCATATAATTGAATCAGTTGTTTTGCGGTGGACCAGGGCATGGTTCGTTGATGCCTTACACACATACACACATATGTATATACGTTTATGTATGCCCGTACTGTTATTATTAGCCAATATGGCCTCAGTGAGGTTGGTGTTGGTAATAATTTTAAGGTTCAAACGCTTCCATCCAGACCTATTCATGAGGTCAAGGCCCCAAGGTGTGGTTATTGACCTCTTCACCCTCATTTACTTATGTACTCTCGCCCTCTCAAGACAGAACGACCAGCAACTACTCGCAGAATGAAACCTTCAGAGGTCCAACTTACATAGGTTTGTCAATGAGCTGGCGGTCTGGTGCTTCAAGAGGAGAGGTTTGTTTGCTTTGTATCTACCTAACTAAAACTGAGGCAGAATAAAAGTTTCGTCCGCCTACCACATTCCTCAGTTACCATTCATATCAAACTTATACGAGCTCTCAGAGGAAGTTTTTTTTACTTCTTCTAGGTCACTGACAGTCCCGAAGACTATAGCCAAGTGGCTACCAGTACTTGCTACTATACGAAAGATCTTGGATTCGATTTCTTCTAGACCAATAACCAAAGTCATAAAGTAAAGGAAATTTCTAGTTCCGGTCGTCCCACGGCAGAAAATTCCAACTCCTTAGAGTGGATTTTAGATCCACCCGTCTCTCGGAGGTGGCTTAAGTCTTAAGGTCTCTCAGTTTTGTTGGGAAAACATCAAGACATATGCCACAAAATGGAAGAGTGGCTCGGCCGAAAACTCGTTCAGCGGTTTTATATAGCCAATGACTATAGTCTGCTGTTGTCTCACCATCGCTTTGCGCCATCGGACGGTAGACTTCAGTCATCTGAGATTTTTGTTCAAAACTCGATTGCTTGAGTACTCCATATCACGGCTATAAGTTTTCGGGCTCATTGGCTACTATAATCAATCCGGGCATTTTGAACCTCTCGAAACAGGAATGCCGTGGAACATCCTACAAACTTTAGTCCATCCAATGCGACTCTGTCCGTAAGCTCCTAATCCAGTCATACTAAGGTTTTACCAGTCTGTTATTGACCGCAGTTTAGTCAACTAAACCTTTATTGGACTAAATATTTTAAAAATTCCTGGCAACCATCACAATGAGAAATCTTAATTATTTCACTAACTAGAAGTTTTTAGCCGAAGAACCATCATTTCAACTCTCGGACATCTCCTCACTTCAGCCGCTGTCATTAACTAGAAGAGTATGACCGAAGATTTTGGGGGTATCTTTTAACAACAGATCACTCGGTTCACAAATCGCCTCTTTATCGCCTTTATTATCCGCGTACCTTCAGAGCTGGGTACCAAGGAAGTCCTTAGTATTACGTGCCAAAACAAGAGCGCTACGTAGCAGTCATGCCACCACAGAAGAACTCCTTTTTACACTGAACCAGAAACGACTACTTTCTGATACCGACTGTACTAGTGCTAAAAAGATCTTCACTGAGGTGATTTGGGTCTCTGGCACGTTTCTGTAGCTTCATTTCATGAGATATCTTGATAATTGTTTGATTAAAAGCCCGCATGTCGGAGATTGACAGAAAAAAAACTTATGCAGTGCCTGAACCCATATGTTTTAATCCCACTTCTCATTGTTGAGTTACTCATTGAACGTCATGAGCTCAGTTAGTGTCATTTACAGGAGTTTCCCTTTAAGTTTCCGCCCATCGATATAATTAACCCACTTTAGGTGCATTAAAAAAGATTTTCACACTAGAAAAGTTCAGATTCATGAAGACTTTTCCAACTGGTTAAGCTCCAGCCCAGGTGAATTGAAGTTCCTTACAGGGAAGGGAGCCTGACATTAGAACGCAAAACGATTTCAAATTTCCTTAAAACTCATTTATTCGAATACACCTCATTGTGCTCATTTTCTCACTCTTTATTTCCAAGTACAAAACCAATTTCACGGAGAACAAAAAACGGAAAAAAATGAGAACCTCATTTCACACTTGACATGTGCCTGCAGATCACTTAACAATCCAAGACGCACAAAGGTGGCGAGGCGGCAAGAAAGGAGCAGTAGAGCTCTAACGTCTTGATGTAAGCAACAAACAAACAAAGAAAAAATAATAATTACCAACCAAAGTGTGTAGTTTGCGGATAAATACGTAATTGTATGCTACGCCTGAATGTAGGCAACAATTTTTTAATATACGAGTAAGCTAATGCGACTCTCTCTCTCTCTCTCACCCACCGCACGCAATTGTTGGTGCTACCTTTTGCGGTGGTTCTACTGGCGTCTTTTACGCCTCAATCCACTCGCTTTGACTGTGAAAAGACAAAATCCCAAACAAATGAAAAGAAAGAAAACGTAAAGCAGCAAAAAGTAGTAATAAAAGTGCTTGGATTGAAATGTCGGCGACAAACGCGGCAATAAAAAAAAACAGCAGAATGTCGATTTGCTTAGAAAGGCACTGCTAACAGGCGACCAAGCGACCGAATGGTGGCGAGCTTCTCGTTCTTACTGCGTGCTTGTACAGTGTGATGAGGTAAGGGCGGAAAACCAATAATAGAAATGAAATCAGAAACCAAGCAAACAACAAAGCAAGCACATGGAGAGTGCTCATAAGCAAAGTGCGGCGGTCAGGGTGTGCTGTATTGAAGTACCAGGCTTGTGGTGTTGGTGTAACGTTTGTCATTTGAAAACGCAAATGAATACTGTCAGGAACACGATTGCAATCAGTGGCTGCCACTCAGTGGCGCAAGTTAGTCACTGTGTTGTAGATAGATGGTGGGAGGTTAGCAGTCGCACTCATAGCAAGGCAACGTTTAGCAGTTCCACCGCCCCCCACACGTCATCGCTTTGCTCCGAGTCACATGTAGAACAAATATTTTTTACATTTATAGCTTTGAACTGCCGCTGAGTTTTAGTGGTCTCATAGAATTCCTTCGCAAATAGCTTCATCAACAACACAAACCCAGTGTGGCTTCGCTGGATGTCGTTCCAAAAAAAAAAAAAAAAACACGCGGTTGAGTGGCTTTCCGTTTAGCGTTTTATGTTTCCTACTCCTCGCGAGCGAGTCTTTTCTTTTCGTCTTTTGTTGACAAAAACTGAAGGGAAAATAATTTATTTGTTTAAGGCAAGTAGGTAAACAAGCACGAGTGTGGAGTGCACTTATGTGGTGTACATCTTCGCATACCGGGGGCGTCTCAATATAACTTTAGTAGTAATAATATTTTAGTTGAAAGCACAGAAGGAGGCATAAGAAACTCCGAAGTCGGAGAGGTGTCTAAGGTAGAACAATCGAAGCTGCCGTTAAACTTTCAATACTTGAGCTCGGGAGACCCAGGCAATGACGTTTTAGTTCTTATGTAGAAGCAACACCTCCCGAGGGCAGTCCGAGTCACTAGCCGACCGCCGAACATTCAATGTTCCACAGTGAGTCACAGCATAATGACTCTGAGGGAATATCGGTAGAGGCTGAAATCTACCTTCCAATGAAGATCGATGCAATATGATATGACAGTTTCTACTCTTATATCCTCGTCGCACACACTGAAAGCCCGAGCAGCATATGTGCGAGATACGGTAACAAATCATTGGATCACGGCTAAGAGAGTATACGCCTTTGTAGAGCCACTCCGCCATACTCGGTTTAAGGTCACAGAGTCTTTTTGTTGTGAATATAAATATGCCATAAATCTGAACCGCACTGAGGTTGTGTGCTATACTTGGGAACTGCTCCAAGAAAGAGTCCAAGAAAGAGACGCGGAAAGGGCTGAAGGGTTCCAACCACAGACAATTTGGAGTACATCGGAGACCAGAATTTCGTGGAATCGCGAAGCTATGCCTAGTGTGTTGTTCATAATCGAAGGGTGGCAATGAATCCACTGGAGTTTTAAGCCGCTGTCTTTGATAGGTCTTTAATATACAATAAGTAGCCGCAAGAAACTTCAAGAATTCTGTTTTCATCTTCAAAGTTCTGTGGAGATCAAACGAAGAAAAGGCTGAAGAGAGCATGAGACGTCGGGATCATTTTTGTTTTCTTTTGGCGAACGTTGGATCACATTTTTAAATGCTAGTTCTTGCCTTGTGTCGTGGATTTAACTCAACCTATCAACAGACTTGTTGACCCGAAG
The DNA here is from genome assembly GCA_037013455.1 of Ceratitis rosa. NCBI lineage: Eukaryota > Metazoa > Arthropoda > Insecta > Diptera > Tephritidae > Ceratitis > Ceratitis rosa. Next base: position 17,417,640 of record JAWMAG010000013.1, on the reverse strand, counting down.
TGGTCTTGTGAGAATTTTAGACTAGTGGTTGGAAGAGATTGAGTCGCTGGAGGAGGGAAGCAATAAATATCCTGAAGGCTTGATTGAGTACTGGTCTCGTGACAATTACAGACTCATCATTGGATGAGGTGAAGTCGCTGGCAGAGGGAAGGGATATATATATTCAAGGGAGGATTTAGTTCTGGTCTTGGGACAACATCAAATTCATCACTGAAGGGAAATGTAATCGGTGGCGAATGGAAGCGATAACTATCTTCAAGGTGGATTTAGTACTGATCTAATCTCTGCAAGGAGAAACGCCCATAAAACTGATGTGGTATTCAGAGTAAGATCTTCGCAAGTGAGCAGAACGGAAGGACTGTCAGCTCTCTGTAAACTCTCTATCTGATTCGACACATAGCAGAAACAACGCCAAACAAAGTAAGAATTTACTGTGTTTAGGTTAAAGGGAAAGATAAGTTCGCTGGAGACGAGCTCGACATGGGTAGAAGCTTCCTGAACAATGGCCATTTGTTCGTTTCCATTAGTTCATGCACTGACTGAACACCAGACGAATATTTCAGGCCAGAAAGGTGGAAAGTTACACGGGAGCTTATCCAGTCTTCGCACCTTTCAAAATAAAATGTAACTTACACACCTCAAAGAGATTTTCTCTAACAATTTAGAGTTCCCAGCGAGTCGTGGAGTTTCATTTAAGCCCCGCTGTTGAATTTTTTTGGAGGAGGGCTTGAAATCAACTACATAAGCACCCTCTTATGTACTTCCCCGTGTCTGCAAGGCTGTGGCTGCAATTTTCTCCAGCACAAGTCTCACCCAACGCTGATGAGTAATGGGACATTGACAAATATTATAGAAATCCTTTGATAAATAAAACTAATTACTGCTGGACCGCCAGGCTTTGACACTAATTCATTTTGAAGGCAGCCAAAATACCTATTAGAGACACGCCGCCAACTAATATAAAAGAAAATCTTAAAAATGGCTCACACGTACTTTTCTCATTAATGTACGCCTAGTAGCAGCGGTTGGGGGCAAGCGAATCTTGGCAATCACACAAAAGTCACACATCACATCCGCGAAGACTTGGGGAGTCCAAGAAAACACCGAATCATAATTGCAAATGCAACAGCAGTCAGAAGTGAGAAATCAAGCGTCGCAGCCACTCTCTTTCATGCCAAACAATCAGACTCATAGCCACTTTTCACCGAATTCCGTTGTCCATTTCGTGTTCACAATACATACACGTACATATGTACGCCTTTCGAGCAACTTTGACCTCTTCAATCAACAGCTGCTGCGACTTGCATGTTTTCTAACCTCTAGTGATGTGTTAAGCTACAAACCACAGGCGTTTGTCCGATTGTTTCTCACAGCTTCCATTGCCCTTGCCAATTCTGCGTCAGTTTTTCTTATTTCTGTCTCTTTCAGTCAATATTTAGCGGTAATCATTCTTAATAACCTACAACTTTACACCGCCCCATACCGAATTCGCTATTAAATGCCATTCTCACTCCACACTTTAACTCCTCGCTCTCCTCTTTTTGCTGTTTTTTTTTATCTAACTTCCTCTGCCGTATATAATCAATGCTTCCGCTGCGCTGAAGAGCTCTTTAATATGCGTCTCATGTAGAAAATAACTGTACATCGTATGATATCCAGTGCTGCGCTATCCCTCACTCTTTCAGTATAACACATTGCCGTGTAAGCGCTCTCTTTTGCGTCCATCCACACCTCTCTTTGCATTCTCTACCTTCTCCTGTCCGTTCTATGCGCTTCATTTCATTCGTATTTTGCTGCATCATTTTGTTTTATTTATTTACATTTATTGGTTTTTTTTTCTCCTCAACGCATATCGATGTACCGTTATTCCTATGTGTAGGTATTTATAAGAACAGCCCTGAAATGGAAGAAAAGAGCCTTCGAGGGCCCAATAGGAATTATTGGCTTTAAAGCAGCAAAAGCGACGAAATTTTTATCGAACATCTTAAGATGGGTGAAACTTAAGCTGATAGGAAATCAATGCAAGCTACTGAGCAGAAGATCCTGAGTTCAAATCCTGGCCTAAGCATTTTCCCAAAAGGCTTCCAAAAATATTGTTCTCTTCATGCGCCATGCCAAAATTTACATATTATAAAATTTAATAAAGTTTATTTTTAAATAAAGTGGCAACCCTATCAAAATTGTATTTAAACTGAAGCTAATTTTCATAAATTTGATTTCTATGGTATATACAGTTCCATATTTCGGCGTAATTAAACATTAATTTATAAATTTTATACTATTATTTATATTTAAAATTAGATGGCAACCCTATTTAAAAGTTAGGTAATTTAACTATACGAAATTTTACAAAAAGAAGATGAAATCTCAAAAAAAAATATATCAATAATTTTAAATATTATTTACTAATTTGAGAAAATATTTCAATAGGGTTGCCACTTATTTTTAAATATAAATAATAGTATAAAATTTATAAATTTATAAAGGAAATAATACCAATATCCATCTCTTCTGGAGTTTCATCAATTTTAAAGAATTGGATGTAGGTATAGGGTTGCCACAAATTATAATTTTTTTTTCAATTTTCTGGAAACCAAAAATTATGGATATGCTATTCCTTTGGGTGAAAGCTGCTTCAGCCATTACAATGCGCAAATTATATTTTTATGACTTTCTACTTTTTTTTGCATTATTTTTATTAATTATTGTTTTATAATATATATATTTTTCATTAATATTAACAAAAACTTCCAAGAATCTTCTAGGAAACTTTCCACAAGGGAAATTTATTTTTTGACATTTTCGCTAACAGAAAAATAAATATATATTTCTCAATAATATCTGGCATATACTATTCTAACATACACGTATGTACAATTGTACATACACGTGTACATTTGCCCACAAATATATATGTATGTATTTCCCAGCATTTGTGTTATTTTGAATTATCATTCGAACATTTGGTGGCCATGTTCCAATATGATTCGTGACATGTTAAGGAATTAGTTTGATTTGTTATACGACGAACAGTGAGTACATGAGTGTCATGTGGGTTTGTGTGTGCCATGGATATTTTTGTGAGCACGTTCAAGGCGATGTTTGCTGTCCAGACCCACAAACAAGTCGAAGTATACTCCTCACCTTGTCTCCTCATGCTTCAAATAACTGTCCATTTAAGGTTGATTTCGCTCTTTCTACGTTTTTTCTATTTTTCCTTTTGGCTTGGCACATTTCCAGTCATATTTAATTGCAAAATGGCTCTTCATCTGTCTGTCTGTCTGTTTGTTGACTATAATTCTCTGCTATGTTTTGCTTTCTAAAATTTTTTATATAATAATTTATCCTTATTGCTTACAGAGATGTTATTAATGAGTTCCTGTGGCAATCGTTTTCTCTAATTTATTACTACCAAAATTGGGGGAACTTTTTTCTCAGCTAATTTATTTTGTGGTTATAATGATTCAAAACAATCTTATAATTAGCTGGATATTCGGTATTAATATAAGATTTTCACTGATATACATTGAATTGAAAAAATGGAATCTTATAATTTTAATTACCTCCATTTGTTTATTATTTGACTTTATTTAATTTAATTTTATTGTACTTTATTGTTCTTTATTTTAATTAATTTTTATTTATTTTATTTTAATTTATTATATTAAATTTCATTTCATTTATTATATTCTATTTTATTTTATTTTAGTTTAACTTATTTTATTTTATTTTTATTTATTTTATTAAAAGACATTTTATTATATTTTATTTTAATTTATTTTATTTTGTTTTATATTGTTTAATTTATTTTATTTTATTTTATTTTATTTTATTTTATTTTATTTTATTTTATTTTATTTTATTTTATTTTATTTTATTTTATTTTATTTTATTTTATTTTATTTTATTTTATTTTATTTTATTTTATTTTATTTTATTTTATTTTATTTTATTTTATTTTATTTTATTTTATTTTATTTTATTTTATTTTATTTTATTTTATTTTATTTTATTTTTATTTATTTTATTTTACTTTATTTTATTTTATTTTATTTTATTTTACTTTATTTTATTTTATTTTATTTCCTTTTATTTTATTTTATTTTACTTTACTTTATTTTATTTTATTTTATTTTATTTTATTTTATTTTATTTATTTTATTTTATTTTATTTTATTTTATTTTATTTTATTTTATTTTATTTTATTTTATTTTATTTTATTTTATTTTATTTTATTTTATTTTATTTTATTTTATTTTATTTTATTTTATTTTATTTTATTTTATTTTATTTTATTTTATTTTATTTTATTTTATTTTATTTTATTTTATTTTATTTTATTTTATTTTATTTTATTTTATTTTATTTTATTTTATTTTATTTTATTTTATTTTATTTTATTTTATTTTATTTTATTTTATTTTATTTTATTTTATTTTATTTTATTTTATTTTATTTTATTTTATTTTATTTTATTTTATTTTATTTTATTTTATTTTATTTTATTTTATTTTATTTTATTTTATTTTATTTTATTTTATTTTATTTTATTTTATTTTATTTTACTTTATTTTATTTTATTTTATTTTATTTTATTTTATTTTATTTTATTTTATGTTTTTTATTTTATTTTATTAGGCTATTATTTTTATAAAAATTATATATTTCTTATATGTACCGCTCTTTCTTCACATTAACATACGGTTGTACATATGTACATATATCTCTATTTAAATGCAAATATTGCTCACCTGCGTTGCATTGCAGTGCCAGTAATGTAATGTCACCACCGGCAACATTTTATACTCATCAACTATTTTGTGTGTGTCCTTTGGCTTTACTCTTCCGGTGATTAATCAACGACAAATATAAATTTTTTACGCCGTTACAAAGCCTTAATAATAAATAAATATGTACAATGTAAGAAGCCTGCCAAGCAAAAGCTCGATACCAGCGCAACTTAATGACATTCACAAGCGCCTAACTCGATGGCAGCGAAAGAAAATCAACGGTGACGAGTGAGTGACGACAGCGTATTTTTGTTAATGCCGCATATACGTCCTGTATGACCGGAAACGGATACCCTTTGACTGCATAATAAATGAATTTCACATTTACTGCACTTGACGATGACGATGACTCACTGGCAGGCCTTTGCGGCTTGACGACTTTATATAAAAAAATATTTATAGTTGAAAATTTACTTTCAAATACTTATGAAAGTCTTAGATAACTGGGTTGAGGTCAAGTGGTGTAATGCTTAGGTAAATAAGAAGAAAAATTTAAATAAATTCATTTACTGCGCCAGAAGTAAACACAACAGAAAGGCATAGACTGAGTAGAAAATAAGTAGAGCTAGTTGGGTGAAGCAATTGAGATCCCCATAAAAAAACTTATTAGTGAGAAAGTCTCATAGGTCGATAGAAGACGGGTTTTCTTCTTATGAGAAGTGGTCTTCTCGCTGAGTAATTTCCGAAGATCATAGCGCACTCTCAAGGACCTCATTCAAATGACCGCATCGCGAATTTTCGCAAGTTTCGATCTGTTTGAGGTAATTTTCGATCACTCTTAAACACGGTCTTTCACGTAGCATGGAATGTGTCACCACCTTGAAACAACACATTGTCTAAGTCCTGTTCTTCAATTGCAGACAAAAAAAGATCGGTTATCATACGACCATTGCGCTCCGAGCTGACAGCGGCAGTCTCTCCATTGCCATTTTCAAAGAAGTAAGGTCCAATCACTTCCCCCGACCAAAGAGCGCACAAGAGAGTAAGTTTTTTTTGGATGTAACGGCATCTCTTCAGTTATTTGAGGATACTCGGCGAACCGATCTTTATATATCCCCCGAGTGGGAAATGTGCCTCGTCGCTGAAGAAAATTTTGTTCGAAAAATCGCCGTCCACTGTTTGTTGTACAAACACTAAATCGAAAAATATACGTCATTGTGGATGGTCGACTGGCCTCAGTTGTTGTGTGGGCTGGACCTTATATGGATCTAGGTGTAAGTCCAAGTGCAAAATACGCCATAATGTACCGTAAGATAGAGAGAGCTCTGAGATTGTACGGTTGTTAAACGATCCTTTGTCATGAATGCCTGACTATTAACTAAAACAAAACATGTTTGATGAAAAGATGGCAACTCTTTTGGTTCCTCTCTCCCATTAATTTCCCGCCACCACATGCATACGTGTAACACAAAACTAATTAGTTCAATAGTTTACTGCCGAAAAGTATGCCACAAATTTATGCAAAATGGCGTATGAGACAACAGACGCAACAATAACAACACCTCCCGTAACTTTAAAAGGCAACAAAAGTGTTCTCTGCACTCACGATACATAACAGTAAAATTTTTTAAAATAAAATAACAACACCAAGTGTATGCGTGCACCGATGAATTTGCTTTGTGTGAAATGAACGTGCAAATGATGCTACGACGTGTGAGCCACATTAGAGAGTAGAGAGTAGGGAGTAAAGAGAGTAGGTGCAAGCACAGCGGTAGTGTGTGCTTTTACTTAGAAATAACAATAATGAAAGTTGGCTAACATGTAAAGTATTTTTGCGTAAATATTTTTGGTCTATCTTTTGCGGTGTCACAAGAAACCAAATGCAAATTCCAAGAAAAAGTATGCAAAAATAAACATAATAACAATAAATAGAAAGTAATAGCGGAAAGCAGGAAGGGAAGGATCCTGGTGGAGTGCAGCAAAGAGGGTAAGCAGGAGAAAGTTAAAAGCAGGCAAGTGAAAGAAGTCGTACATAAATGACAAACAAAAGTAAGTGAAAATATGTTGCAGGAAATTTTGCATGAACGGCAAATGACATAAGAAAAATTTGCTCAGACGCATGAAAATACTAGTCCACTAAGAGCTGCTAGCAAGTTATTATGAATGAAGAGAGGAAAGCGTAATTGAATAGTTTTCGAGAAACTCAGAGCATCAGCTCAGTTCCTTTGGAGGACTTTTCGTTTTGTAATATGCCGCCGGTTCCTTCGATAATGTTTTCCAAATGGTGTTTGGTTATATACTCTCACACATTTCAGGCTCAACAGCATTCTGAGAGTCTTTTGCTTAGCACAACTAAGTTCTTCTTCTCCTTTTTTATAGCCCTAGTAATAATAGCGGCCGCGGTAGCCGAGTGGTTAGCATTGCGTACTGACATTCGGAAGGCTCGGGTTCAAATCCCGGTGTCACCAACATCCAAAAGTTATGAAAAATTAATTTAAATAAAAAATTAAGTTAAATTTTCTAATTGCGGTCGCCCCTCGGCAGGGAAAGTCCACCCCTCCGAGTGAGATGAAACAATTTTACTAAAGCTCTTTACGCCCAATCAAGTTACAGACTAACTTTTTGATCTAAACGGGGTTAAGACGACGAGAAAGTGACTCTGCTCCATAGAACCGGCTGTCGTGGGAGCCTTTGCAGATTAGTAAGTGGCAGTGACATCCCACGTCGGCACTTCAGCAAGGGAGTACTTGACATTAACGACTCCAGAGAGCATTTAAGAACTGAAATTCTGCACAGGACAGCATATGGACAGGCTTTAAATACCGTTGAGCAAGAGTCTGTCAACTCTCTCGCATGAATGAAGCGCTCTTAATTCATGCACCACTTGTTGCAGACCAAGAGCTCAAGCTACTTTGAGAGACCCTGGCAATGCTGTCACACTTAAGAACTGCATGTTGTAGTCGCCTTAACTAATAGTTATGCAGGCTGCACTTCAAAATATCCAACGTATGTAGATGAAGAGATCGAGCTGCTACGAGAGACCCTATAACATTGGCGCAGCTCAACCCTCTTAAGCAAACTCATCTAACACCGCTCTGACTCTGGTCTGAACCAGTCTGGGACCTACAATTAGATTATTTCAATGACTTCGACTGATTTTTGCTTACTTTTACAACAACAACATCAAAACCAACAGGAAATGACTCCCGACAGAAACACGTAGCTCGCGTGAAAGTCCAAAAAAGCGCTTGAGGAACACAGGAACCCAATAAAAGGCTCTGAGCTAGAAAGAATGTGTAAGACAAAGAAAAAATAAAAACAAAATTCTCTTGTAAAGGGCCTACTCTATGGGCTGGAACCACATTGGAAGTCTATACATACAGCAAAGACCCATTGATAAGCGCAGGAGATCGTGCCTACTATTAGTCGACTTGACGTACTTTGTGATTCGGACATCTACTGGGCAGAACTGTCGCTTTTCAAAACCGTTTCAAATCTCTTTCCAAAAAAGCATTTAGACTGATCTTTAATTTTGTGAAAGACGTTGTGGCTTTCCGCTGCATGGTATAGCTGATACCAGAGCTGTGCTACAGTCACATGTCACTTCTGAAGACTCACATCTATTTATAAAAGGTAAAGGGATCATTTAAACTCTTTAGGGCTTTGGAGGCAAGGTTTTAGGTGCCCATCTAATAGCAATTATTTTTCTTAAAAAGATTTAGGAAATGTCTAGGCAGATATAAGACCGAGATCAGCGCAAAAACAACTCATTTCTTGTCTATTTTCCACGGGGTCTACTTAAGTTTTGTATAAAACTATATATAAGATGGGAGAACACAACATGACAGCCACTATCACATCTCGTTTAATGAGCGTGTATGTGTGTACTTAGCTCTAAGTGAAAATATTCACACACACATACCATATGCATGTATGTAGGTATGTGTGTACGCATGTAGCAAATTTCTTTAACAGCTAATTTTGCTCTTGTTTTGCTTTTTCTAATATAAGAAATTTTCCAATAATATTTTGACAGTTTTTGCTCACCACACACTCAAGCATACACTTACACATATTGTACACACATACATACAAGTACAGGCACTCAAACTCTGTTAAAATTTTTGGATTTTTGGTGTCTCTGTCGAAGGCAATTTGTTGAAACTTTTCCATGTTTTTGCTCTTGCCATTGCCATTGCCGTTAGTGCAGTTGCTGTTGTTGTTTCTGCCAATAATACTTGTTAACAAGATGAGCAGCAAATTACAAAAGCAACAGCAAAAATATAAGAAATTGAAAATTTTTAGAACATTTGGGAGTGTAGAAGAGAGCTGAAGGAGCGCAGTAGAAGGAGAGGAGTGCGATATGCCTTCAGCCAAACTGTTGTTGGCATCATTTTCTTCTAACTCCCTTCTATCTTCTCTGCAAAAAAATACATATTTTGCTGCTTGAGCTATTTGTCGTTAATGACAGAAGCCACAAAACTTTAAAAATTTTACAAGAGAAAAATAAAAATTTACTTTTACTCCACTAAAAGTGGCAAGATTTTAGTACCAACCATCATAATTTGTAGTTATTATTACTGAAAGGTGGCAGGGTTTGCTTTGAAAATTAAGAAAAAAAAATTTGCTAAAAAAAAAATTTAATTTTTTTAATGTAAAAATCTTACTCTTAGTTGCTATAGAGCTTTCGCTGTCATTAAAGCCTTAATAAAAGAAACTTCAACTCCTTGGAAATGAATCTGACCATCATGCGTGCACTGTTTCGATTGCCCAGGAGCTAAACATTGTACAAAAATCAATTTGGAGTCACTTGAAAAAGGCTGGATATACAAAAAAGCTCGATGTATGGATGCCACATAAGTTAACGAGAAAAAGTTCTCATAGATAGAATTTCCAACTATAAATCGCTGATGAATCGTAACGAAATCGGCCCATTTCTGCAGCAGATGGCGACTAGTAATGGAAAGTGGATCATTAACGATCCCACAAAACGATCGTGGTCGAAAGACAGTTAGCCAGCACAAACAGTCTCCAAACCAAAAATGATGACCAAAAAGGGTTTGTTGGCATTTTGTGAGATTAGCGAGGAATCAGCCACTTTAAGCTGCTCCACCCTGGCCATTACTGTCAGCAGTTGAACCATCTGCAAGGAAATAATCACTCAGAAGCGCCCAGCTTTGGCCAACAGGAAGCGGAATCGTGTTTTATCAGGACAGCGTCAGTCCACACACATCGATAGAGACTCGCATGACGCACCGAGAGCTTGGTTGGAAGGTTCTTATACATTCACCTCATAGTCCGTACTTCGCACAAAGTGTTTACCGACTGTACCTGTTTATAGTGAATAATTTGACTGGTGAAGAATTGGCGTCAAGGGGAGGACTATGAAAATCGATTGTTAGAAGTTTTTTTAGTTTCTAAAAAGGACATTACATATACAGCAAAATGGTGCATATTTGACATAAATTGGATAAACTTCCATTTGATGTAAAAATAATGGACAACTTATTACTTGACCAATATAATCAACTCCAAAATTCGATATTCCTATGACGAGTTCCAATTAGCATGGATTTTTTGCTACCTCTCGCTAGACTTATTGGGCGAAGCTTGAAGGCTAATTGATCTCCTTACCCATTAAAGTTAGAACCTGTGGAAACTAAAGCAAAATTATCTAAGTAACAAGAATTCGGTTGAAAGGTGGACGCTTAACTTCTGCTTTGAAGTAAAAGCAATGAGCCACCCACAAGTGTTACGATGTGTTAGTTGAAGTTTGCCGGTTTTTTCGATAAGGAAAACACTTAATTTTCAGAGGAATCTCAAAATGTTTTTATTCAAAGTATTGACCATTGGTTTCTACACACTCCGCCCATCTCTCAGGCAAATTATGGATACCATTCCAAAAAAAAACTTTTTCTCTTTCGAGGGAAACCATTCGACGAGCCATTTTTCGACTTCTTCAAAATTAGCGAAGCACTGCTCTGCAAGGGAGTGTCCCATCGATGCGAAAAGGTGATAGTCGGACAGGGCAAGGTCTGGAGAGTACGGCGGGTGCGATAATATTTCCCAATTAAGTGTTTTTAATGTGTCTTTCACCAGTTTAGCGGTTTGAGACGGCGCGTTGTCATGTTGGAAGATAACTTTGCCATGTCTTCGGGCCCATTCCGACCGTTTTTCGATCAACACATGATTCAAATTGATCATTTGTTGTCGGTAGCGATCCGTGTTCACCATTTCACCAGGTTTTAACAACTCGTAGTACATCACACCACACTGGTCCCACCAAACACAGAGCATTGGCTTACGGCCAAAGCGATTTGGCTTGCAGTCGATGGACCAGCTTCACCAGGGGAAAGCCATGATTTTTTTCGCTTCGGGTTCTCAAAATAAATCTACCTGGAAGCACGAACTAATATTTAATCTTCACTGTCCCCAAAACAGATTTCTAGATACTTATTCTGGGTAGAAACCAAGGTATAGAATAGCATCAGCAAATACAGATCGATTAATTTTATATAGGGATAGTCCCAAACCAGATAACAGGGTCCATAACGCAGTCTACTCGAGATTGGTGTTTTTCAGCTGGAGCTGGTACCTATCCATGAGGTTGCCAATTTCCGAGGCTTATTGTTACTCTTAGAAAATCGGATCCATATTTTGAATAGCTCTACCACATTATCTAACCTGGAATCTGTAACAATAAAATCGAGAACAGTAGAGTATTCCCCAATATGGCGTAACATGACGGCTAAGCAATTCTCTCTAAACTTTGTATAGTTGCTTGGACACAGTAATATATCGGGTAATGAGATGACGGACGAGCTTGGAAGGAAGGAAGGAAGGACCTTCCGCACTACTTTTGTCAACATGAAAGAGTTACGGCATGACGATATCCACTTGTGAGCTCACTACTGCAGAGTTTTTCATCGAAGATGTTACCTTAAGACGGAAAAGTGTCGGTGGTTGCAATGGAACCAGGATAGAGTGGCTAGCGTGGGATAGAAGAAGGTCAAGAGAACTTATCGTGCTAAAAAGAAGGGAGTTAAATAGAATATGGATCATCTTACAGAGAAACTAGTATTAGATACGCATGCAAAGAGGTTGAACATACCATCAAACGACTTCTGCCGTAGTTGTAGAGAGGAGGAAGACCTAGAAAGCTTCCTTCGTATAAAGTTAAATATTGATAAAAAATACTAAAAAATATTAATAAAAAATTCTTGTATTTTTTCCAAAGAGAATGAAATTTTTCCGCTCATATTTTCCCCTCCAGTCCAGCTTCAGTCTGAGCTTTATAAAAAATTTACTTTTGAAAAAAAAACATTAATAAATTTGGCGTTTCACATAAATTGCGCAGAAGCGACAAAAAAATTTTAAAAATTTAAAAAAAAAATGCAACAAAATTCATTAAATTACGACTTCACGCCTTAAATGTTCAATGTTGCCACTACCGCTGCCGCTAGTGCCGCCGCCGCCGCCGCCGTTGCCATATGTCAAATAAATGTCAAAAATTGAGTAACAAAATTTTTGCATTATGCCTGCCACACAGCCGAAAGTTACGCGCTGTGTGTGTGTGTGCACAAAATGGCATATCGCTGACGAATTGTTGCTGCTGATGATGCCACAGCCACTGCCACTGAAGCGATTGATGATGACGCTGATGCATATGATGCGAATGCAAAAAAGGCGAAAAAATTAAATGGATTAAAGGAATGAGCAAGTGAATTGCAATTGCTTTCGGTGGTGTTGTTGTTTATTTTTGTTTTTTGGTTTTTTTTTTATTTTTTTTTTACTTTTTTCCTGCACTTTTTTCTCTCTCTCTTTGTTGTTGCACGCCGCATACATAACCAGTTGTCGTCGCTTTTAATGAATTTCCCTGCCATTCGAGTGTGAAATGTGTGGCAACATTTCATACTTTTGTTTGGCAGCCAGACTCAGCGTCGCCGCCCTCTTTCTCGCTCCTCTCTCCTGCATGGTCAGCACTCGCTGTCGATGAGACGACTTTAATGGCAACATTTAAATTTGTTGTCTCCGACGGCTGAGAATGTGCAATGTTAACAAAACTGTAGATCGGTTTAAGCGAGTTGTAGAAAGAGACTCTTAAAAAATCAACAAAAATATAAACAACAACAACAATAAATTAAGAATAAGCTCAACACTTGAAGTGCATAACAAAGAGGCTCAAAAGGTGTTGATGCGCCAAGAGACGTATGATCCGCTGGTCGAGTGTGTGATGAGAGCATGCAAAGCAAAAAGAGAGTAGAAGCATAGTCGCCACTGACAACCAACGGCACAATTTTTTTATTGCAACTCTGCTCATCCATTTGACTTAATGGCGGGTGCTAAAATGGTTTAATACTCAAAAAAGACCAAAAACAAAAAAAAAAGTAGGGAAAAAAAGATTTCAACAAAAAATCCCATAAATGAAATCATAAAAAATATAGAAAAAAAAATTAATAAGAATTAAAAAAATACAGAGACAATCATAAAACAGATAATCGCAGGTCGTGTTTTGGCAACGGCGGGCAAACAAAAAATCAAATGAGAAGCAAAAAGTAGAAAAATAAAAATAAAAAAAAAATTAAATAAAAAATTAAAATAAAATAAAAAAGAATAAAAATTGAAATGCAACAACACCAACTCGTCAAAGTGTAAAACTCATAAATGCGCAAAATTGCATTTAATTGCTGGACAACAGTGCTGGAGCGCAGCAGTGCCAACGGACGGTGGGTGTGGCAAGTGGCAGGAGGCGGAAATGTGCGCTGCTACGGCATTGGCCTGCACCGGCTTTGCGAGTGATGAGCGAGTTTTCATGTTAAATCGGCTGAAAAATTTAATTTATTTCGCTTACTCGCCTTTTTACACGCTGAGGATTTCCATTTTTTTTTTTTTTTTTTTTTTATTTTAATTTTTTATTTTATTCATAATGCCCAGCTCATGTGGATAGCAGATTTGGTAGATGAAGGAAGAGCGAATGAAATTATTTTTTCCAGATACATATATATGCATGTATAGGGTTATTCATTTCGTGGTTTGAAAAGTACATTTTAACAACTGTCAAACCAAACATGTTTTGCTTGGGAATCTTCGAGAGAAATGTTTTACAAACGATTTATGGAACTCTGTATGTGGGCAGACCATTTAAAGATGAGCTCTTTACCATAAGCTACATCGTCGGCGATGCACCAAGTTTTGGAGAGATTTCATGCAGTAACCGCCAGCGGAAGAAGAAGAACAACTAAGAAATGACTAAAGCGCTGTTGTCAATTAGACACATCTAGCCCCCCTCGCCCTTTGGTCCAATCGCCTCGAATCAGCACGTTTCCTGGACATCCCATTAGATGACCTCGGCGACTTAGATTAATTAAGCCTATCCTAAGCGGGGCTAGTGAACCGCTACAACAACAACAACAACAACAACAACAACAACAACAACAACAACATTAGACTAGGTTAGGCGTAAACCATCGCAAAAGGAGAGGAAGAAGAAGACAACGACAGAGATGATGACAACGAGCATACCTTCATTTTGAAGCTCGGAGCAAACGTGAGCTCAGTGCCACGGAAGCAATATATCAAGCTAAGTAAATGTACTGCCTGTCTGTCTCACAGAAGCCAACCAACAGCACCCCAATGCTCAAGTAACCAGTGCTCCTAGCACAATATTAACGCTCGACAGCAGACTTCCACGCTAGCCTCTCCGTCAAGTTTCAACCCATTCCTTAAGAAGTTAAATGCTCCTGTATTCCAGTGGCTTTACCCACTTCAATTCTCCCTTCAAGAGTTTATAGTGGAGAAGGCACCAGCTAGTTTTTTGAAGGTCCGAAAAGTAATTCTGTCAATTTTAATATGTGAAACCCATAAGCTGAGTTGATTTGAGTTGATCCGGTTGTTGAACAGAACGACCAGCGTACTTAAACCTGAAGGCTCAATATAATATACTGCTCCGGTGTACTTCTCAGCTTCTCAGTTGCACCGGCTTAAGAATGAAGAACTGATGCCATTGGTATTTATGTCGTACGATGCTTGGGGCTGGACAGTGACAGAGTTAATGCTCGACAGACTCTTTCTCTTCTTCGTCTACACAGCTTCGACAAACATCATTCGAAAAGTATGACATTCTCCTACTGCGAAGTCCCATTAAACAGGAGGAGGTCTAGAAGCATAATATTCCTGGATCTTTTAGCGTCAAATAAAGGCCAAAACTGTCTAATCATCTTACAACGTTCTTTCCTTGAGCCAACTGGTGTTGGCTGCTTTGTTGAAAACCAGCTTTAGCCAGAGTTTTGCCGTAGGCAGGGTTACGCCCGCGACCCTAGCTCATCCACCAGACTATTGCCTGCGATGTCCCCATCTCCGGGCACCCAGGCCACGGCTAAGTTGCTAAACTGTCACTTTCGATGAAGTGTAGATACATTGAAGAGATCTGTTCGCAGCTCGGCTATGCGAGTATATACTGATTGATTCTGGTTTGTAACTGGATGGGTTAGTCAAAGCAACTATTGTCCGGCCTCTGTGATTGCAATAAGTTCCGCTTTCAAGACACTGTAGTAGTTTGGTAGCCTCAAATTAAAATTAGACGAGAACGTTGGTGAGTGAATTTCACAGCCTAAGTAGCCTTCCAACGAGTTTAGAGACATCCGTGAAGATGGTTATGTCACTCTGATCTGGCGCATTTAAATTTTTCCATTCATTTCAGTCCGCTAAACTTGTGGATAAGAGTTTGTCAAAAACGTAAGTGGAGGTAGCGTAGTCCAATTCAGCCAAGGGTGTCTTATAGCGCGATAACTCCCAGTCTGAGCCGCGTCCAGTCTAATAGCATTGCAGCTCTTTTGAATTTCAGCTATCGACGGTAGAGCTCCCGTAATGAGATTCGCTGCCCACCGCTGAACTCTGTCCAATTTCCTTCTGAAAGTGCTTTGTTCGTATGATGGCCACCAGGGAGTGATACCATAGTATAGAATAGGTGTCACTATAGCGAAACAAGGAATGGTTTTAGATCCCCATTTCGTACCGATGGCCGCCTTGCATGCGTAGAGCGCTGTGATAACTTTCCTCGACCTTTCCGCCGTATTTTGGCTCCAGTTGAGTTCACTATAAAAGATCATGCCGAGATATTTGACTTCGGTAGAGAAGGTGATTCCCATGCCTTTTCGTTTGGATGATTCAAAAGGAAGTAGTGAATATCTTCTTGTGAAAAGAACAATTTCCGGCTTTCGCTGACCTGGTTGGCGTGGACGAGGAGCTGATCTTATTATTTGTGGTAAGATTTACTTCGGTGCATAGGTGGCTTATTGATTTGATGAACAGGAAGACTACTCTGCTCTTCGAGAAGAGAACCGAACTATTGGAAAAAATCTTATCTGAGATTCGCTTTATGTTTTATTTTACGGGAAGTGGATCGACCTCTGTGTAAAAAATACATATTTATTGTTCATTGTGGTTAAAAATTTGGATGGACCAGAGATCTGGATCTGGAATATGGTCTGGATAAAGTATAGAACGTGCGTAGGTCTGTTCGGCTTACAAGCTATTCTCATAAGTTCAACTTCAATGTGAATAAACCTGAAGTGTTACAATTAAATACACCTCTGCGCTGTGACATACGCTCATATGACATATGCGAGACCACTTGAGAAGTTTGAAGGGCCAAAAACGGAGGAGGAAAGATTCAAAACTACACATGTACCATTAAAAATAAATGTCAAAAAAGCATAAACAGCGGAATAAAGCGAATATTAAGCGTAATAATAAAAGTGGCACAACAACAACAACACAAATGTAAAATCATGCGTGAGCCGCCGCAAAGGGCTTTTTATTTAAATCATAATTTAACCCTTTGGAAAAGCACACAAGCACAAGCAGCACCCGGCCGCGCACAACCCCAGCGCCTTCACTTAAGCAACCCCCTTCCTCCCCCTCCTTTTTAAAGGTGCACCCCTGCCTGCCAAAGACTGCCGGCGTGGAGTGTGTCTTCAGTTTAAAATGTGCACAAATGCTCTTGAGCTCCAGCTCGTATGCGACTCCTGCGGGCCATTTAATTTAGTTTACATTTTCCCCGGCTCATTTAAAATTCTCCAAAAATGTTTATTTTAAGCTTATTGTTGTTGTTGCTTTAATATTTCCAAAAATATTGCCATTAAACAAGTCTTCTTCAACGCCAGTCGTCGGCAGTCGTTACGTCGCAATCAATTAAATTAAATTTTTCTACTGGGATGTGACCCCTTATGTGAACCCTCACCCCACCCCAGTGAACACTTTTTACATGCAAAAGTGCGTGCGTACAATGTATTTGAGTGCATTAATTTTTAAAATGGCAGCAGTTAACGAAAATTTAATTTTGAATTATGAGGGTTAAATGGTTAATGAAGGCGAGGCGGGCATAAAGAGCTAAGCAGGAAAGTGAAGTTAAGTGTGGTGCAGTGGGGTGGGCTCTACTTAAGTTTATAAGTGAACAACTGCCGCTCCCTGGCGGGTTTATGGTTAAGTGATTTTATTCTCCTTGAAGGCACTGGCGGCAGGGGTAGGACTTAAGGATGCAGTGAAGGCTCAATTCTGTCTGGGAGACTAATTTTCGTAGACAAAAATAATTATAATTTTAATTATGTTAATTTTGGTAAATATTTATGTTCGAAAAATAGTTCACCTTGTGTGTTTTTCCATTACCTCGGGCTAAAGGTTAAGAACAATAAGAGTAACTCATCGGAGCTCATTCAGGGGGCATAAAAATCCATCACAAAATCTTTGTCAGAGTAAGGATCGAGCAGAAATTTTAGCAACTAGAGAGGGCAAAGACCGGAAAGAACTGTCCAATTCATGGATAAAAATCCGGGTCAACTCCGGTGCGTGCGTAAAACCTCGTTAGAGTTGCCTCGGGAGTATCACGTAATACTGGCACAAATCAGGTCTGAATATTGTAATTCCTACTTATCCAGACTCGACCCCAACATACCTAACGTATGTTCTGCATGCAACAAGTTCCCCCACAACACATACCACTTCTCCCTCTGGTCCGAACCCATCGAAACAGCTCGTTTCCTGGACCTCCCGTTAGATGACCTCGATGACTTAGACTGATCTTGTCTGTTCCTAAGCGAACCGCTACCACAGTTACTACAACCAAAGTACTGCCACAGCGAAGAGGATAGTAAGGAATGGAAATATGGGACTGAAAGTGACTGTATAACCAAAGATTAGGCAGCAAAATCCCTGATCGGAGACTAGAGCGGATGCCAAAGAAATGAATGAAGGTGTGTGCAGGTATGAATGAGGTAACCCTTGCTTCCAAATCCTTCTCCCTGCAAATAATTTTACTCACCGTTTAAATCTTGTATCCCAAAACTGAAGGGATAGTTAGTTCGATGAGGGAAAGGTAAGCACAAGCCACTGTGGATGCCTTGCTATGCACATTCCATTATTAGTTCTAGAGAAATCTGGCGAAAAGCTTGCGTGATGCATTAAGGTCTCGAAGAAGAGGGTCTATGGAAAATATAAATTTAAACAAAATACAAAATAAGAGGCTAACAAACAACTCTGGTGGACCCATCTCAGGAATGTAAGTGGAGACTTTGTGGAATGCTGATTGCAAAATCAGCCTCGGTAAATGTAAGGCTGAAATGAGACAAGGATTTCAAGAGGTGACCGGACAGCTGAGAAAGTGACCCAAAAGAGGTTCGACGATGCTAGGGAAAGGCGTCTTTTAGTAAATGTGGGGATATGCTGAACCAGACCTCCAAATTAATGAGCGTGAAACTATAACAAGCTATGAACCTCAAGACTTTTTTCAACTTGGAAATTTAAAACTAAAATATTAATTCAAAAAACAATTAAAAAGCTTCATGCAAAGTTAACCAATTATTATTTCCAGCTTTTAGAACTTCGTAAAAATATAAAAAAAAAACAAACGGAAGCGCTTAGGACTGCTGCAGCTCAAATGGTCACAGAAGCCAAAACAACAACTAATTAACCCCAATAGCCATGTATTTTAAGATGTATATGTGTGTTTTTATGTATGTATGTGTGCCAGAGTATTTCGTGGAACCTAGCAAAACAACTGCTTAACTTTTCCAATAAAGTAGTGCGAAAAACACGAAAAACTCTACAACAACAACAGCAAACAACAAATACGCAACTCAGCAACCAGTGCGAAAATTGCAAGCGGAGAGGACAAACAAAAACGGAAAGAAAAAAATTACAATAACACTAATAATCACATAAACGACAGCGATGCTGAGAGACCAACCGAGCGATGGACAATATTTTCTAAAAAAAAAAATCAAATAAAAAATTATTATACAAAAAAATACCAAAAAAAACTATAATTATAAACATAATAAAATTTAATTACTTAAAACAAAATTAGGTAAAATTAGATAAAATAATATAAAATGAAATAAGAAAAAATTAAATAAAACTAAACTAAAAGAAAATAAAATAAAGGGAAATAAAATAAATATAAATAAAATAAAATAATGTAAAATAAAATAAAATAAAATAAAAAAAAATTAAATTAAATAAAATAACATAAAAGAAACTAAAATAAAGGGAAATAAAATAAAATAAAAAAAATAAAATATAATAATATAAAATAAAATAAAATAAAATGAAATAAAAAAATGAAATAAAATAAAATAAAATAAAAAATATTAAATTAAATAAAATAACATAAAACAAAATAAAATTAAATTAAATAAAGCTAAATTAAATTAAATTAAACTAAATTAAATAAAATTAAATTAAATAAAATAAAATTTAATAAAATAAAATAAAATATAATAATATAAAATAAAATAAAATAAAATGAAATAAAAAAATGAAATAAAATAAAATAAAATAAAAAATATTAAATTAAATAAAATAACATAAAACAAAATAAAATTAAATTAAATAAAGCTAAATTAAATTAAATTAAACTAAATTAAATAAAATTAAATTAAATAAAATAAAATTTAATAAAATAAAATAAAATAAAATGAAATAAAACAAATTAAAATAAAATAAACTAAAATAAAATAAAATAAAAAAAATAAAATAAAATAAAGCTAAATTAAATTAAATTAAACTAAATAAAATAAAATAAAATAAAATAAAATAAAATAAAGTAAAGTAAAATAAAATAAAATTAAATTAAAGAAAAATAAAATAAAATAAAATAAAATAAAATAAGATAAAATGAAATTAAATAAATTAAAATAAAATAATATAAAATAAAATAAAATAAAATAAAATAAAATAAAATAAAATAAAATAAAACAAAATAAAAGTAAAATAAATGCCAATAAAATAAAATAAAATAAAAAAATAATATAAAATAAAATAAAGTAAAATAATATAACATAAGCCAAAATAAAATAAAATAAAATAAAAAAACTAAAAAAAAAAAAAATAAAATAAAATAAAGTAAAATAAAATAAAATAAAATAAATAAAAATGAAATAAAATAAAATAAAATAAATAAAATTAAATAAAATAAAGCTAAATTAAATAAGAATAAATTGAATTAAATTAAATTGAATAAATTAAAATAAAATATAATAAGATAAAATAAAATAAATTAAAAATAAAATTAAATTACAAAAGAAAAATTAAATTATAATAAATGAAATAGAATAAAAGGAGAAAAAGAATCAAGTAAAAAAAGATGTAGAGAAATCTAACGATTTAATGCATAAGAACCGCAAAAGCAACTGGAGCAGTTAACAGCAGTGGCAAAATGGCATGTAAAAATGCAAAAAAACAAAAAGTAAAGTTCAAAACTATTTTTTTTTTGACACACTACAAGCAAAGGATGCGCAACGACAAAAATTATGTTTGAGAAAATTTAGAGGAGAGGTGGGATGCGGAATATGCTATACCCATACATATATATGCACATGCTACGCAACGTTGACTTTTGCTTGTCGCCAAAACATAAACTTTTAATATTCATATTCACACATCTTTCTTTTTCCATTTTTTAGTTTAGTTTTTATTTTTTTTTTTTAATATTTTTTTTGTTGGTTTTGCTTCTTATTTCTGTTTTGCTCGGCTACAAATAAACTTTGTGGTCATTCTCTAATTACCAAGGATTTGTAGCATGTAGGGATTATGCTTGGGTCAAATAAATTTTAGCTGTTGGTTATACACATATATGGTACAAGCATACCAGTGTAAATCTATGTACAAAAATTTTTCCGGAAGTTGATAGCAAAAATAATATTAAGTGAGGTTAGGGAGAAGTATTTGTGATATGGGGAACATCGATATACTTAAGCCAAATGAAGACCATTTTTATACCAAGAAAAATATTCTCGTCTTTTCTTTAGCATCTTCTGAAGGAGACCCTAAGAGATTTAAAGCCACATGACCTTCTCTGGTTTAATTATGTCTAAGTTTGTTCCGGCTTGCGAGAGGACGAATTTTTCTTCCTCCCCTCATTGATGTGGACGTTTGTAAATGAATTCCATATCAATGCGTTCTCTCTCTCTCTGTCTCCCTGCCAGCGAGCTAAAGATTTGAAGAATTTGTGACTCTTCTACATGCACAACTTCTCTCAAATTAATTTTTATTAAAGCTGAACTTTTCCCCTGAAATTTTGTTATTAATATAGATTTTATTTATTTGAACATATTGAGAATTTCAAGCTCAATTGATGTCATGTTTGCTGTGGCTAAAACAAGTAACTCTCACCTCACCTAAGGACATTATTTCACTGGTACCTACTATTAAATATATGTATGTAGGTATGTAAGTATGTTAGTTCGCCTTACAATTATACTCCCGAACGAATATTTTAGTTATGTTTTCGAGAAAATTATCAAAAAAAGAAGAACTTTTACAAGTTCAACAATGCAATGATAATGAAAATAAATGTCACTAAAGAGAGAGAGGGAGAGAGAGAAGAGCTGGAATTTCAACAAAAGTAAGTCAAAAACTGAAAGCCAGAAAATAGTACAAACAGATATCTATTCAAACAATAAATGTGAGTAAAGTGTCGTTTCATGCAAAGTAAGAGAGGAAGAAACCCAGTAGTCTAAGATGTGAACATAAACTGAGAGAGTTTGACTAAGTCGAACGACTGTTACATTTTTAGGAAGAGTTCTCATATAAGATCGAAGAATTGAGTTTTCCTGCCAAAGAGTGGCCGTTTTTAGAAAAATTTGATGCTGGTTTGGTCTTGAATCCATTGAACTTCACATATCGACACGCACCAATACCCACCAGGCTATAGCGACAAATTTACTTAAAGACAAAATAACACTAGTCACCGAGTCTTTGTCAGATTAAATATTATCCACTGCTTGTTAACACCCAGAGTAGTTTCTGGTCCACCGACTATATTTTTTTACTGCTTTTCAGAGCGCTCATTGCTACCGAGAGCCACTCGAGGCATTTTTCTCTTATGTTTTTGTATTGTTTACTGCTTTTCAGAGCACGAGTTGCTACTTAGAGCCAGCAGAGGCATCATTTTCTATTCTCTGGACTTTCTTACGGTTGTTACTGGTATTAAAGAGAATAGACACAGTCTACTTTTCAAGTTTTCCTCTTTTTCTCTCAATCTCTAAGTACATACACCAAAACAGATCACGCTTGAAGTGTGAGTAAAGGGAAGCCGAATGGTTGCTTCAATTCATTCAAGCCTATCTCTTAATAACCCGGACTCCTACACTCTGGTAAAGCAAGTGATTATGAGGGCTTCTAAGTTATAAGTACAGAGTTTTAGTTTCAAGAAGACACTGCTTAATTTCAAATACCATCTGGCCTTCACCTTGGCAACTGGGCAAACTTTGCTTCAAGTACTATGCAGATGATAAAGACTCCCATCGATGATTTGATGAAAGATGGAAGCGAACTTCATGTAGTAGTCGAAATAATGAAAATTCGTCCCAAATAATTCCTGAAGGATGAAAGCAAAATAGAAAGTATGAGCTGCTCTTTTAGTAAGGGCTTCCGCGAGAGTCCGTTGCATCTCTATGAGCGTCGGGGGTGCTTGGATACCAATAATACAGTGAAAGAGCGTAGATACTGTGCTCCTATAGATCAAAGACTCAACAGATTACCCGCGGTATAGCAAAACTAACGTAAGAAGCGATTGAAATCCAACGTTTCCTGCAGCAGCTGGTTCTATTTACTGGATTTTTACTCGGCCAAACAACGAGCAGCTCACCCTAATAAAGTATCGATAAGAATATGTCCACAAAGTCAACTGCGAAAATGTTCCCCAAAAAAAAGCAAGGAACTGCATATGGAAATCTGAGAGAACAGCAACAGATTTCATCACTATGGATATCGAATACCCGGGAAAACACGAACGAATTGGCTACGACTACTAAACTTGCATAAAAGCCAGCCACAGACTTGGAAGACAGGAGCCGTGAGAGAACTATCGTGTTAATAGGTAGGTTTTTGGAGAAATAGTAGAGATACTACTTCGTTGGGTAACAGTAGAAGCCGACCATCTACTTCCCACCCCACATAGAAAGTAGACCAAGCTTTTAGATCCGGCGGGGAATCACTTTCCCTCTAAGGAGACGATGGTGAGGCTCTGCTTTGCTACTTTGCTACTTTATTAGGTATTAAGGGAACACGACCAGCCACTCTCCGTCCTATAGAAAGTAGATCAAGTATTTAGCGGCGGCGAGGAACTACTGTACCTTTAGGGTGAAGCTATGATTTCCGCCTTTACCAACATGCGCGGCTACTTAGCGTCAGCAATGCGGAGAGAAAGATGCAAAGGTCGAGGCGAATTACTACTTCCGATTTTAGAATCATGAATGGGTACTGAGGAACTACTCGCTGCAAGGTACTACTTCGCGCCTTTATGAAAATGTACTGATATTAAGAGTTGGTGAGGACCTTCCTCGTCTAGGAGAGATGTAGTTGGAGCAGTCTTAGTAACGATAACGAACTGCTCGATATCCAACAAGCGACTCTCAGCGACAATATAGAGTTCCTCATAGCTTAGTTTACTTTTTACTGACTTGATGTGGAATCTATTTTAACAAATACCATCTCCAACAATAGCCAAGTTCTTAGCAGTATACACAACCACACGTAAGGATCCGACCAACTTTTAAACTTATAGACTTTAAATTTTTCTACTTGTGGACATCCCTCGGCCCGGCGAGTGTTTTCTTAACATGAAATAAAAAGCTCTTCATGAAAATCCTGCAGCCGTATGAAGTTTGCGAAGAAAAAACTGTGGGTTCATGCACTTAGTGGAGAAAACCCTTAGACGCACACGACAAATTGACGGAGGAGCTCGACCAAAAATCGCTTCAGCGGTTAGAAAGCCGAAAATTAGTGAAAGTGGACTCGGCATAATACAAAGCAGAGCCTGATTATCAGTCGTTTGATTCAACTTATCCTCTTCGCTGGCACGAATTCCAGTGCTTGTGGAGAATGGTCTGAAGAGGTTACAGCGAAGACAGAAAACGGGGAAGGGTTATTGTAAAACTATTCCTCCCTGCGAAATCTTGAACCTTCAGCATAATTAGCTTGGTGTTTACGCCCACCAAACCAGTGAACTCGCGTTAAACCACATGCGTTAACTCAGTTCGCAGCTGCTTTGGCTTATAATTGTCAACATTTAATTAGTACTGCGGTGGCGCTGAAAAAATTATAAGTTTTTTCTTAGCTTTTTACCGACTTTCCTCTTTGCTATTTTTTCAAATGCCTTTAAACAGTATCCTTTTAACGGTAAAAATACCACTAATATACTGCCATCATACTTTTCACCTCACACCTCTTTATTTAAAAAATTATTTTTTCTAACATCTGCCAGCCAACTCTTTCGTTGCACTTGAATGTCTCGAAAGAAAAAAAAATGTTGAAAAAAGCAGGACCAAAAAAAAAAAGACTCAATCAGCATCCACGGCACGTGTCCGCTACTGTCGTCCTTTCTCCTGCCAGCCAACTACTATTAAGCGCACTTAACTGTCGTCATCGCATAAAATGTGTCGCACCAACAGAGCTCACATGCTCAGCCCACACTCCGTCAGTTTTGAACAATTTTACAAGTTTATCCTTTATTATCCGCTGCCCAAACGAGTGTGGCCTGTCATAGTTTGCCTGTTTGAGTTCAGGTTTTTTTTTTTTCTTGACCACAACATCGAAAAGCAGCAGTCGGCGCACCCAACGCTCACCTCACCTCATATATACACGTATGTATGTCTGGCTGCGTCTGAACCCTTTTTGGCATACGTTTGCTGGAAGGCGCCAACTGAGGACTTCGCTTTTTGCTCCGCTTCTACTTTACTGACCAGCAACACACCGTTTTTCTTTTCCATACGGCATAACTATGTTGTACACTCAGCTAGTTGTTGGCCTGGCTGTGTGCGCTCCATACCCCGGCTCATACTTATTCACACTGGCGACAAGCGCTCATTTCCGTTCTTCCTGTATTTTGTGGTGACCAACAAACACACCAAAATGTTTCCGCACACGTCACACCAGCCAGCACGCACACACACAACGCCTCAGTTAAGCTCAGCCTCATAAGCTCACACACATGTGAGTTGCTTTTTGCTTCGCACCGTACAATTCTCATTTGTGTTGCTCGTTCACTTCGCGTCGTTTGGACTCTGATCGTAAATCATTCGGTGACATGGTTGTAAAATTGTAGCAGTTAATATTTTCGTTTGTTCGTTCGGTCGCTTGTTTGGCTGGAGTCGGTGGTGGTGGTGTGTACTGCGAGACTGAGGAGAGTAATAATAAAATAGAGGTATGAAGTGAGGAGATTACTATGTATGACGTTGAGCACTCGGGCTGCTGTGAGCACATACAAAAGTTACGATTTTTTATGTTCGACACCGTTAATTTGGTTCGGATATTTTTAGTTTAAATAAAACATAATTTCAGTCTTTAAACCTGAGGCTACTTTAAGACTTCTCCTAGACACAGAATGGACCCTATCTTCTCGTAGTGCTCCGGTTGTAGTGTGAAATGATTGTGTGACCCTCAATGGCTGCATTAGCAGTCTTAATCTCATGTTTCACGTCATGAATAGTTTGTGGATGGTTGGCGTAACACTTGTCCTTAATGGTTCCCCATAAAAAGTAGTCCAACGGCGTTAAATCGTCGCTTTGAGGTGTCCAGTAGACGGGTGTTTCGGATAATTTTGCGGTCTACGAACACAGATCAACAACAGATCGATTGTAATGTTGGCTGGGTGACACGTAACGCCGTACTGGTGAAACCGGACATCATCCACGTTATTTCCTTCAACATATGGGAATCAATATATCTGGGAATGGCACGGTCTCAATTTGAAGCAGGCAAAGCAGGTATTTATCATCGAGGTCGCAAGGCCCACGAAATGAGCAGTTTACACCGTTTCGGACAAAAGAAAAAGGAGTATTCGAAGATTCCCTTTGAGGGAGGTGAATGCAAACTGGTGGTTGTCGTCGTGCCGTGATTGAATTCTTGTTGGACATATGTACATTGGATAGGTGGCGGTCAAGTCTGCTACAATATCAAGACCTCCATAGTGCCAGTACTAATCAGGCCTCACTGAGCAGTTTGAGCTTCTCAATATTCAAATGCAGACAGTTATAAAACGAAAAAGTGACAGCCCAGAAATGGGTAAAACCCGGTTTAACTCTGGTACTTAGAACTGACACGGTTGTTGACCAGACCGTGGTTGTTGACTAAATTTGTGGATCTTCCAGCACCACTGATACTCTAGGGTATGCTTAGATACCGTTCGAAGGAGTCAGCGTTTTTAGATGATGGTGAGTAAGGTCATAATTTTTTTTTTCTTCTCTCCTATTCTTCTTGAAGTTAATATACTTCTCCTTCTGCTATTTGAATCTTCTTCTCCCTATTTTTTGCCGTTCTTCTTCACATTCTTCTTATTAATTCCATATCCATCCTCCTTCTCACACTTCTTCTTCTTTTCTGTTTCATCTTTTTCTCCTTCTCCTTTATCTTCTTCTCCCGCTCTTCATATTCGTTTTACTCTCGCTCTTCCTTCTTATTTCTATTATTAATATTATTATAATTCTTCCATTTTTTTCTCTTCTTCTTTTCCTCCTCCTCTTTTCTTCCTCTTCTCCTACATTTTTTCATCTTCTTCTTCTTATTCTTATTCTTTTCTTCTTCTTCTTCTTATCTTCTTCTCCTTTTTTCTGATTCTTGTCCTTACTCTTCATCTTCCCTTCCTTTCATCTTCTTCTTCCACCTTTCATTTACCTTTTTCTCCTGTTCCTCTTATTTCCTTCTCTTCCTCTTTTTCTTCTTCTTGTTCTTCTTATACTCACGCTTTTCCTCCTCCTCTTTTCTTCCTGTTCTTCCTCTTCTCCTACTTTTCTTCTTCTTCTTTTCTTCTTCTTTTTTTCTTCTTCTCCTTTTTATCTTCTTCTCCTTCTTTTCTTATTCTTGTCTTTCCTCTTTATCTTCTCTTCCTTTTCATCTTCTTCTTCCACATTTTGTTTACCTTTTCCTCCTTCTGTTCCTCTTCATTTTTCCTTCTCTTCCTCTTTTTCTTCTTCCTGTTCTTCTTATACTCCTGTTCTGATATTTTTTATCACTTTCTTTGCTCTTCCTCTTCTGCTTCCAATTAACACTCTTTTTTCCCTCCTCCGATTTTCCTCTTCTTCAGATTCTATATTTGCGACCAATTCTTCGGCTTCTTCCTTCTCTTCTTTTTTCACCTACTTTCCCTCTCTTCATATTTTTTATTGCTCTTCCTTTTCTTCCACTTCTTCTTCTTTCTCTTCACACTCTGCTTTTTCTTCTGCTACTTTGATTATTCATTTTTTTCTCCTATTTCCCCTTCCTCTTCTTCATATTCTCTATTTGCATCTAATCCCTTGACTTTTTCATCTATTTCTTCTTCTTTCTCTTCTTCCTCTTCAAATTCTTCTTCTTCGTTGTCTTCTTCTTCTTCCTCCTCTTCTTCACCTCATCTTTACACATTTTGTTTTCTCCGCCTCCTCCTCCTCCTCCTCCTCCTCCACACACTTCTCTTTCTCATTCACTATCTGTCTGAGTTTTAAGTATGTTTTTCATTTCCTTTGCTTTAGTAAGCAATAAATAGACTTTCTATCATCTTATTTCTCTTTGTTTATATATTTGCCCCCAAAAATTGCATTTCTTCCAAGTATGTGGGCGTATACGTAACGGCTTCACAAATATATAAACAAAGCAAAGCAAAGAGGAAGGAAGTAAAAAATATTTTATTATTGTACTTACTTGAATGTATTTATTTATTATAGCGAAACTGTCGCGCAAAATGATAAATTTAATGACCACTCGAATGGCAGACGCCGACTGCTACTGCGGCAGCTGCAGATGTCAAAACATTAAAAATGAGAAGAACAACAACAACTTTAACAGTTCCATAGAATTGGCTGCCACCACACTGCATTGCTGCCATTGCCTCGGTTGGGTAGTCCTCATTTGCTGTTGCATACTTTTCAGCGCGCTGAACAAACTGACTGGGGGCTGATGACAAATTACTATGACGTGGCGCAAAATCAAATAAATAATAATAATAATAACAATAACAACAAATATCATAGTTATTAAATGTGCAAGTGTATATGAACAACAACAACAACACACACACAGATACACTCACACATATGCACATGGAGTTATGTGTATATAAAATACAAAATTATTAATCCCAATAAGCACTCATTGCCAGTATGTATGTATATATGTATATATGTATGTATGTATGTATGTATGTATGTGCCTTCTTCATTGTAATAAACTACAAAATCACTGACAATCATTCCCCGTATGTATTGCCATTTGTTGCTGCTGCAGCATTCCACAAAGGATTACAGGCTTTGCGCCACCTTCTCCGCCGTCACCGCTTTCACCGCTTCGTCATCAACATATTGTTTTATTGCGAAATTTCATTTCCGTTTTGTCACATTAAATACGCGTCATAAATTTATTTTATTCCCGCTTCGGTTGTTGAGGCTTGAAGGGATTTTTTTTTTTTTGTTGCTGCTCGCAAACAATGAGTTCATGCATCAAAAAGTTAACTGTAAATTATAACAATAAAGATAATCATAAACATGAAACTAGCTTCAAAGTAATTTTAATGTTTTTTCTTTGTTTTTTTTTTTTTTTGGTTTATTTATTTACTCCTTTTGGGAATATTAATCCACTCTCTCTCTGTGGGGTAGTAAATCGTGGAACTATGATACTGTGTATAAGTATATAAGTATGTACGAGTATATGTTTAATGTAGTAATTGCAAATTAAGCTGTTCATTAGATGCTGGTCTGCGTAATTAGAACGGAACCTTCCTGAAACCGACCCACCTCAGGGAGTAACGGTAGCCATACCATGTCAAAGGACGATACTGCGGTCGACTTAGCCCCATTAAGACCTCCTCGTCAGACAGGTGGCCGTACGAACAAGTTGAACATGAATTTAAACGAAAATACAAACAAGGTGAAGAATGCCAAGAGGTCGCCTACTAGAGTTCCCAGAAGAAGGATGATTATCGAAGACTTCGATGCAAGGATATCAAGGTCTCGATAAGCTCTCCATAAGAGAGCGAGAGAAAGAACTTTTGGACAGTCCTAGAAAGACGACCGAGGCTGTAGCGGGCAGTAAGAAATAGAGAATCGACGAAAGCCCTATCACAATACAAGTTGACACTGGGGATAACTTATGTTAGGTATGGCAGTAGACTTGTTTACCCGCGGGAGAGAGAGAGAGAGAGCGCCTGCGTGGTTAAGATGAGTAGGACGAAGTTTTAGGGCGTTCGCTTAACAGCAGTCAAACCGAAATATCACAACAGCATACAAGAGAAGCATGAAAGAGGCCACACTCCATTAACACTAAATAAGTCAGCTGAAAAGCGACAGAGAGGCAACAACAAGAAGCCAGAAAAGCTCGCAACACAGGACGAAGAAATGTCCTTCACATAAAAGGCAGCAACAATTGCTTGTGTTGGACCACCAACAACTGCGGAGAGGCTAATCGAAGTGACCAGGC
Source organism: Ceratitis rosa (assembly GCA_037013455.1). Classification (NCBI taxonomy): domain Eukaryota; kingdom Metazoa; phylum Arthropoda; class Insecta; order Diptera; family Tephritidae; genus Ceratitis; species Ceratitis rosa. Next base: position 17,387,967 of record JAWMAG010000013.1, on the reverse strand, counting down.
AACAACTGACAGCCCCTTGGCTAGATAGTAACAACCCTTGTAGACACATAAGCGCCGAGACGAAGAAACCAATGGAGAAGGAGCTGCTAAGTGTAAAGATAAGGCGCATGCAGTAGGCACTAGGAAAACCCATGTCGTCATTCGATGGCGCAGTATGGTTCAGCAGTGTTAAGCTGATCTAGTGTAACGATGGCACGACGCTAGAGTTACTAAAGAAATCCCTCCAACCCTCCATAGGCATAGTAATACCAAACTGGTGGTGGTAGATAAGGCCTTGAACCCTTTGATCCCGAAGGCTAAGTATTGGTGGTGACATCTGCGCGTGTTGGAGGATATTGTTCAATTACTGCAGACACAGAACCTATTTACTGGGTGCCAGGCCATACGGGCATTAAAGGTAATGATATCGCAGATTATCGACTTAAGGCCTTCCTTGTCCTTGATGACGGGAAGAGGCAAATGTGTATCTTCGCTGTGACTAGATGGTGATCGTAGTCGATATAAGATCCTCAGAACGAACGCCCAGCTCGAACACTAAAGATATTTCGCCCATCTATCGTAGTATTAACAACCTGGTTGCGAGTTTTCCAATCCGGACACAGCTCTGTAGTTTGGTTAATTTTTTACCCCTTAATCTGGTACTACATAGAACCATATTTCTGGCTCCATCCCATTTTAATACGATTCTATCACAACGATCTTCTCATTCAACGAGACGTGGGTCAAATCAGCATTATGCTGAAAAATCTCTCGTTCGTCCACCACGGTGAACGATAATAGCAACGAAGGGAGTTCCCACCAATACTTTGCGCTCCTCAAGCGGACGCTGTAGTATTTGTCTGAGGCACGCGGGAGGCGATTATACTTCAGAGAACCTTTAAGCCGAATGAATCGAAGCATCCTATGTGTAAGCCGTGATGCAGGGCTTCAAGCGGGTTGGTCACACTTCCAGGATACAAGAGACTTTCGCCAGAGTCCGTTTTGAGTGTAACCCTGCGTATCTGAAAAAACGAAAAGCTTCCATTCAAAACAAGTAGCCAAAGAAGGACCGCTAAGAACACTTAACTACGCAGAAACAGCCAATGTGACGAAAAGATACCATCATTTTTGCGAACGCCATGCACGATTCGTACTGTCTGCTAAAGGAACATCTCATTCGGGACAGTATTATCTAACTATACTGGATTTATAGTACAGATAATACGCCTACGTACTAAAACTCTAAACTCCGGTTGCTAAAGCTTATTTTTGGCCCTGCGGACACGCCATTAGGTACCTCCAAGAGCCAAGCTAGGCCAAAATGGCCCTTCACACACTCCCTGTAAGGTTATATATCTGATCTTTCGCTTCGACGCTGCCATTCTTTTATTCTAAGCTCTTGGAGCGCTATTGCGACCCATTCATGCATTCTACTAGCCCACACCAATGTCGATTGCGGCATGTGGCTCACAATGTTCACGTTTAATCTCCCCAATACATACCTTGAGCAGAAAAAAATATATGCTCCGCATTTTCCACGGCACTGCTGCAGAAGGAACATTCAGACACGTCATCGTGGCCAAGTCTGTGGAGATACGCGCTGACACAGCCTTGGTTCGTCAAGAACTGTGTCAGCTAGAAATCTGTCTCTCTGTGTTCTCTCTCAATCCAAGCTGGTACATTTTTAATAAGCCTATGGGTTCACCTTTCTTTTTCTGTCATGTGCCATTTCTTTTGCTATTGCCTTCAAGACTCAGCTGTCTCTCCTTTATAGCTCGTCGACCATTAGACGCCTTTTCTTAGCTTTTGTCTTTTGATAAACTCTGCCGACCTGCGAAGCCACTACATATAGCTCCTACTATGGCTAGAGCCACCTTTCGGCAGTCACTATAGCCGCCTTACTACAGGTTTTCTCGATGGGCGCCTTAAGGGTGCGTCTCTCATCGATCATAACGCCAAAGTACCTCAGCGACTTTTACATTCTAACCATCAAAATTCATAGTGACCTCTTCAAGTTTTTTTCCGGCTCGTAATAAGCACAGCTTCGGGGCTCTCTACAGCAAGCTGTAAGTTTAGATGTCGTGAGCCCGTCCTTAATTTTTGCTATGCTCTCATAGCAGTGTCACTGAATTTGGGAAAGTTTCTTCACAAGAATCAGCTACTAGGTTCTTTTGGTAGCGGTAGGCGTAACACCCCATCGTACAACACATTCCAGAACACCGATCCCAGTACCAATCCCAGTGGTATGCTCCCAGCCACTAAATAGCTTTTTGCCTCTCACTCAGAGTCATGCAAAAGGAGTCTGTCAGGTAGTTCGTTAACAATTATTCTCAGCAGATACCGTGGTATATATATTTGCATGCATGTATGTATGTATGTCTGTATTTAATATTATATAAGCATGTGTGTGTTGCATGGAATTATCACTGATTAAATGCGTTGTTAAAATTTATTGCATATTAGTTGGGTTAGAACAATAAACACGTGCTGGCGTTGGCGTCGGCGCTGGCGTTGGCGTTGGCGTTGGCATTGGCGCTGGCGCTGACGCTAAAATTCGAATTCAAAGCCAAAACCGTAAGCCAAAGCGTTGTAATGCGCCAAAAAGCAGGCTAAAGTGGAATAAAATTAGAAAATTTTCAAAATTTCCGCGAAAATATGCCAGAGAAATGGAATTACTGCTGATAATGCTACAGCCAACAACAAAAATAAAAGCAAGTGAGGCGAAGCGAAGCGAGCAAAGGGTCAAACACAACACACACGCACACATATACATATATTGTATGGTATATAAGGGAATTGTTAGCATTTGTACGCTGAGAGCTCAAGTGTGAATGCATAAAACATTTTGGAAAATGCAAGTGGGTGTTGGCTGTTATGCCCTAAATGCTTCTGGTGCAACACTGTGAGTGCTTATATCTAGGTGTGTGTGTGCGTGTGCGTGTAATACTTTTGCTATATTTATATGTGCGCACTGCACTGAGTTCCGCCGCATTTTCGCTTAAGCGCTTAATCAGATTTGTAGCAACCGAGCGAATGAGCGAATGAGCTGACGCCGCTGGTGGTGGGGCAAGCATAACAAGGTCGGTCGCTGTCTGTTGTTGGTACTTCGAAAATAAGCATGTGTATAATTTTGATAGAAACGCATGCAGAGACTGGTCAATTGCTGCACACAAACTCCCTCACAAAACATAGTGTTTCTTATTATACAGAGCTCTCACTCAGCCACCACCAACAGAACAGCGACGACGGCACTTCATCAACGTTGTATGCCTGCAGTGTGTACATCCGCCTCTGCTGCTTCAGCATGCTGCTACACACACACAATAATTCACAATCTCATTAACACTCCCACACATCCCATGCATCCTTGGGCAAGACTCAACTTGATTTCAGTCGAAAAATTGCTTTTCGCTTGACCCCGCTCAATTGACCTGCTTGTGCTTGTGCCGCTCGCTCCTTAACACGTGTCAGTTGTGCATACACGTAAGCTTCTTTTGTCTTCAACCAATTGAACCAACTCAACCCGGCTTGCAATCCACCACATGTCTACCCATTTTGCCTCGCTCTAAAAGCCTTACGTGTATCCTTATTTTCGGTCGACCCAACAGGATTATTTCTGTGTTCATATGAGCGCACACATCGATATCCTTTTTGCCTACCAAAAACGAAAAAAAGAAACAAAAATAAAAAAAAAATAAATAAATTTCACTAAGCAGTAAGCTCATTTTCGAAATTCATGCTTAAATTCATACACAATTGATTGCTCGGTTGTTGTATTTTTATTGTTGTTGTTGTTGTTTTTTCGTACACATTACTCTAGCTTTGTTTGTGTGCTCTGTTCTAATATCCTTTTTGGTCTAACCACTTTTATTGGCGCTGTCATAAATTATCACTTCATAGAAAGCAATTAATTGCGACCCCAACTCGGCTGCCGGCTAACCAAACGGCCGGTCAATCGTGCGCGTGTGTGTGTGTGTGAGTGTGTGTGGGACTAACTCGACAATGGTGTGTTTTTGTGCGGGATTAAACGAAGTTATGCGGAAATTATTAGTCAATATTATGAAAATATTTGTTTTTCTCTGAACGAGGTTTATTAAACACAAACGAAAAGAGAGGGTTGAGCATTTCGTCGTGCACGAAAAAGTTGCATTTATGGATGGATAATGACTGAGAGGAAGATGGTAGAGCAGCTGAAGAGGTCGGAAAAGAAGCCATATAGGATAGAGGATGGCATACTGTGGCTGAAAATAAATATTATCTTGTAGTGATGAGAATGTATTGTTGCTTAAAAGGTTAGAGAGTAACCGCACATCACCACCGTTCTGCAAGTGGCACAACTTAGGCTTGGATACTGTAGCAGGTTAAACTTCTACATACTCCAGCTTCTACTTCTACATTCTCCAGCATACCCAGCGCATTTCCTGCATGTGGAGAATCTCCGTACTACACTAACCACCTCTTCTCATGCCCCTTTAAGCCGACACATCTAACCCCCCTCGAAACAGCACGTTTTCTGGACCTTCCATTAGATAACCTCGGCGACTTAGATTGAGTAAACCTCTCTTTAGCGGGGCTAATGAACCCCTATAATAACAACAACAACAACCGTTCAAGAAGAGGAGCTGTTATTGACCATTTTCAGAAGCTTATAACCTTCCTAGAGCGCCAAAGGATCCTTCCCGGCTCTTGCAACTCGTGTATTGATTACGGAGATGGAAAGTTGACCCAGCCCACCACTTCAATCGGAGAGATATAACGTGGCCGATGCTAAATAATTGATTTTGAAAACCGTGGCAAAGTTTTCAGAAGCAGGAATGCTTCGTTTCCTAAATCCAGCCTCTATGAATCCTTGGGTAATGGTAAGTGGGTGCGTACTGCAACCTTTTAACCAGTAGGTGGAGTTTAAATATTTTTTTTTTTCTTTTTTATCTGACTGGAAAGCAGAATCTGCATGCATTCCATTCGGATCCAAATACCCCACCACTCAGGCTGGGAGGTAAATAATATCCTCCACCTCAACAGAAGAAGACTTAAGGTTGCTCATCGTCTCTCACCTCTGGAGACTACTATACATACCATTTGCTAGCTACCCGAAAGAGGATTATGTACTCTGTGTCTTGAATTAGTATATCTCATCTAAGAAGTTCGGAAGTGTAGGGTTATTTTGAGGACCGACTATTACATAGTTAGTTAGTTTGCTTAACAGGTTGCTTGACCATTGAGCCAAATTAAAGCGCCCTTAGGTCTATTGACTCGCTATTGTACCTATGTTGATTCTGCTATGGAGATTCCATTCACCTTTCCAAAGACTCAAAACGCTTATTGTGTTTTATGGAATTCAGGGGATTAATGCTGACTACCGATCCAACCTCTGCAAGGCATTTCAAGAAGAAATTCCTGAGAAAACAATATCGAACCGCACTGAGAAGAGGGCAGTGACGGAGGCTCCATCGATTCCTCCTCATGTAGTTTTCCGCAGCCACGGCAGAAGTTGTTTAAGAAGCAGCTCATCCTTCTACCAGGCGTCCCCATAAGACAGTGTTCGGAACGACTCATACTCACATATGTTTTATTCACGCTCCGGCTAACTGTATAGAACATTAACCAACTTCCAAAAAGGATGAGGACAGAAACTTCCAGACAAGTCGTTTGAAGTGCATAGTGAGAAATTTCAGGGAGAGACAATATTATTGAGGTTATCGATGGTCATGTCCAAGCCGATATCAACGCACGAGGAGTACGTTGGCAACCACTTCCACGTCTTATCATCTTTCTTCTAAACAGCCACATTTCTTGTTTACAACTAGAATATTGTAGTCTTTAATGTTATATTTGGTTACAATTCCTAAAAAATGATACGACCCTCCCGCCAGCTACAGCTGAATATACTTACCCCAGATTGGATAGAATTTACTTCGGTATTAACTCCGTTTTGGATTAGTCAAAAGATGCGCCCGACTTGGCCAACTCATCAGTTTTTTCGATAACGATTACATTTCTATGAGCCGAAATCCAAATTACAAAGACTTCAAAATGACTTACCAGTGCGTTTAATATGCTGGAATTTGCCTTGGGCTACGCTTAGGTCAGTAATGACACTTGGTCATCCGCTTGACATGTTTCTCTAACCTCCCTTTACTATTCTTTAGAACTTTATAAGTATTTTCTATGGCCACTACTTACACTTGTAAGCCTCTAGCTAAGTTTGCTGGATGCAAAGAAAGAGAGGGTGATGCCAAGATCCAAGTCTGGCTGGGGGTGCAGTCAGCGGAGTCATTTCGCATATCTTTTTCGCCTTTCACGTCTAGAGTGTACCTGAAGGAAAATATTAGAATCTAGCTCCGGGGCGCTTTAAAATCTTTCAGCCAATTTTCGGCCGATCACCTCCCTTTGGCAAGATAGATACTAATCTATTTATAGAAGTGTCGTGGAAGAGTAGTGGGAAAATGTGTGAATTTGTACGACGTAGTGATACCGACCTACGAAAGACGATACAGGTAAAAAGTTGGCTCAAAAGGTGCTCAAAGGTGCAAAGAAGTCTATGAAACTGGATCATTTTTCGGAGTGAGAAGAGGATTGAAAGTTTCCAAACACACATCGGACAACCCAATAGGAGGCTTCCTTATAGAAGTCAACGAACTCCAGTAGCATAGTGGAGGTCTTAATGGTAAATAATGTGACCTCCTCCTCCGCGGCTTCGAGACAGCATTAAAAATTCAAAAGAAACCCTTATTTCAAAATGCGTTCATCCCACAAGAGATGATATCAACCCAACCGAGCTTATTTTAATATGAAAAAGTTCCTCATAAAATCACAACAGCCATTCGGAGGTGGACCAAAAAATGCTAAAGAACCCTCCATTAGTTAGAAAAGTTGTAAGCCAGCTACACAATTTGCAGAGGGAGCTGACAAAAGTTAGTATTGAAGCATCCAACACTAAAAACGGATGAGCTCAGATTTACTGATTTAAGGTTTTTTAAATTTTTTCTCTGAAGAATTTCAGCACTCCAAGTCTATTGAACCTACACGTATATTCGAAGCTATTCTCTCCTCCAACCCTCTTCATATTAACCAAAAATATTAAAAAAAAAAAATTGCATTTTCAAATTTCGGTTTCAATTTCACAGAATAAATCAATATTTATAAAGGAAAACACACACTCAGCCAATTTATTAGCCAACCAACGTTGACATGTCAATAGAAAACGAAAGTTTAACCCGAAAGATAAGACAAGAAAGGGAAGCCAATTGCCAAAGGGTAAAAAGCGGAAAATAAACTCAATTAAAAGGATGCATTAAGAGAAAAAAGTCAAGAGCAAATAAGACCAGAATATACTGCAAACACCACACACACATACACACACACACTTGAGAGTAAAGCTAAAAAAAGAGGCTGAAAATCAACCAGCACCAAAGGTAAGTACGTTGGAACAATGTGTGGGAGAGAAAGAGAGAGTGAGGGCGAGCGCAAAGCAAGCAAAAAAGTAAAAAAAAAAAAGTGAAAATAAATTGAAAATTGCAAGAATATCAATTTATTGCTACACAAACACTTTCCTAGCACTTTCTTCTCACCACTTTTTTTGTTATGTAGATCTCTATCAACGACATGGACGCACACACACACGCCACAGGAGTGGGGTCGGTCGGCTTGTTGGGTCAGCATAACATGTGTGCAATCTACTGGAATGTATGGGATTTTGTTTGAAAACCTATTAAGCGCTTATTTGCCGCAGAAAAGTAAACACGAAAAATGGAAGAGAAGAAAAAAAAATTTCTATGAAAACACACAACGAAGGTGTAAGGTGGGCAGGGGTTTGTGTGTGGGTAGAGAGAGAGAGAGAGAGTACAACATGTGAGCAATGTTTTTTTTTTTTTTTGGGTATGTTCAAGTGCGGGCGGCAAGCAGCTTAGCAGATTGGCAAACAATTGAGTTAGAAAATTTTCAAATTGAAAAGCAAATATGATTATACAAATACGAGTACTTGGCTTGGCTTTTTGAGGTGGGTAGTAAATGGACTTATAAACTATTGAATAAATGAGGTTGTTAAATTTATGAAATATTGAATGAATTTAATTCTAAATGCCCTCTCAAGGTGGTAACAACATCAAGACTACTTTTTACCATCTTGTTTCTTATTTAGACATCACAAGCTTGGGTAGTGTATAGTATATGAAGCGGAATATAGCTCGTTGTGGTCCAAACCAGTTAGTCTCTCCAATACCAGGACCGTTAGTGCGCGTTGAGGAAGCGCATTCCTTCATTGTTATACCAACAAAACACTTGGATCTGGACGCCGAGGATGTGAAACATGCCCTTCCTCCCAGAGACAGGACATTACGTGTTTTCATGTCTTTTAGCTGGTTTGCAGGCAGAGGCAACCACATATCGGCTTACCTTCGGGAGTAAAAACGACTTGCTGCGACACGAGGCTCTACTGCAGTCGACCGTTTTCCTACCCTTCCTTCTTTTTTGCGACTACCGAAAGGTATCATCTTAGTAGAAGCCCAACGAACTAGATATCAATAAAAACACACATCACGCCGCGAATCTGTGCACGGCAATGCGCACGACTATACCGAAGCTTTCCTCATGACTTCGGTAGCCATTTTGATGGAGCTGAAGAGGCCTACATGGTCCACTTATGTAAAACCCCATCGGCCTATCAGACTACGAACGATAAATTCCTGGGGGACAAGAGTAAAGCAACTCCTACTGATGAGGAGAAAGCTTAAGCCTCTGGTGGGAGAGGTCAAGCCATCAGCAGGGTGCGGGAGACTCGCCACCTTACGTCTGCACAGGGCAACACAGCCCGCATCAAAAAAGCTCATACAAGACCCATAAAGTGAATGGAGTTCTCTATCGCCTTCTCACACTTTCCTTTCCTGAAAGAAAGGGTTTATATGCGTCAAAATGGATAGATGTTATTCAGACGTTTGGAGATCAGATTTACCAACATTCGTTCTATTATGAGGTGATTACTTGGGTAAGAAAGGGTTTCTTTCATACTGCTTTTCAGTCCGAAATTTCCAGAGTATTTGACTTCTTATTCGTTTTTTCCCTATGCTGCCCATGAAGTAATAAACTTCATGAATATCGAGCTCATGCTGAGCCTAATGATATAGAAAGTATTCAAACATCACTCGAAATTAGCGCTAAGTTTGGTTATTCTGAATGGTTCCAAACTCTTCATGAGGTTGAATTGGTGAAAAAGCAAATAACCCATTGCTCCTACCGCGAGGGCCAGAACCAAGGCTTTAGAGATCCTGTGAGGTTATTACAAACACAGACCTTGCATATTTTACTGTCGTCTTCAGTCAGATCCATTTTATAGGTCAACCGCTAAGAAAATGAATCTTGCTCACAGAGAGAGAGATAAAATTTGTGCCTCAAGTTAAGCTCTCAAGTCACACTGACTTTCAAGCAAACTTCTTCACCGATTTGAGATATTCAGCTTTGAAGTTTCCAAAAAAAAGGAGAATCTCACAGTTGGAAGTTGCCTACGAATGATGGGGAGAACAATGTAAAATTTGTATGATGAGCTTTTTATGTCAGGTGCGAAATATACGAGGAGGGAGTTAGATTTTTGTTTTTCAATTTTTTTTCAATTTTTTTTTAATTTTTTTTTTTTTAATTTCTTTTTCAACTTCATGACGTGAGGTGACCACATTAACCAAAATATCTTTAAGTCCTTGGATGCTAGTCTGGCTTTGCCTTTACCTCTCGACTCATTGCAAAAGTCGCACATCAGACCTCACTAGAAGTAAAAGTCTCTAGTTCGTGGGGCCATAAGAGTTTTTGATTTTGCATTTTTACGTGGCAAGTTCCAAATCTAAGACACAGTTTGTACAGGAGGTCACCTAAAAATAGCGATGAGCTCCTTTTTATTACTTTATCATGCAGATTATACTGGGAGTGCAGTTATCTAGTTCGTAAGTAAAAATGTTATAATTAATTATAAGCACTTCCTAAGGCCCATTTTCCTGGAGCTCGCTTCAAATTCCTCACTTTGAGGTCATTAGCAACTTTTGTTGTTTTGTGACTCATCACAAATCACAATGCCCATCATAGACTCGCACCCTCACCTACAGGTGAACTAAGTAAATTTCTCTCACACTGTGACTGAGTAGTTTCCCAGTCTGCCAAATGAGTAGCGCTCCCAAGCAATTGGAAAAAAAGGGCTCCCATAATAACATTTCAATATGGAGTCACTAATTTTATTTTCATAATTTTTTTTTACTTTTTCTATCTTCACTCTTGTCCATTATTTTTTTATTTCCCTTTGAAATTATAAGTTCCTTAAATCAAAATTAATCTAATTAAATTAATTGAATAAAACCATACCAAAACACTCCACTTAAGTTATCTCCGTTTGACTTACGAAGTCCTCCTTTAAAACTCGTAGTTAATGAGTGGCAAGGGGTCCTTGAGAGTTACCTAAGGTTTTTTTATTTATTTTAAAAAGGCAATTGTTACTAGAAAGCTTGTTAGCTCGCGACACTTTTCGGAGCTTCTATAGGAGGGTATGTGTACCGCACTGTGAAGCCTAAAAATGCACTTTTGCGAACTCCGATGGTTGGCTGAGCTTAGTAGTAAAAATATGCCCAACACAAACTAGTACTCAACACCAAAATAGAATAAACAAAAGCATAAATAAATTTTCCATATTGAATTCGCGCATAAAACAGAACCAAATTTATTCACTTAAATGCGCCTAAATGTAGGCAAGCACTATTTGTTATTACTCAGCCAAAGCACACACTCGCAGCCAACACTCACTGAGACGGCCGGCTTGGCACCAATTTTACGATCCAAAAATTTATGTCAAAAAGCAAATTAAACAACGAAGAAAAGCAGCGACAAACAAACACACACAAAATGGCAAAAAGACAACAAAAGAAGATTTGCTGTGTATACGTATTGTGTGAAGGTGGGCAGCGGTGTTTCCGCTAAGCTGTGGCGCTATTAACGCTTTGTGCTTTGTTTGAGCTTTTGACTGCCTTTTCAATGACTAACTTTTTGTGAATTTTAATGTAAACTTTTGTTGCTAATTTTTTGCTTTTGTACTCTTTGCGTTTCATTGTTGGTCTTATAAATACTCGTATGTATATCTATAAAAGCATACATTTTATTTGTTATTTTTTGTTTCGCTTTCTGTTTGTCATTTTGGCTTTTTATGTGTTTTCGAGAGACTTTAATCGTCTTTTGTGTGTATACATACTTATTTATGCTTTATATTTGTTAAAACATGTTCTAATTTGTATTTTTGTATTTTATTTTTATTTCTATTTTTATTTATTTTTTTTTATCTTTTGTTTAATTATTTACATTTCTCTTTGTGCGCTTTAACCTTTTATATAATATTCATTTTTTTATATATTTTTTTAATTTTTTTTTTGCATTTGTTTTGCAAATCTTTCATTTAGTCGCTTTTCACAAGCCAACCTTTGACTTTAATGTGTTCTTTATCTATTTTGTGGGGCGAAATTGACTATTTATTATTGCATTTTTTACCATCATTTTATTTCAATACACTAAAAGGCAGCTACTAAATACAACAAAAAAAATTAAAAAAAATATATTATATAATTATTATGTATATTATATATAATATATTTAGTTAAGCATAAAGAGAGTTCCCATTAACTGAGCTACAATCTCTAACTGCCTAAATATGGGTTAAGTAAGGGCGAGCTGTTGCCTACCCACTCAAATCGATACACATCTGGGTAAGCGCATGCTTATTCAGAGCAATTTTTAAAGCGGGTTCTTTTTAGATGTCTCTCTTTCAAAAATAAAAATAAATAGAAAATAAAATTCGAAAAAATATTTTTTTAAACCTACGAAAATTCTAAAGTTAAAAAATATTGAGTGCACTGTTTTGTGTTCAGAAAGGTTTTTTTTTTTTTTTTGAAAAAAGTATAAAGTACATTAACCAAAGTATTGACCGTCGGAAGCGATTATTTCTTCCAAACTCTCAAGCAATTTTCAAATATATTCTCCAAAAATTATTCCTCTCTGTTCTCAATCCAATTATTGAGTCTTTCTTCGATTTCTTCAAAGGGACCCCCTAATGATTATGCATGCATCGAAAGCGCCAGTAGTCGGAAGCACCAAGGTCTGTGTCATACGACGAATGAGGAGGTAAGACCACCCATTTCAGAGCTTGTAGGTAGTTTGGCTTGTTTTTGACCGTTTGTATGCGCCCACTAAGCATAGCCTTTTGCCAAATGCTGGATACTAATCCACTGTCTCCACATATTTCTTACATTTCCTGCACCTATTATCCTCCATTAGATCTAGATTAAGCCAAAAGGCAATGTTCCGTCATTATTCTTACTAGCCGTCTGGAGTACCGTCTCTTTTTCGGTAGTAAAAATTTCCAAAAAGTTAAACTTTGTATAACCTTTTCTGTCCTCAATCCAGTCGTGTTCCACAAATGTAGGTAATCATCAGATAGTTCTTTCAAAAACCTAACCCTGTTCGTTATCTCAAGGACCGACCAGCGCACTTTCATTACATATATCCTAGCACCGGTCGGAACTTATTCGCCCGAAAATCTGTGATCTATAGCAACCGATCAGTCTGCGCTATTGACTTTATTTCAGCCCTTAATCTGACTAGGTAAGAGGTCTGCATCTTTTGATTGCTCCATTATCTGTTCAACTAAAGACTGTATAAAAGCGGTTAGAGCTCTGCATTACCCAGTTAAGTAGAGTACATATATGTGAGATCGGTTACTGTGGAACACTTTTGCAAAAGGTCTTATAGGCTCCAGCTAATCAAAATTTTTAACACAAACAAAAACCAAAGGAGATTCTCTTATGTAATAGACACATCAGCAGAAAGAGTTAGTAAAAGCTGACAAGTTTAGTTTTAAAAGAATGCATTATATAGACGAATCACACAAACTGACCGTCGGTAGCTCAGTAGCTACTTATGTCACAGCAGTAACGCGTCAAAGAGAGACTCGTCTAGTATACTTTTTTACCTAACAACTTCTCTATCATAAACAGGAGGCTGACAAGTTCCTTTAGGGAATACTTTTGCGGTTACAAAAACAAAAACAACAACAAGCCATTGAGTAAACTCTCAACTCCGTAATGCAAAATCACGAAGCACATCGAAAGATTTGATGCCTCAATCGGATGTATGGTAGGTCGAACACTCGCAACGTTAATTCTTTAGCGTATCGTCCTACACTGTACAGACTCTATACTCTGCAATTCATGCTGTCTTACAGTAGTTTAGTGGTACGCTCTACATTGAAATTGCTCCAGGGCTTAAGTGTTCTCTTAGGTTCCAATGTTTCAAACAACATTAAAAGGTGATGAGAGGTATCAGGCAGTCGATGGTAACAGGCTCCCCAGCGACGCCAGCGCGTGGAAACTCGTGCGCCTTTTTAGAATATTGTAGTAACTCTATCAGCTAGGTTTCAATGCAGGTGCACCACGTCAAAAGTGGGCATAATGTGCAGAAGCATTCCTTAGAAGCTCTAGATCAAATGTAACATCATCTTAATTAGGGTGACTGGACATCGGGACATACCTGGCTATTCCCGCGGGGAACCGCTTCTTCAGCACTACTGGTAGTAGCGCTTTGTTTAATGGAGTTTAACGGAAGAAGAAGGGATACTGCTCTACTATTTTTGCCTTACTTTCAGAGAAGAAGGAAGGTAGAATATGTTTTTGTAATATCTCTATTAATATCCAGTTCTAAGCTCCATGCGGCCACTTTTTTAATAGCCTCACTCCGGTAGCTTATGTTGGTATAGGCCCCCAGGTATTCCCCAGCCTCAGATTATTGAAAATTTAAACAAATCTAACCGAAATTGTATCGGATTACTAATGCTCTATGGATGGGCAGATAAATTTGATGTTTTTAATGATTTTTTCAAGAATTTGTCTGCTAGTGCAGCATATAAAAGGCTGCATATTCCTCCCAGGATTTATTTGAATAATGTTGAGAAGAAGTAGTTTCTTCGTCTGTTTGTTAGGAAAGTACTAAGACATTACCTAGACTTTCCATAGTATCTATTTTTCGCTTTATAGGACAGAATAGGGTGGAGGAAATTAAAATTCTAAGTGGAAGAAAGTTAATTTGTGAAGGTCAGGATAGAGTATTGGCATGGCAATAGATATTTCTATGAGTTCTAGTTGAGTCAATGGTTCCACTTCGGCAGTCAGCACATTCCGCCGACATAATCTCTCAAACAAAAAATGGTACAACCTCCTGGGAGCTAAGATTGTTTCTATATAATTTTATTTGAGACCTTAAGAACTTGCCATCGTAACCATCAAAGACAACAACTGAGGAAGGAGTTAACTTTTCCATATTATTAATACATATACCTATATATAACATATGAATACGTTTTATTTTAGTTGGCAAAGGTCGAGTCAGTGATGAGCGTCAATCAACACCACGACCTTTGTTAACAAAACCAAAAACCAAAATTATGCTTCACCGCCGCTTAGCAACAGCCAAAAGACAGTCCACAGCTGAAAAAGGTGGTTGACATTTGAAAAAGAAGAAGAAGAAGAAGAGCGAAAAAAGTAACAAAAACAGGAAACTACTAAGAAAAAATACCCAGAGCGCTAAATTGGTAGGCGACTTAGGGCGGAAAGCAGCTGAGGGTAAAGCACCGCCAACACTCGCAACCAGCAGCTGATTAATAAAAAACCAAAGGCAACAACACAATTTAGGATTCATAGATATGGGGCAACAAGAAAAAATTACTCTACAAATTAAAAAAAAAATATTAAAAATAAAATATTAACAAAAATTATAATATAATAAAAAAAATGTTTCTTTTGAAGAAGCAGAAAATCACTTAAAACACGCAAAAAAAACAGCAATAAAAAAAATATGCTTTCAATTTTATGTCAAACACATTTGTGTTATGTATGTGACTTGGTGTTGTTGTTGTAGTTGTTACTTTTTATTACAAACTTAGCATGTTCAGTTAACAGCATATTTTATGTCATTTCCTTTGAATTTATATTACTTTGTATGTACATATGTATGTATAAATGTACGTATGTATGTATGCGTGTGTTGTTCTCTGTTCCCCTTTTTTGTTACTAATTTCCATCCGCCTTTGACTCATTTAACATACTTCGTTATGCGCTGGCAGCAACGTGCTTTTATGCCTCTGAACGCCACAAAGTATGCTTTAAAAATAGTAAAATTCCATATTATTTACTTTTGTGCTATCCAAATTGTTGTTGCTTAGCTTGAGTGTTGCTCATGTTGTTGTCGATTTTTTACCGCTATTACTTGAACAATTCATTTTGCTTTTCCTATACATTATTTTGTTTTTTTCTTCTTCTTCTTTCATTTCCTTGTTTCTTTTTTGCAAACCCACTTTTATTTTCATGCTTTTGTTGTTATAATTGCCGGTTAACTGTTCGCTTTTTGTATGGCATGCAACTGTGGCGCCACATGAGCTATGAAAATTGTCCCGACACATTGGCGCCAGTAATATCGATCAGCGCATGCGCAACGCCACAGCGTAATGGTAAACTTAACACACACATGCACACACACACATACATATGTAGATAGAAACTAAAAGAATTGTTTTTTCTTCTCAAAAAACAAAGTAGCAGTTAAAACAGCTGTGTTATGAATTGAGGTTGGTGGCAAAAAAAAAAAACAAAAAAGAAACTACAAAAGACAAGCAATATTTATGTAAGCATAAGTTATAGGGAGCTGGTGAGAGTGTAGAAGTGGAGAGAGAGAGAGAGAGGAATAAAGTACGGTATTGTATTGCGGAAAGAGCATTGGGTGGTAAAGGTTAGCATGAGAAGGACATTTGTAATGACGCAGGCGCGCACAGTGGGTTGAGGGTGATCAAAAACTGAATATGAAAAATTAAAAAAAATTTAAAAATTAATTTAAAAGCTAAAAAATTAAAAAATATAATAAATTGAGCACAAAAAAAATAGACAATGCGTGAAAAATAAAATATTTTATATTTTTTTCAATACAATTTTAGTTACTCAACACCTGTGGGTATACAACATTATTTGATTTTTCCATTGACCACGCAAAGATAAATTTATCTAAAACCTGCTAGCCCTAGAATATGCAACATACCATTGTTCATATGCTAGTTGTTGTTGTAGCCAGGGGAGTATTTTCCCCACAGTTGATTTTTAAGGAATGCTGCAGGAGTAACAGTCCTTGGTCGAATAAAAACCCTCGTCGTTCCAGTATAAAGATCCGACTGTCGCGGGAACTTTTGGATTTTAGTCCCCACCTGCGATAGTCATGCCTTACTGTGGGTAAATTATTGAATCCCTACCTCGCAAGGGCCAGTTCGCTAGTCGAAAAGGGGACTGTAGTTGCTTGAGTTGAAAGGGAGTATCACACGGAATGATCACCTTTGAAAGGTCCTGCTGTATGGCCTCCATAGCTTCACGAATTCCATCTTTGAAGTCTTTAATCGACGTTGGCTTGCTGGTGTAGACCTTATTCTTCACGTAGCCCCAAAGGAAGAATGAAAGGAAGTCGCAAGGTGTTAAATCACTCTTGCTCCAGCCACATTTTCGAAAAAGTAAGGTCCATTAACCCAGTCTGACCATAAACCACACCAAGCAGTTACACGCAGAGGAAGAGAAGAGGTTTTTCAACAATCAACTTTGGGTTTTTCTAGCTCCAGTTGCGATAATTTTGCTTTTGCTCAATCTGCAAAAAGAAGTTTCCCGATATTTAATATTTCCAAAACACTGTCCGACTAAGCTTATTGACCGCTGCTTTCCATGGAATTGGTCAACACTGAAAGTGCACGGCATTGTTTCACCACCTCGATTGCTGTCAGTGAGACCAGCAGTTGGCAACAAAATTCAATTTCTCCTTCCCCTTACTGTGCGCCTCATATCACTTCGCATGCCACCACACATGTCTAAATTGCGGGTTTCAAACATAAATTCGTTGATTTCACTATCCGTCCGTCGTACAAGTTGCCATGCCACTCATGTGTGCATATGTATGTATGTATGTATGTGTAATACATGCATAAAGGACGAATAGAAAATGTGTACAAGAATGTGTGTATGTGTGTGTGTCCGTGTAGTACACACTGACCTGCCAATTTGTATATTTGGTTAAGTGAATTTGCGTTTGCTTCTTTTTACTTTTGTTTCTATTTTTATTTTTTGCTTTTCATTTTGCTGTTGTTGGCAGGATTTTCACTTTGTAACTAGACTCTTGTAATAGTTTTTGTCATGTAATATACATACAACTCAACGTTTGGCGGCGGCTTTGGTATAAAAGAGAAAAAATATATAATAAAATAGCCAAAAATTAAATTTCGTTAAAGATTTCTGCCGAAAAAAAAAATGTTACTCCACCAAGTATGCTTAGCCCTGGTAGAGAAAATAATTTTTTAAATTTTAGAATCTTTTTTTTTTTTTTTTTTTGAATAGTTTCCCCCAAGAAACCCCATAAACTCGTACATACGAAATGAAGCCATAATTTGTAGGCCAACCTTAGCAATAAACTCATATCAAATGCAAAAGGTGAAACTCAAATCTTTTTCCTACTCGCAACGGCGGTTGGCTACATTTATGACTGCACTAACACCTTTTCATAAAGCGCATTTTTCTTGTTCGTTTTTCAATTTCTTTGGAGCGAGCAAAGTGAGGATTTATGATTTTAACAGAATTTGCTTGGAAACTCGCACAAATTCGGGTGAAATAAAACACCCTTTGGAGCAATTTGTAATACGGCTTTTATAGCTTGAATGTCTGAGTGGAGTGTTGAATTAAAGTCTCAAAAACGAATTCACACCAAGTATTGAAACCACACAAATTCTACATTTTTTCCTTTTACTTTGGTTCATTTCAATTGTTTTAATTTTAATTTAATTAATTTTTATTTTGTTTTAATTTATTTCATTTTATTTTAATTTATTTTACTTTAGTTTATTTTATTTTATTTTATTTTATTTTATTTGGTTTTATTTTATTGTAATTTATTTTATTTTATTTTATTTTATTTTATTTTATTTTATTTGGTTTTATTTTATTGTAATTTATTTTATTTTATTTTATTTTATTTTATTTTATTTTATTTTATTTTATTTTATTTTATTTTATTTTATTTTATTTTATTTTATTTTATTTTATTTTATTTTATTTTATTTTATTTTATTTTATTTTATTTTATTTTATTTTATTTTATTTTATTTTATTTTATTTTATTTTATTTTATTTTATTTTATTTTATTTTATTTTATTTTATTTTATTTTATTTTATTTTATTTTATTTTATTTTATTTTATTTTATTTTATTTTATTTTATTTTATTTTATTTTATTTTATTTTATTTTATTTTATTTTATTTTATTTTATTTTATTTTATTTTATTTTATTTTATTTTATTTTATTTTATTTTATTTTATTTTATTTTATTTTATTTTATTTTATTTTATTTTATTTTATTTTATTTTATTTTATTTTATTTTATTTTATTTTATTTTATTTTATTTTATTTTATTTTATTTTATTTTATTTTATTTTATTTTATTTTATTTTATTTTATTTTATTTTATTTTATTTTATTTTATTTTATTTTATTTATTTTATTTTATTTTATTTTATTTTATTTTATTTTATTTTATTTTATTTTATTTTATTTTATTTTATTTTATTTTATTTTATTTTATTTTATTTTATTTTATTTTATTTTATTTTATTTTATTTTATTTTATTTTATTTTATTTTATTTTATTTTATTTTATTTTATTTTATTTTATTTTATTTTATTTTATTTTATTTTATTTTATTTTATTTTATTTTATTTTATTTTAATTTGTTTTATTTTATTTTATTTTATTTTATTTTATTTTATTTTATTTTATTTTATTTTATTTTATTTTATTTTATTTTATTTTATTTTATTTTATTTTATTTTATTTTATTTTATTTTATTTTATTTTATTTTATTTTATTTTATTTTATTTTATTTTATTTTATTTTATTTTATTTTATTTTATTTTATTTTATTTTATTTTATTTTATTTTATTTTATTTTATTTTATTTTATTTTATTTTATTTTATTTTACTTCATTTTTTATTTTATTTTATTTTATTTTATTTTATTTTATTTTATTTTATTTTATTTTATTTTATTTTATTTTATTTTATTTTATTTTATTTTATTTTATTTTATTTTATTTTATTTTATTTTATTTTATTTTATTTTATTTTATTTTATTTTATTTTATTTTATTTTATTTTATTTTATTTTATTTTATTTTATTTTATTTTATTTTATTTTATTTTATTTTATTTTATTTTATTTTATTTTATTTTATTTTATTTTATTTTATTTTATTTTATTTTATTTTATTTTATTTTATTTTATTTTATTTTATTTCATTTTATTTTATTTTATTTTATTTTATTTTATTTCATTTTATTTTATTTTGTTTTATTTTATTTTATTTTATTTCATTTTATTTTATTTTATTTTATTTAATTTTATTTTATTTTATTTTATTTTATTTTATTTTATTTTATTTTATTTTATTTTATTTTATTTTATTTTATTTTATTTTATTTTATTTTATTTTATTTTATTTTATTTTATTTTATTTTATTTTATTTTATTTTACTTCATTTTTTATTTTATTTTATTTTATTTTATTTTATTTTATTTTATTTTATTTTATTTTATTTTATTTTATTTTATTTTATTTTATTTTATTTTATTTTATTTTATTTTATTTTATTTTATTTTATTTTATTTTATTTTATTTTATTTTATTTTATTTTATTTTATTTTATTTTATTTTATTTTATTTTATTTTATTTTATTTTATTTTATTTTATTTTATTTTATTTTATTTTATTTTATTTTATTTTATTTTATTTTATTTTATTTTATTTTATTTTACTTCATTTTTTATTTTATTTTATTTTATTTTATTTTATTTTATTTTATTTTATTTTATTTTATTTTATTTTATTTTATTTTATTTTATTTTATTTTATTTTATTTTATTTTATTTTATTTTATTTTATTTTATTTTATTTTATTTTATTTTATTTTATTTTATTTTATTTTATTTTATTTTATTTTATTTTATTTTATTTTATTTTATTTTATTTTATTTTATTTTATTTTATTTTATTTTATTTTATTTTATTTTATTTTATTTTATTTTATTTTATTTTATTTTATTTTATTTTATTTTATTTTATTTTGTGTTATTTTATTTTATTTTATTTTATTTTGTTATATTTTATTTCATATTATTTTATTTTATTCATTCGGAAATTTCATTTTATTTTGATGAATGTTTTGAATTTAATTGACGAATGAGTTTTTAAACTGTGCAAGCGAAGTACGCTGAAAATGGAAACAAAGGGATAACAAGGTGACCAGTTTTGAAAAAAAATACAAAATTTTTCTCTGACACCACAATAATTGGTGAATGAGAGAGTGGGTAAGTGCACCGAGCCGGTGGTGACTTTACAACACACACTTTCTTTTTTCAATAGTATGTGTACATACATATGTGTTTTCAAATAAATTATTTTTAATACATTTTATTTTTTTTTTTAATTTTTTGTATTGTTTTTTCATCTTGCTGCAAGTATATCTATGTATTCATTGCCGACAGTGGTTGTTGGTGTTGTTGCGAGTGCTTTGTTGTTGTTTGACAGTATGACTACCAGCCTGACATCAATATGCCGGTTATAAATTTTTAGTAGTCGCGTGAGTGATGACTGACATGTGAGGATTTATGGTATGTCCTCGAATCCGATACTACTGAGGTAACTGTCGATGGCGCCGCCAAAGTGTGGTGACAAGCCATGGTGAGGTGGAAGGTAGGCGATTATGAAAGCTGGTGAATATTTAAAAAAAAAATAATAATTTTTAGTTTTCATTGCACGAGGCAACAGATGTAAGTTTGTAGTATGGAAAAGGATATACATTTTTAAATATATATACAATATGCATGAATTTGAGAAAAATATTGAAATATTTAAATTTTGAAAAATTAATTAAGAATAAAAACGCGCTCAATATATTTGTTAAATTTTTTTTATTTATTTTAAATATTTAATAAGTTACATATATTTTTTACATATACATATATCATACTTATATAACAATCGTGAAACCAATTTTATTATTTTTGCTTGTTTTTGTATTTTCTCTGCCAAATTATTACTTTTCCTCAGCAAAATGAACAACCATAAATTTATGAACCGCAATTCCCTGCCATGTTGGCGCCAAACATTTGAAAATTACACTTATATACATAAATAAAATTAAAAAATTATATATATGTATGTGTAAAGCGCCGCAAGCATAACATGCATACATATGTGGGCATACTACTAAACCAAAATAGTAACAAACAAAAAAAAAACAAAATAATAACTATTTCCAGTAATATAATTGCTTTAGCCTATAAATTAGCATACTTTGCGGCGCCAGTGCCAACAGCGCAAAACAACGGGCAACAACAAACAACCGCTGACAGCCAGCAAATCAGTCGACGCCGCACATTTATTAAGCGCACGCGTGCCATTAAAGCCACAAAGCGGCCCCCTTACCAACGCCATCGCGAGTATTTATTTGCATTACATAAAGCCACAAACGCCAAAAAGAATGCAACGCAAAAAAAAAAGAATAAAATATTTTATAATTTATTTGCACATGTGTTGCCAGCGTACAATGGCATATATGCAGATATTTGGCATTTTATAATAATGATTTATGAAAACAATTCAATCAAAAAATGAACAGCCCAAATGTATGCAACGAAATATTTACACCTTACAACCAATCGTACCCCGTACCGCTTACCACGCGCCGGGAGCAAAAAATGCGTTTACACCGCTGACTGCTGACAGGCGAAATTCGATTTAAATTTATATTTATATATTTGTTGTTGTTTTGTTAATTGTTGTTAATACATTTTTTGTTGTTACTTTAGCTATTTGCTTATAGTTGTTCTCTCAGTTATTGCTGTTTATTGCCCAAGCTCGTGGGCGCCAACTCGGCTTAAACATTTCGCCTTCATCGAACCGCGCCCATATGTATGCTACGGTTTTTAATTTATGTTTCTGGGATGGTTGCAGCTGTTTTTTGGCATTGTTCTGCTGATGTTGTGGGCATATTTGCCACCAGCTGTACGTGGAGAATGTAATGAGCGTATTCTGTATTTAACTTCAAGTCTGTGATATATTTTACAAATATTTTGGACAATATATGTATATTAACTGAAGACTTTCTGCTATAAAAAATTTCCGATTTTTCAATAATGCTACTTACAGGAAGAAAGTACTTTTCTAAAGACTCATCTGTGTAAACTACAATAGAAACATTTCCATCTCAAATGAGCCCTTTAACAATTGAGTGAGTGCAAAGTACTTTTAAATAATTTTCCAGCAAATGCCAGCGCCTCGTGGTATGTTAGAGGGGGTCTCAGCGTTTTGGGAACATTGGCACAAAGTGGAAATGCATGTCAATAAAATGTAATTACAGACATGACATGCAACTAAGCACCGAACATTCTTACGAACGACGGACTGTTCCTTTTTATTTGTTTTTATTTTAGTTCTTTTTTTTTTTTGTTGGCAACACTTAAACGTCTGACAACAACAATAATAATCAAACATTATTGCTTATGAAAGTAAAAAAAACACATGAAAAAAAGTTTAAAATGCTTAACGAGCAAGAAAAAGAGCAAAACTCAAAGGCAATGCACCTAAAAGAAATGCAGCCAATATAAGCAAACAGCATGAAATAATGTTGCCATTATTATGGCTAGCTAACTGTAGTTGAAACTGGTACTCTTAATATTGTGGGCGTGGAAGGTGTGAGTTGAAAATTGCTTTAAATGAGTGGAAAAGAGTGGGAGAGAGAGTGAAATGACTTACACATTGGGAATATAGCATACATACAGGCGTTGGTTGCAAAAAAGCAAACCAAAAATTACATTAAACGACCGCAATGAGAGCGCAAATAAAATCAAAAACAAGAAAAGCAACAACAACAGAAATATAACAATAAAATATTTTTCTCTTACAACAGATGCTTTAACCCTTCATTTGCGACAAAAAGGCACACACACACACACACACACACACACAAAAAGAGTGGGAGAGGAATGCGACACTGTTGCACTGTGGCTGTTTAACATTATTTGCAACACTTAGATATTACCACAGGCTACAACAAACAACATATACACATATTTCTGTGAACATTAGTGGCAACCGCAACCAGTGATGGGGGGCGGGGGCAGTTTATTAGGAAGCGGGTGTTGAGGGCGGTAATAATAATCATAAAAACGAAACATAACCACAATAACATGCGCAACAACAGCAACAAAGCAACCAACAACGAAGCAAATACCAATCATAACAACAACAACAACTTGTAATTGCACCAGTGGAGTCAACAATGGGCGACGGGAAATTTTTTCTCAATTTTTTTTTTATTTCAAATGTTTAAAACAGTTTGATTTCAAACAGTACAGCAAGCAAAATGTGCAAAAATACACACCTACACATACAAATATGGCAAATATTAACAACTGCACTTAATGTACCACACAACATGTGGTTGCAACAGTTGGAGACGCGGCGAAAATAAAAAAATTCACTTAAAAATTATAAAAATTTTAAAATTTTGAGTTATGCATTTCAGGCGATAAAGCAAAGTATAACTTCAAAAAATTTTTGCTGGAGTTCATTCAAAATAACTTAAAAGTCCACCCACTAAGTCCTTTAAAAAAAAAAAGCTTCACTCCATAAACAAAAAATGTTGCATATTTTTGGGGTGTCATTTTTGTTTCTGCTGCCTAGAGACTCTAAAGTTCATCGTATAAAAATTTTATCTAAGAAGACCCTTAGTAAAATTTTACGTAGATAAATTTTCTAGAACATTTTAACCCTCTAGCGACCTTCCGAAGTTGTTTTTAGAGCCAATTTCTAGAAGTAAGCGTCAAAAAGACACGCTTGGGTGGTAGTTAATGGGTTAAAATGTTCTAAATTTATAGTGCAGAAGAATGAATTCTTATTGGAAGAGAATCGCCAAGGCCTTCAAGTTCACCCTTTCTTGTATACATTGCTGTGAAGTACCTTACTACAAGTGCAGTCTCCTCCTGAATACAAAACAGATCCCTCATGTGCAAATCTTTATCGCGACCCCGCGAGTTCCTTTTCATAGACCTTGATGATGAGCTCATTTATGTCATAATGCACTTGAGCTTGGTTTTTCTACACTAAATCAGGATAACCTTCGACTTTTAAAAGTTTTTACTTCTTGTTAGTCTCAGTATCCGCTGGTGTGACCACCACTGATGTCCATTCCCTCGCTCTGGACTTGACTAGTATATTCCATGACCACAAATTAGCTCAAAATCAACCTCTTCCACTTACTCATTTGCGTATCCTCATAAGCGCTAACTTTAGCCACTGTTTCGGATAGATTTTCCTTTCTTGGAATTCCGATCATAATGCTATTTCCTCATCTCCCAACAAAGTTAGAATTTTGTGCCAAGCCTTTTGCGACTTTTGCTTGAAAGGTTTGTTCTTCTAATGATCTTTGGCTTTTAAACGAAGTTTCCCTTACTCTCTCTGCTGTCAGAAAGTTGGTGCTGAGCAGTAGGCTTCACTCACCGCTTTCTGTTTGTTTGTGACATCGTAGTTATATGGACCACGTTCCATGGAGAGTCTCCGCTCTTCACATGCTCCCGAAAGCCGACACATCTAACCCCCCTCTCCCTCTGGTCCGTTCTCGTGGAAACAGCACGTTTTTTGGACCTCCCGTTGGATGACCTCGCTGTCCCTTGGCGGGGTAAGCGTAGTCCCTAAACAACAACAACAACCATCTGAAGTTAGCATCTGTGATGAATAACTCATCAATAGTGTGAGCTTACAAGTGGATAGCGAAAAGCCCAAACTCGAAAGTTGGACAGAATGCACTTCCTTGCAAGTCTGTCCGCCCACTCGTTGTCTAGAATGTTACTGTATGCTGGTACCCGTACTAGGTTAAAAGAAAGCTTCCTAGCTTCTTGAATCTGAAGTAGCCTTTAGCGTACTAAGCAAAAAAGACTAAAATGTGGTAACTCAAGGGCTCAAAGTCTCTCTAACAACTTCGGATTTAGCTTTATAGCCCCCAGGTTAGCGAAAGTCGGCAGTCGGCTCTGATGTAGAATTCTTTTTTTCACTGGATACTTTCATCTCACAATTGACGGTACCTTGGCTGCCTCGCTCGCCACTTTTCATCTCGTTTTCTTTGCTTGTTGACCTCTTACCCTTGATTATCCATTAATCTTAATCATTGCTAACAAATTCCCTCCAATCCAACAACAAATGTCAAGCATTTGTTTCCACTTGCACGCATTTGCCATTTTTACTTTTATTATCATTTTTGTTTAATTAAAATTATGCAAATATATTTGACAGTTACATTTTGACACTTGTTGTACAACAAGCGTAACCTTCCACCACTCAACGCAACGCAATTACTCTCTCCCACTCACTCTCTTACTCTTGCTATAGCTTGAAGAAGCGAGCAAGAAACATCATTAAGAATAACATGCCTCAGCACAGAAACAACAACAAGAATAATGAGCATTTCTAACAAACCAACAAATAAATGAGCACAATACGAGACGAAGAGAGGGAGAGTAAGAGTTAGTCAGAGGCATGGGAGACATAGCGTCATCTAGCTGCACCTGCGAAACACTGGGCTTGTAGAATTCTGCGTGCTTGCGTGCGTGAGTAATGTAGCGCTAAAGAAGATGTACTTGGGTGCGTATGTATGTATGTGCGTAATAGTACCGCAATGTTTAGCTCATGTAATTTGCATTTGTCAAAAGTGACAGTCGAGCAACTCTCATTTGACTTCATTACTCAGTGCGACGTGGTGGAACTAAATGACGAAACGTCAAGGCGGATGAGATCAGGTCGGGTCGCTCCAGGTCGCTCCGGGTCGGCAGGTGGCAGGTGGCAATGCGTACTCAGTGGAAGTGTGGAAAAACATATGCCGGGCTGGGTTGGGCTGGGTTAATATGTTTAAGAGTTTTTCTCGCCTGCCGACTGTCTTCTGGTCTTCTGTTGATTCTGTGGGTGCCTTGTGGGTGTTGCCTGTTAAGGTGTCGGTTTAACAGACGTACTAACCACCAAGTATAATAATAACTAGCGAATGCGGTAAGCCATTACGGGCAACAAAACCCACCAAACAACCACACAACTGCAAAGCAATCAACAACTCAGCCTCGGAGCGCTTATTGTCTATAAAGTTGTAATGATTGTAATGTGTGTTGACAAATTAGCTTTGAAATGAGACAAATTTGACTTTCACGTGGACTTTGGTTGTAGTACGTTGTAGTCTGTGGTGCGTAAGAAGCGAAACAGAAAGTTTTATTCAAGAAGGAGGAGGAGTAGGAAAATAAATGGCCAACAATCTGGACCTGAACTTTAATGAATTTACAGTCATCAGTAAATTTTTAAAGCTTCTTGGGAAATCGAGACATTGTTTTGTTACACAAAAATTAGCTTCCACCGCGTCTCTTTATTTTGTTTCATTTAATTTAATTTTATTTTAATTTAATTAATTTAATTTTAATTTAATTTCATTTCCTTCATAGTTTATTTAATTTTATTTATTTCAATATAATTTTATTTTATTTTATTTTATTTTATTTTATTTTATTTTATTTTATTTTATTTTATTTTATTTTATTTTATTTTATTTTATTTTATTTTATTTTATTTTATTTTATTTTATTTTATTTTATTTTATTTTATTTTATTTTATTTTATTTTATTTTATTTTATTTTATTTTATTTTATTTTATTTTATTTTTTTTTATTTTATTTTATTTTATTTTATTTTATTTTATTTTATTTTATTTTATTTTATTTTATTTTATTTTATTTTATTTTATTTTATTTTATTTTATTTTATTTTATTTTATTTTATTTTATTTTATTTTATTTTATTTTATTTTATTTTATTTTATTTTATTTTATTTTATTTTATTTTATTTGATTTTATTTTATTTTATTTTATTTTATTTTATTTTATTTTATTTTATTTTATTTTATTTTATTTTATTTTATTTTATTTTATTTTATTTTATTTTATTTTATTTTATTTTATTTTATTTTATTTTATTTTATTTTATTTTATTTTATTTTTTAGTATTTTATTAAATTTTATTTTATTTTATTTTATTTTATTTTATTTTATTTTGTTTTATTTTATTTTATTTTATTTTATTTTATTTAACTCTATTGTATTGTATTATTTCGGTTAATTCAATTTGCTTTATTTTTTATTTCATTTTATTTTATTTTATTTTACTTTATTTTATTTTATTTTACTTTATTATATTTTATATTTGTTTATTTTATTAAATTTTTTTATTTTAATTTATTTTATTTTATATTTATTTTATTTTATTTTATTTTATTTTATTTTATTTTATTTTATTTTATTTTATTTTATTTTATTTTATTTTATTTTATTTTATTTTATTTTATTTTATTTTATTTTATTTTATTTCATTTTATTTTATTTTATTTTATTTTATTTTGTTTTATTTTATTTTATTTTATTTTATTTTATTTTATTTTTCTTATTTTATTTTATGTTTTTTTTTGTTTATTTTATTTTATTTTATATTATTTTATTTTCTTTTTATATTTTTTTATTTTCTTATTTTTTCCCTTCAGTTAGTTTATTTGATTTGTGGCAAATCTGAAAATATTAAAACAATAATTATAATTTTTCACAAAAGTGCGACCGCAACATGTTGCAAAAAGATACTTCAGCAGCATTTGTTGCTCGAACCCAAAAAAAGAAGAAATCAATGAAAAGCAAATATAATTGAAATAAATTGTAGTCAACAAAATTGATTTCAAATATCAAAAACAAAAAAACGTGAAGCAATCGTATATAAAATAACACCAGCGCACAATAATAAAACAACAACAATCAGCAATTTTCTGCCAAAATTTCTTATTAAACGCCCACATTGCTGTACAACATGTTGCTGGCGGCAACAAAATGCAATAAAAGCATAACAAATGGAAATTTCTAACGCAAAATTGCTTACTGGATGCACTTGATTGCCAGTGAACTGATTTATGTTGTCAACAATAACAACAACAACCATAAAAGCCAAATAATAAAAGGGGAAAACAACAACTCGCAAGCGATTTATTGGAAAAGTCCCACTTATTTACGAACAAATAGCAAAAATTGCTGCGGAAATCGGCACAATGCAGTATGCCAACTGCCTCCACGGCCTTCGCAGCCTTTATGGCGTGCCTACAGTGTGTGCAAAAGCGAATGGTATTTGAATTGAGTTGATTTAGCAATTGTATTGCTTGTCTGCTTGCTGGCTGTTTTTGCATTGGAAATATGCACATTTAATGGCACAACAGCAATAAACAAAAGTTGCAAATGTTCTAACATACGCTTACACACACTCATACGTATATGTATACCATATACACTTATGCAAGCAAACTCCTGATGTCTTTTCTTAGCTCCTGCTTTTGCGGCAAAACTTTATGACTTCTGCAGTGATTTGCATATGGCAAAATATTTTTCTTCCAAACATTTTTATTCCTTCACTTGTAAGCTGCACTTGTTGTTATTGTCTTCGCATGTGGCAATTTAGCTTTGCCAAATACAAATGCATTTTGGGGAAAAATACATATTTGGTTGCTTCTTAAAAATCTCCTTAAGCCTTTATATGCAGCTGCTGCTAACGGTAAATGGCACTGAATCTAACCAGCTTACTCAAGTCTTGCTCCTCCTTCCGCTGCCCCTTGCTGTTTATGTTGCTGCTGCTTGGCTGATTTTGGCAAATGTGCAACGATTTTTATTGCTGTCTTCAAGCGCTGTGTCGCCAACAAAGTGAAATATTTATATGCATACATTTCGGCATATTTATACATATGTGCTCATACATACGTGTATATGGTATGCACGCGAGTGTGTGTCAGGATGTATGTGCATGCATGTTCACTCAAAATGTCATCATTGTTGTATGAAACTTTCTTGAACTATACTTTATTAGCGCATTTTGTTGCATGTGTGTGTATGTATACTTGTATATATTTTCCCTGCTATGTGTCAACATTACTCGCTGGAATCACATAAATCTTAGCGCTTATTTTTGGCAATGGAAAATTGCCCGCTGTTGCTACTCATAGTGCCGTTAGCGCAGTTGTGAGTTACTGTTTTACGACTTTCCGTGGAACTTTTTCCGTGATCAAGTAAATTTTGTAAATTACTTATTTTATTTTATTTAATTCTCTCTTATTGCAATTTTTATTTATTTTATTTTACTTTATTTCATTTTATTTTATATTATTCTTTTAATTTTACAATATTTTATTTCATTTCATTTTATTCTATTGTATATTATAGTGTTTTATTTTATTTTATTTCGCTTAATTTTATTTGATTTTATTTTATTTTATATTCTGTCATTTTATTTTATTTAATTTTATATTAATTTATTTTAATTTATTTTATATTATTTTAATTTATATTATTTTATATAATTTTATTTTATTTAGTTTTATTTTATTTAACTCTATGTTATTGTATCATTTCGGTTAATTCAATTTGCTTTACTTTTTATTTCATTTTATAATATTTTATTTTACTTTATTTTATTTTATTTTATTTTTTTTTTCTTTTATATTATTTTAAGTTATTTTATTTTTATTATTTCAGTTTGACTTATTTTATTTCATTTCATTTCATTATTTTATTTTATTTTATTTTATTTTATTTTATTTTATTTTATTTTATTTTATTTTATTTTATTTTATTATATTTTATTTTATATTTATTTATTTATTTTATTTTATTTTATTTTATTTTATTTATTTTCATTTTATTTTATTTAATTATATTTTATTTTATATTAATTTATTTTTTTTTATTTTATTTTATTTTATTTTTTTTTTAGTTTATTTATTTTATTTTATTTTATTTTATTTTATGTTATTTTATTTTATTTTATATTTTTTAATTTTATTTCATTTTATTTTATTTCATTTCATTTCATTTTATTTTATTTTATTTTATTTTATTTTATTTTATTTTATTTTATTTTATTTTATTTTATTTTATTTTATTTTATTTTATTTTATTTTATTTTATTTTATTTTATTTTATTTTATTTTATTTTATTTTATTTTATTTTATTTTATTTTATTTTATTTTATTTTATTTTATTTTATTTTTTTTATTTTATCTTAATTTATTTTATTTCATTTTATTTATTTTATTTTATTTTATTTTATTTCATCTTATTTTATTTGATTTTATATTTATTTATTTTATTTTATTTTATTTTTTTTTTATTTTATTATATTTTTTTTTATTTTTTTTCAATTCGGTTGCTTAATTTATTTTTAACATGTTTTACTCTACAACGTTGCCAATTTTCCCCACATACATACGTGTGTATATGACATCTTTTAACTCTTGCAGAAACATCACTTACTGTAAATGTTGCTGAAATTACTCGGGTAAAACTATTTATTTAGCGTGAGAAGTAAGAGAAGTAGTTTGTAGTATTTACACCGTTGCCAATTTTCTTTATTCTCTTTTTTATGCCACGTAAGGAATTAAGTATAAAGGAAAAACTTAGGGGAAACTATGTATTAAACTAAAAATTCGTCACAAGAAAATGATCTAATACGTATTGAAAATAAATATATTTTTTATAATCGGACATAGCCTCATTTATTCCTCTTCTTTCAATTTCGTATGTATTATCTGTTTAGAAATTTCGTTAAGTTCGTTCTTCTTTCTTTCCCTAACTCGTTATATAGTTTTTCATCAACAAAGCTGCCGAAGAATGAACTAAAAGAAGAGTTTCCAATAAAAAAAAAAATAAAATAAAATTTCTCAAATTCATTTAATCATCCAGCGGAGTGCCTAGAATTCTAGCCAAAAATTAATTTTCACTTTGAAAATATTCTACAACTAATTTACACTTCTCCTGGCTGCCCTCTCGTGCAGCATTCACCTCTCGAACGTGTTAATTTTGGTTTTAACTCATTAAAATGTGCAATGCAACGCCTTGTCTAATGCTGCGCTGCTCCTGCTCTCTCCTGTCCCGCTTTCTTTTCAGAAGCTCGCTGGCTCGCCAAATTTACTGACGTTGTCAAAAATATGAAAATCCAGTCACGTGAACACGTCGTCGTCCTCAATGTAGTTTGCTTTCTTTTTGATATTCTCTTTTTTGGTTCAGTTTTATTTATTTTTATTCTACTACTTTTGAGTTGCGCTACAATGTTTCTCGAGTGCAAAATAATTAAGAGGCAATGAGACTAAATACGTGCGAGAGGTTGACAAATGATGAGTAGAATGAAATAAATACTGCAATGCGTTTCAGTTGAAAAAGTTTCGGGACACTCCTTGACACTTTGGTTGAGCTTTTTTCTTATTTGACATATCTCTGTTCAAGGTGAAGCCATAGTGCTCCACTGCATCCATCACATTCTCTTTATTTTCCACGTAGTAGCCTAGGTATAGTCAGATGCTTAAATACTAGTTTCTTAAGTCTAGCTAAGGTCATCTTTTCTAACTAGCCGCAGAAGTTCTTCCACATCTGGCCGTTGACAAACTCCTTTTCGTATTCCTTAAACCCGTCTTCATATTCCCGCCAGTAGAACTGATCAGTGGTTATCTTGACCACTTTGAATAGGTCTATAACACTAATGATCCGGAAGAGGGAGGATTTTCATAATGCGTTTATAAGCTCCTCTACATCAGAGTTTAACTCAGAAACCTCGGCTCTGTTTAAATTCCTACTGCCTACCATTTAGAACAGTTCACAGTTCCGATTTATACAACGGAGCCTGCAAAGAGCCCAAAATAAAACTTCCAGAGCTACCTTCTTCCGACAAGTCACCAGCGAAACTGGTTTTAGACATCGTAACCTTTCGGTGAGAACTGCACTCTGTCCAACAGTTCTCATAAAGTTTACCAATGAGACCGTTGCGGAGTACGACTTGAAAACTGAAGATTAGGTCTAGACGCGAAGAACATATATCGACATAAAGCTACATCACCGAGGATATTCCACAATACCTCCGCACATTTTCTGCAGGTTATGGCCGCGCGGTATCTTTTCGGAGACATTAAGCCGGAGTATTGATAGTATCCTCTTGCTGGGAGCTTATATGGAGGGGTAATAAAATTATGCTGGTAGTCAGTAGGTGGAGGCAAATGAGATCCTCCGGCACCGAATTCCCACCCTTCCTTGTTAATCCAGTTCGTCTTCACCATTCCTCATGTCCACCCTGACAAATTTCCATTACTTCCTCCAGGTTTTACCACCAGAACCTGGGTTAAAGAAAAAAAAAGAGTTCTACGTGATGGCTCTCACCTGCTTTGGAGTATTCCTCCGGAGATGCCAGTAATTAGGCCAATGTAAATGCTCTCTCTCCCTTTTTCTCTCTTCAAGTGGAAGTAGTCAGCCAGATCTTTGCATCACAGGCTATTTCCCACGTCCTCAGCATGGAAGGCAACTTGAAACCTCAAAAGCAAGGCTTTGGTGACTGAAAATCAAGATGAAGAACTTAGCTCTCCCGCCACCTCCCCACTAATTAGCACATTAACAGTATCAACGCACTTAGCCATTCCGCCAACTCCTTCTACCCCACTCCACAGACGGCTTTTGTAAATGTGAAACCAGCTGGTGGCTTAGAAAGCACAAAAGTCAAAACAACTGACACTCATTGACAGCTGACTTAAGCAACAACCATTAAGAGAATGAAGGAAAAAAAATGTCTCCGCGAGTCTTCTCGCACTGCTTAGCTGTGGGCGCGTGTGATATTCGCATTTTTTACAAATTGTCAAAACTTTTCATTCCAATACACCAACACAAGGCGTACATCAAACAAAGTGTTAGCCATGAGCCATGAGCCAGAGCCAGTGCCAGCAACCAAAGCCGACGGGAGCCAGTATGCCCACGCTGTGTGTGTTTGTGCGTCCGTGGCTCGTGTAGCTCTTGCTAAGCCACAACTGTCAACTGTCATTTGCTGTTAATAGTGGCCATTTAACGTTTAACATTCGTTGACTCTTGCCTGAGACATTATTTTTTCATGTTCTGCTCATAGCTAGACACTCTTTACTTTCTTCTGTTTTACATTCTTTCATTTTATTACATACTCGACTTTTTTCACTTCACTCGCTATGCGGGAGTATCACTACTTGGTGGATACCTCCCTTATACAGCCCACGAGCACGCTTTTAGCATGTTGAGCTCGCTGAAACTTCGTCGCCTCAGTCCCAAGGACAGCTGCGCACCCGCCTCGTTCCCCTACCGAACTGCTCGTGCAGCGGTTAACCCACAGCCACAGCTTGTTTAACGCGGGGTCAACGTGTTTGCACACTTTACAATGAGTTTGCTACGAACCGCCTCATCACCACCACCACCACTCCCGCCTACCGTCTGTCCTCACCAGCCACAGCCATCTCGTTTGTTGCTAAATATTATTCCAATAGTTCTCAAACTTTTCACTGTCGTTTCACACAAAACTTTTCTAATTAAGTGTACGTACGTACGTACGTACGCCCGGTATCGGTCCAGCTGTGCAGAACGCTATAGTAGGATTACTTAAGCGATACAAGCCTACAAGTTGTTGGTCGCTACCGTTGCTGCTGCTGCTGCTGCGCTATTTCAAACTGTGGGCGCGCGACAACAATAAAATCTTATGCTTTTAATGACCAACATTTCCTGTGCGACTCCGTCCGCATTTGCCGTGCAGGGTTCAGCACTACAGCTTGCAGCGCGCTAACTACCTTCTGGCTTAAAACGTTGCCACATTTCAAACACTCTTCAACACTACCCCTCGCTCGCTCGTTGCCGCAGTTGTTGTTGTTGTTGTCTGTTATTAAATAGTTCGTTATGCGCCCGCACATTGTCGTTAGGAAAATACCAAATTACAACAATAATTTGTAGTCCCTGTCTGCTCTGCGCCAGTTTGGCAGATTTTTCACTTCCGTCTTCCGCCATCTTCATTACCCAGGCGTCAGAAGTTTGGTTGTTTCGTCGCAGTTAATTGCAGTTTGTTGGGAGTTAGTTTGTCTCGTTTCGTTTCATTTCGTTTCGTCTTTTTTTCCTGTCGTTGTTTTCTTTTTTTTTTTGGACGTTGACGGCTCACCATCGTCACTCAAATATGCTAAGCGTTATTGGCAATATTTCTAAGTACTTATTACTTTGTTGGGTAATTTGAAGTTCTACTCTGTGTTGTGCGCTAATCGTAAATGAGCGCTGGAGCTGAGGTGAGGTGATGGCGCTCGGACTGAGAAGAATTCAAATAATGACTTTGTTAAGTCATATTGATATATTGAGCTCATGTTTCTTACGAAATAATTTGTAGTAATTGAGCTCGGTGGGTGACCAATCGCCTTAATATTTTAATGTCAATATGAGGCTTATGATAATGACGTGGTTTTGAGGTTCCCTGGTCAAAATGTTATCGAAGTGTGGAGCTCCAGCATGTATTGGCATTGTGATGTGAGCCGTATAGACCGTAAAATGTGTGGAGGATAAACTTAAAATCCTACTGACCAGTTACTGTAAGAAAAGGAAAAGGAAGAAGAAAAGGAAAAGAAAGAGAAAAATTTTCACTCCGTTGGAAAGACCAGGCAGAGAAGGACGGTGGCGGTGTCTATGCCATTAAAAGCAAAAAAGGAAAGGTTACCGTAAACCAAGTACAGTCCGGATTGTTCTGAAACCAAGATCGATTGCGGAAGTTAACGATTCAACTTATATTTTACACTGAAAAGGGATAGATTTGCTCAACAGCATCTGCTAAAAACTAAATTGAGATTAAGAAACAGCAAAGAAAAACAAGAGCGAGTCAGTAGAATCCAGGCTGGTATAATCCTTAAGAATATCTACAGAGGGGCGGAGGAGCTCTCTCCCTCTCTCTCTCTCCCTCTCTCCCCCTCCCTCTCTCTCTCTCCCTCTCTCTTTTGCTCTCTCTTTCTCTCTCTTTCTCTCTCTGTCCCCCTCTCTCTCTCTGTCTCCCTCTCTCTCTCTGTCTCCCTCTCTTTCGCTCTCCCTCTCTCTCTCTCTCCCTCTCTCTCTCTGTCTCCCTCTCTTTCGCTCTCTCTCTCTCTGTCTCTCTCTCTCTGTCTCCCTCTCTCTCTCTTTCCCTCTTTCTCTCTCTTTCGCTCTCTCTCTCTCTCTTTTCTTCTACTCTTGAGTAGATTGCTTCTCATTCGATGGAGAGTTCGAGTCCGAGTAGTTTCATGTAATGGAAGTAATCTCCAGCCCGCCAGAGCCTAGTTAACTCATCTCACTAAGCTCCATGGTAATGCTCTCTCTGTCTCTCTCCAACCTCTACTACGGATGAGATCTGAGTCCGACTCATCGTCACCTACCGAGTGTTATGCAGGTTTTCATGAAGTTTACCAATCTAAAGCCAGAGAATGGAGAGCTAAAAAGAGACTTCGAGATGTTTTCTGCAGTGTATATTCCTTTCGTTAAGAAACTTGTAGATAATTTATCCAGCTAAAAGATTCTCATCACTGCCAGCTCCAATAAAGGCGAAGAGCTTCGGACTGTTCCGCACAGATCGTTGAAGAGGACGATATTTTCAGCTCGAGGTTTACAGGTATGGAATCGTGTGACTGAAAACTATATTTATCTAATTGGTTTCTTATAACCGCTGATGCGATTTTCGGTCGAGGTCCTCCTCCAGACCGTTGTGAGCGTCTTCATAGTTTTCCAACAAATGGATGGTCCTAGGGAATATTTTTAGCTAACACCGAAAAGCTGATGGACTTTGATGAGAAGATTTTCTTTTACATTCGAAGGGTTCGAAATTCCCTGTCGAAGTAATGCTGTATTTGGAAATTACGATTTTACTCTGATCGGGATTCAAACACAAGGCCATTCATTCACAATGCTAAGAACTCATCTAATGTAGCCATGGATGGGAGAAATCATCATCAAATTGAGCGAAATGGAGCACAAAGAGCTTACTTATTGGCTTAAGTGCCGCAGTACCCGGATCAGTTATTCAAAGTCCTCGTTCAAGCAACCAATCAATCAACCAAGCAACTAGCTCAGGCTTCTGGAATAGAATCTCAGCATCTTTGACACAATCAAGGCATTAATGTAAGCCACTTTTGGGATCTTCATCTTCCAAGTTCAACACGAAGAGGTTTTGCTACACGCTTCAAGAACTAACAGGTGTTTCATACTGAAGACGGCCAAACCAAGAATTTGCCATTTCTACACATTTTTCTGTAAAATAATTAATAGTCTTCTAAGTTTCTATGATGTACAGATATTTTAGACCATAAAATATACTCCAAATCGAGCTGTTACAGCTCTGCCAGCGAGTTATGATGGCTCCTCTACTCAAAGCTTGTACTTTTTCGACCTTTGATTTGGAAAAAAATATTAATACCTCGCTCCACGAAATTTATTCCCTGCCTCTCCTTCCTACGCATTCCCACCACAAAACTTTTACGCCAATTAAAAATATTTGTTCATCCTACGGTTTATTCGAAAAACTATTCATTGACTAAATTAACTGTGTAAATTTACACAACGAATGGCATAAATTTCCAACTAAAAGTCGCACAAAAAAAGTGACACCACCACAATTTAGTTTAATGAATTCATAAATAAAATGTACAAAAAAAAGCAAACAAAACGGTAGGAAATAATAATAAACGAAAATATTGAATGAACCAAAAACAAAAAAAAAACTAAAAAACAAAAAAACAAACTGTTCGGCAGCGGCGTCAAACGGAAGCTGAGGCGCCACAATCAGTGCAATTATGAACCGCAGAGGAAAAACTAATTTAACGCAAATAAATGGAGGAAAGTGCAGAAAAAATTGAAAATATTTATTAAAATAACAATAACAATTAAAATGAAATATAAATAATAAAACCAACAAATTTGAAAGCAAACAAAATGTATTTTTAATTTTCTTATTTTCATTTATTTTATATTACTTTATTTGATTTCATTTTATTTTATCCATTTTATATTTTTTTTATCTATATTACATTATTTTATTTTTTACTTTACCTTATTTTTTTTAATTTTTGCGCAAAAAATCATTTAGCAATTAAATTTATGAACTTTACAGCAGCTACAACCACACACATGCCGCAGCATTGCCTACATTTAGGCGAATATTCAATTATATTTTTTTCAATCATATTTTCCATTGCATATTTTTGAGCGCGCGAACGCTTGTCTGTTTACTGCAGATAATTGAAATGGCGCACAATGAAGTGTGAAATTGTTGGCGCACATAACCAACAACAACAGCAACACATAGAGTGCAACCAAAAACAAATATGTATACGTATAAATATTGTAATCCGCTTTTAGGCGCCAATGCGTCAATAACAAGCAAGCCAACGCTTATGAAAACATATAAACAAGTTTTGTAGATTAAATTTAACAACAAAACAATAAGAAAAAAATTTGAAAATTTTTTCCAACAATATTTATTTAAATAATTGCGTATATACCATATTTGCATTGAGAATTGTGTGAAAATTGGAATTTGAGCAAAATTTCATTGCAGCATTTCGGGCGCTATGCAATATTTTTCAATATATGCTATAGGTATATACATAGTAGTAGTAATTGTCATTGGCAATTTGTAGCACGTAGTCAATGAAGAAATTCCAGGCAACAGCTGCCAATTGCTTTTCAAACATATTTTCTCAGAAAACAGCACCAAAAGCTATGCGAGGTGAGGTGAGGCGAGAGCACAAAAGTGACGCTAATATTATTTCCAGAAGACTGACAAGACAGACAACCAGCCAAACAACCAGCCAACTGGTATGAAATGTTGCAAGCAACAAAAGTGAAGGCTCCAGCAGTGAGCATCTATGGTATGCAAGAAAGGCGAGATCGGTTGCTTGGCGCTGCTGCAGCTCACATTTAACACGCGCTTCTTAACGACTAATAATCTATAAT
>JAWMAG010000013.1:17245000-17345000 GCA_037013455.1 Ceratitis rosa | reverse complement strand
AAAATGAGATTTCCAAAAAAAATGAAGCAAATACTTTCCATAAATATGTTTATACTCGTAAATATGTTTGCTTAAAATAAATTGGCAGTTTTGCTTTACGCAATCCGCACCCAAAAGACACTCACCACCAACACTTTAAGGACAATGACCTTATATTAACAAGCCGCAAAGTAGACTACAAATAGCAGAAATATAGATAATATTTATATAAATATATATACATACACAAAAACACATATAAAAGCTTATATAAGTATGCCTACTCACATAGTATATGTAAAAGTTATGCAGTGAAGTAACAGAGTAGTTAAAAAAGTACTAGTTGAGCACTAGAATATGCTAACTGGCCCGAAAAAATCAAACTGGTACCAATAAAAATCTGCTATTTTATGGAAAACAATATCCCACTTTTCGATAAATTAAATTAAATATAAAAAACTGCAGCGAAGCTTTGAACTCATTATAAAAAGCACTAGTATGTGACTAGAACGGTGGTGACTGGTCCGAAAAAAACCAGACAGGTACCTACTTTTTAATAAATTAAATTAAATAAAAAAAACTGCAGTGAAGCTTTAAACTCATTATAAAAAACACTAGTATATGACTAGAAAGGTGGTGACTGGTCCGAAAAAAACCAAACTGGTACCAATAAAAATCGGTTATTTAATGGGAAACAATATCTCACTTTTCAATAAATTAAATTAAATAAAAACACTGCAGTGAAGCTTTAAACTCATTATAAAAAGCACTAGTATATGACTAGAAAGGTGGTGACTGGTCCGAAAAGTACTAAATGGACACCAATAAAATAACTATTAATTTATGGAAAATAATTTTCAACTTTTCAACAAATATACTTATTAATGCATAACCCAAACTGGTTAGAAAAAGTACTAGTATATGACTAGAAAGGTGGTGACTGGTCCGAAAATTACTAAATGGACACCAATAAAATAACTATTAAATTATGAAAAATAATTTTCAACTTTTCAAAATATATAATTAATAATATATCACCCAAACTGGTTAGAAAAAGTACTGGTATG
The DNA here is from genome assembly GCA_037013455.1 of Ceratitis rosa. Lineage (NCBI taxonomy): Eukaryota > Metazoa > Arthropoda > Insecta > Diptera > Tephritidae > Ceratitis > Ceratitis rosa. The sequence continues at coordinate 17,343,954 of JAWMAG010000013.1, read as the reverse complement.
CAACTAGAATATGCTGACTGGTCTCAAAAATACTAAATTGGTTTCGCTAAAAGACTACTAATTTATGAAAAAAGTTCGAGCTCTTCGTCAAATTTTATTTTTAATATATCATAAAAGTAAAACTGAGGCTATAGTTTCAAACTGGTTGATAAAAGTACTAGTATCTGCCCAGTAAAATACTGACCCACCAAAAAAAAACATAAATTGGCAGAAATAAAACCATTATTAATTTATGGTAAATATTTAATATATATGGAAAAACCGCACAGTGAAGCCTCAAACTAGTTAGAAACAGTACTAGTATGCGACTTGTAAGACAAAGCGCTAAAAATTGATGACAATAGAAAATTATGAATTTTTAAAAAAATAATTTCCTTCTCTTTGACAAAGCTATTTGCCCAACAGAAAACCCGCGAACTGGTTAGAAAAGCTACTAGTATACGCCTATAAAATAATGTGTGGGCTGCTCCGAAAAATATCAATGGAAGCTATTAATTTCTCGCAGTGCTCGATACCCGGGTATCTAGAGCTCTAGTAGATATATAGTACATATGGTACATCATAGTATAAAGTTCCTCACTGACGCTTTATTTCCTTGTCCTCTACAACTTTGTTCCCACCACACTTGCCTCTGTTGACTCTGCCTTTGACCCGAGCTTGTGTACTTGTGCACTTTGCCTGATGACTGAATTATGAATGACATAAATTTTCTGCGAAGTTTACTTAGGAATGGTATGTGCGCATAAAAATTCATTTAAATTACTTAGGAAAGTGGAAAATTATTTTGAAATTTGTCGTCAAGCGCATAACCAACAAGTGTGGGTAGGATAATTGCGTATGATCCTTTAGTGGAGAGGGGAGTAAAGTATGATTTAAGATTGCTGTTTAGTTGATTAATAAATATTATTTAAGAATTTAAATAATGGCCTTGTTGTCAGTTGTACGCAGCTGTAAAGTTCGGTCCGCTCAGCTATAGGAGACAACTTAGATTTTGAGGAGGGACTCGCCTATGCCTGTTAACCTAAGCCGAAAAAGTGATAGCTATTGATCGTAAAGGAAATTCCTGATCAACTTTAATATGCAAAATTTGCTACCGAGACGAATACCTAGAAAGTGGCTAGTGTTATTCAAACAGCAGTAAAAGCTTTGGACTCAACCACAAAAGCTGTATAACCGTACTACACTTTCGCAGATCTATTCAGACACAAATTCATGATCCCTAAGTCATGCATTCCAAACAGCTACGAATAAATCGAAATAATTCATGAAGACTCCGAAAAATGCTAAACAACTCCAAAATACTCCGAAAAATTCGCAATAACTCCGAAAAAATAAAACACGCTATTTCATACCGCTGAAATACTATAAATACTTTCTGGAAGCTAATTACGAGTAACTCCGAAAAACTCCAAAAATGCCTAACACGCCAATTCATACACTGACCACTAAAATGCAATTCACACCTTTTCAACGTTTTTTCCGATTAACTCCGGAAAAATCGGAATAATTCCGAAAAACTCCGGAAAAATTCGGAATAACTCCGAAAAATTCGGAATAACTCCGAAAGGAATAACTCCGAAATTCCGAAAAAATTCGAATGACTCCGAAAAATTCGAATGACTCCGAAAAATTCGAATGACTCCGAAAAATTCGAATGACTCCGAAAAATTCGAATGACTCCGAAAAATCGGAATAACTCCGAAAAACTCCGAAAGTCTCCAAAAAAATTCGGAATAACTACACAAATTTTAAAAATTCCAATTCATGCAGAGAATTAACGCAGACTCATTTTTGAATAATTTTTATTATATTTTCAACATCTTTTATATACACACAAGAAGCGCATCCACTGCAATTTTAGTGTTAAAAATTTATTACACAAAAAATCATTTAATTTTGCCGTACGGAAGACACATCAAACCCTTACCTACTACCGGTTAGTATTTTAAGTATTGCTCGCTCATTTTGAAGACTGTCTTGAGACTAATAAGCACAGCAAGACATAGAAACACTTAATAAATGAAGCATTAAAATTCAATTTGCAGCTAAATAACCAGCAAAAGCTTCTTAAAATCAATAAAATTTATAGAATGCTTAATTCATATATTAAATGCAGAGCCCGAGTCATAAAAATTATAACAGCGAAATGAAAAAATTGTGCAAAAGCTGTTGACAACTAGTAAATGGTGTTTCAATATGGGAAACAAGTATTAACTCATCTGTTTTTATGTATGTATTAAAGTCGTTAAGCAAACTTTTAACAATAAATTTCGCTTGAATTAATGAATTAATTAATTAATAAAAAAGGAACTTTCAGTGCAATAAAATTCTAAATATATAACAATTTTTTTTTTTTTTTTTGGAAAAATCCAGTTCTTAGACACACGTTCATTTTTGAGCATTTATACCATATACACTGCACCTGGAATAGTAGAAGCAACAATAACAATACACACATACACTCAACACTCAGCATCGCTTATCTAATACGGAACTCAGCTTCATCTAAAATTCAAAAGTCCAATTCAATTCACTTTTGTGCTTGTGCATTTTTATTCTTCCCTTCTTTTTTGCTCACGATTTGATTTTCGTTGCCATACAAACGTTGGCAAATGTTAATTAAACAAAATACAATTTATTTGAAGAGGCCATTTATTTGATTAAAATTAACTTGTTAGCTGTCGGTAAAAAAATTAAAAAAAAAAATTCGTATTTATTTAGTTTGAAAAGAAATTGATGATGGTGGCAAACAAATAGACGATGAATGGCTGACCTACAGCGTGCGGCGTGAATGGCGCAAAAGTTTATAAATAAATGTTTTGAAAATAGCGAAAAATACCAAAAAAAAAAACACATATAAATATGAATAATGCGTGCGATTTTTTAATAGTTTATTTCTTTTTTTCTCCCAGATTTACTGCCATTTATTTCTCAAAGTCAAGGTCACACGAATGACAAGCGCTGAAAGGTGAAATTGATGCGAGCATTGAATGAAGTTAATTATCGCCAAAAGTATTGGATGGAAATGGTGACTAAGGTTAGTGGCTAGATGTGTGTGTGTGTGTGTAGGTATGTAAATACAATACAAATGGCAACACTTGAAAAGTCATAAACATAATGAGATTAGTTGAATTTAAAGCAAAACATATACATAAATTATTAAAATAAAAAATAAAAAAAAATGAATATATTTTATGCATTAAATTATAAAAAACAAATTAATACAAAACATAATTAATATTTTAAATAAAACAAAAATTAACAACTAACAAACGAAATTGCTTGTTAACTTATTTATTAAAAACGATATTTTATTAATTAAGCAATAGTCAAATTTTTTGTTAATTTTATTTTTTAATAACCAAGACTTTATTAAATAGTAAATTAACGGAAAAATTAATAAAAAGTAATTTAAAAAAAATTATTATTATTTAAAAAAAAAACGAAACTGCATTTCAGGTTCCCTACATAGAGCTACCCTATTTTTTATAGAATATTTTTGTAGTTTTAAGCACAAGCGACTTTTAAATATATCTTAATTACATATATATACACTAACTTTCTTAACTAAAGGTAGTCATTTTAGTTTTAGAAATATATTTAAAAAATAAAAATAAAAATAAAAATTTTACAAAAATTAATAAATAATTAAAAATAAAAATATGTTTTAAAATTAGCATACACGTGCTTCCACTATTTAGCACTTTTAACAACTAACCGTGAACATCACTCAACCATAATAAATAACAATTTAAAATAAATAAACCGCAAAGCATTAAGCGGTGAAACGAGGAAGAAGAAGCAGCAGCAATTTGATTAATAGCTAATCGATAGCACAAAACGGAAAGAAATATTGGAGAATAAATAATAACTCAAGAGTAGGGTGAACGGAAGTCACAAAGTAAATTAATAGTTAAGCAAAAAAAAAAAAGAAATTAAATAAAAAAATAAGCAAAGAATAGAAGAGTAAAACTTTGTATAGAACAATTAAAATGAAATAAGCTATAATATAAATATAAAAATATTGAAAGTAATAATTTAAAATATATATAATATTTTTGAATAAATAATAAAAAAAGAATTAAACAAAAATAAATTTAAAGCGAGCAAGAATTGTAAAAAGCAATTATTAATTTGTAAAATAAAAAATATTAAAATGGTAAATAAGTATTAATAAAAAACTAAAGAACTGAAAATTAATAAATAAACGGACGTAAAAATTAAATTAATTGTCTAATTAAATAAAAAAATAAATAAAATATTAAATTAAATAAATATAAAGCATAAAACAAATAAATAATTATTAATATAATGAATAAATAAATTAATATTTTAATTACATACAAGACTAAATTCATATAATTTTTACAAACTATGGATAACTAAAAAAAATTAATTTAATTATGAAGTAATAAATAATCTTTATAAATAAGTAAGCAAAAATTAATAAAATATAAATTATAGAGAAGCTAAAATGTGATACAAGCCTTTAACTAGAACAAAACTTACGAAATTAGTTAACAGAAAAAACTTATAAATAAACAAAAATAAAAAAATTAAAAATAATTAGTAAAGAATGTAAAATATATAATATATATTGTAAACCATAAAATAAAAACTTTCAAGAAATTTACATTAATAAATAGTAGCATTTATAACTAAATAAATAAAAAATATTTATTAATTGTCAGTAAAAACAAATATATAAAAATTCGTAAAATAATAAGTACAGAACACTAAATATAATATTAATAAAGGGTGGTTAAATTTCAAGGGCCGATGTTGAATGTGAACCACACCTAAACGCCAAGTTTTTTTCCGAATTTAATTTGACATTTCTCTATTTCAGACTTACTCAATTTGAACCGTGGAGAGACACACCGTTGGACCTTTTTCTACGGGGTTATTTGAAAGAAAAGGTGTACGTCGATAAGCCAGCAACAATTCAAGAGCTAAAGGATGAGATAATTCGGCACATTAACGGCATAGAAACTCCATTATGCCTCAGCGTCATCGAAAATTTGGACCATCGTATGGAGGTGTGCCGCCGAGGTCGCGGCGCTCATTTGGCCGATATTTTGTTACATACATAATTGAGTAATACCAATATATCATAATAAAATAAAATTTCAATAATTTCCTAAATAGTTTGTGTTTTATTCAAAACAAAAAAACATCGGCCCTTGAAATTTAACCACCCTTTAAATAAAATGAATTAAGAAAAAACTAATAAATGAATAAAATAATTAAATAAATAAAAACATTGTATTTATTAACTTTAAATATATTTAAAAAAATTGTTAAATATTATAAGCAAATAATATTATATATATTACATATAATAATAAATATTTTAATAAATAATAGTGTAACAAAAATTATGAAAGCATTAAAACATACGAAATTTAATAAAATAAAAAATTTTAAATAAAATTAAATAAATGAAAAACTTAAAAAAATAATATGAATATTAAACAATATATGTATGTGAATAAATTATTTAAAAAAATATAAATTAATATGTAAATAACTTATTATAAGTTAAATAAATTTTAATAATTTAAATAAAAAACTTTAAAAACGATAAAATTTCATAAAACATACGAAATTAAATAAAAGAAAATATTTTATATAAAACTAAATAAATGAAAAAGTTAAAAACAAATAAATATTAAACAATATATGTATGTGCATAAACTAAAAACAAAATTAAAAATGAATAAGTAAATAATACTTATAAAAAAATTGAAAAAAAAATTTTAAAACCGATTAAAATTAAACAAACAAGTAATAATTGTAATAAAAAAATTAAAATATAAATTAAATACGAAAATAAAAAAGAATTTTTTTTGTAAAATATACTACTTGTAAATAAAAATAAATAAAAAAATGTAAATAACATTATAAATATAAATAAATATAAATATGAATAAAAGCTCATAGATAAGTTTAATAGTTTAAATTAAAACTAGAAAATATGTAATATTTGTAAACAATAAATGAAAATAATGAATAAATAATTTAAATATAGTAAATATAGTACATAAAGATACATATGATTTATAAATAAATATGAATAGGGAATAATATGCTAGCAACGCTTGTAATAACATAAATAAAAAATTTCAATAAAAAAGTTTGGAAAAAGTTATTTTTAGTAAAATATACAAATTAAAAAGCAAAAAAAATTAAATTTTTTTAATTACTTGTAAAAATATATAATAAAAATAAACAAATAAATAAACAAGAAAATAAAGAAATAAATATCGACGGTGCAAGAGTAGTGTTCTAAGAGAAATAATAATAATAATTAAACAATAAAAATATATATACATATAAAAAAAATGAAACCAAACATGAAATAAAATCTTTAAATTGTAAATCAAGAAAAAAATATTATTTATAAAAAAATTTAATGAGTAAAATATTTGCAATAAAAATTAAGAAGTAATAAATAATAGTTTTAAATATTTTAATTTTCATACAACGCAAGCCGTTACTTGAGTTTTAGGTCAAAACTCTGACACTCTTTCTGTAGAAAAAAATTATTTATGAAAAAAATTAATGAGTAAAATATTTGCATTAAAAAATTATTAAATAATAAATAATAATTTTAAATAAATTAATTATTTTTCATAACACTCAAACTGATATTTGAGTTTTAAATCAAAAGCTCTAATACTCTTCACCTTTCGCTCCCTCTCAGACTCATATCCCTTGAAGGTGAAAAAACCGACCCTCTCTTTATCCAAGCAATTAGCAACCAAAGTAACTCAAAGCTGAATTTTCAAAACCTTCACCAACCTGGAGGCTTACTACCTGGTTTGCTCTTTAAGTTAAAAAAAAAAATTATTAATTTGAGTGAAATTAGTACTCAAATTTAAACACTCATGTCATAAATCAAGCTTGCTGCACGCAAACCTGCGTCATCTCTGCAAATGATATGGTGGAATAAATTTAAAAAAATGTAAATTAAATTAAATTGTCAACATTAAAAATGTGTAAAATTTTAATTAGCCACGAACTCGTGCCGAACTGTACAAGTGTAAATCATATAATTAATAAATTTTACTTAAAAGGAAAAATATGTTAAAATTATATTTATAGCCAAAAAGCAAGAAATTAATATGCAAAAGCGTGAAATACGTAAACCGGAGTCAAAAGCGTGGCTAAGGAGCAGAGTTGCAGTTTTAATTATATTTTATATATATTTTTTTTTAATTTTTTTATTTTTTTTATTTTTTATTTTTTTTTCTGTATAAAGAGTGGCCAAAAAGCATTAAACCAGCATTTAAATTTAAAATTATACTGTGAAAAGAAGACAAATAACAAATGAAAGTAGAAAAACCACGTATAAAACTCGTTGCCGGCGGTGGTGATGGTGATGGTGGTGGTAATGGTGATGTTATGGCCAGCGGTTTGGCTGTTGATGCCGCCGTTGGTGCGAAGCGAGCGGAAGCTTTGGACAAATAAATTTTAAACCGATTTAGAATTTATGCAAATCACAAGAACAATGAACACACACACACAGACATACACGTAGATACGAGCAAATGAACGTACCGAGTGTTCGCAACAAACTCCAACTAGCATACCTATCCCTCGGCTCAACACCTTACCGCAGCAGCACACCTGAGAGCGAGGCGTAAATTTGTTGTAGCTGCTTCTTCTACTTCTACTACTACCACCACTACTACCACTACCACTAAAACTACAGTATTGTTCACGTCGATTGCCGCTACGCGTGAAACAATTGGAAGCTGCTCGCACTTAATGAGGCAATAAATTAGTAGTCCGCCGTCGATTTTACGAGCACCGAAACTAATTTAGTAGTTGTTGTTATGTTGTGGTCGTGCCGTGTCGTGTCATGTCGTGTGTGTGTTTGATGCTGTACGCTACGTATAAGCTACAGTATCGACGACGGCGGCGGCATTTAAACAATATTGTTGTTGTTGGTTTGCTCATTATTTTACTTTATTTTTCTATATTCTTTTTTGTATGTTGCATTTTGTGTGGAAAACGTTTAGGAATATGCTATAAAGTAGACACCTTTTTAATCTAAGGATATACAAACATACATACATATGCATAAATATATATATATAGAGAGAGAGGGAGGTGTTTCTATCAGCATTCTGATGCTTATGTTAATTACCTTGAAAGCTTTTGCCTATTTGGCAACTGAAATTGCGGAAATTAGAGCACTTAAGCGGGCATTTGATACTTGTTTTACCGCCACGTGTTTTGAGAAAAATTTAAAAAACCAAAAAAATGGCCAAAAATTAAAAAAAAAACCGAAAATGGCCAAATAACGTTAACTCGCTGGAAAAATAAATATAAATAAATTTATATATGTATATACATATGTACGTACTTCTATGAATATTTTTTTTATTTTTTTTTTATTTTTTTTTTATATTTTTTCTACAAATATTTATTTCGAAAATACCTTCTAAATATTTCAAAAAATGTATTTAAAAAAATTTTTTTTTTTAATATAAAATAGTTGGCAACCCTTTTCTGAAAGAAAATTTAGTAACGTTCTTAATAATTTTTAATTAATATATAGATTTTATTATACTCTTCTTCTTGGTTTCTTAAGTACAGGGATGTATTTTGATATCTGTCAAACTTAACTGTCAAACCAAACATGTTTTGTTTTAATAAAAAGTCAAGCATTTATGAAAATGCATCACTTAACAACCGCACAGTGTGTTTTAGTTATTAAAACCTACAATAAAAGTGGTGACTCAAAGGCTTCGGCCAGGTTACGTGCTTTAAGATCACCTCTCAATGATGCACAGGAGGTGTGATTGAACCTCACTTCTTTGAAAAGGACAACGGCGTGGCGGTCACTGTCGATTCCGAGCAATGTGATGTGAACAAAATGGTGTCATATGCCTCACAATACGAGCGGATATGGCCTTATTTCGAGCCAAATTTCCCGACCGAATAATCCCTGGTTTTGGCAATGTCAATTGGCCATCGAGATTGTACGATTTGTCATGGGTTGAACTTTTTTTGTGTGGCTATGCGAAGGATCATGTTTTTGCGGATAAATCTTTGAGTCTTGAGCGCTTGAAAACCCACATTCGTCAAGTTATGGCTGAGACACCGTCCAATATGTGCCAAAAAAGGGTGGAAAATTACCTCAGGCAGATCGAAGTTCGCAATAATTCGCGCGGCTGACCTTATAGATGTCCCAAAGATTGCAAAATCACGTAACTGTGCTCAGACTTATCCTCTAAAAGTGGAGACTCCACGATATTATCGTGGGATGAGCCTCCTAAATATCACATATAAGGTCTTATCGAACGTATTGTGTGAAATACTGAATCCCACCGTCAACAAACAGATTGGAACTTATCACTTTGGTAAACCCAACATTGACTCAAATTAATTTAAAATTTTTTACATAGATATTATCTTTGTAGCAAAAAACAAAATTTATTTCAACAATAAACCAATAAGAACCACTAGGACATAACATATCAAATCATTAATTCAAATCAGACTCAAACTTAGTAACGACGTTGTTTGTAGACACGACGACGCACAGTGCGATACCGGTAACCATCTTGAGCGGGTTGCTCGTAGGTTTCAGATGCAGCACCTTGGTAAACCGGTGCCGGTGCTGGCGCGTATGCAGGCTCAGGAGCATTAGCTGCGGGTGGTATATAAGATGAGACTGGTGCAGATGGCGCTGGAGCTGGTTGGTATACAGGAGCAGGGGCAGGAGCAGGAGCATAAGCTGGCTCAGGTGCATTACCGGCAGGTGGTAGGTACTCAGAGACAGGCGCAGAAGGTGCGGGTTGGTAAACTGGTGCTGGAGCTGGAGCTGGTGCATAAGCAGGCTCAGGAGCATTAGCAGCGGGTGGTATGTATGAGTTTGATGGTGCGCTGGCAGCTGGTTGTTGATAGCCATAGCCCAGATGAGAGACATCAGCACAGGCGAAGGCCAGGAGGGTGATAAAAGCGGCGATAGTGAGGAATTTCTGTGCGAAAAGGATTATTGAATTATTTTTAAATATACGAAATATTTTCTTTGAGTAACGCTTACCATTTTTGGTTTCTTTAGCGGTGCTTTAGTTGTTCTACTCTGCTCTACTCGACTTGTGTATGTCTTATCGGATTATTTTTGTCATTTATATACCCCAAAACTATTAATGAATAGCTACAATTAATATTTTGCAACAACATTTCCGTTTTCCCCATTCCGCATTGCATATTGCAAGCAGTAGCAAGAAAAGAAGCACTTAAAGTAAAAGCTAATGAATATGAAGAGGCTGCAGAAACTGGTTTTTGGGCAAATTGAGCACATAAATATTAATATTTTCATGCATTTTATGCAAAATACCTCTAATGATATGGTTTTATTAAAACGAAAATCTTCATAATTTATTATTTCCAAACTCAGGTGAAGTGCTACCACCGGCTCTCAACTTATATGGATGGGATAGATCTAAAACCTTACCGAAAGTAGCGAATGCTATGGTGGATCTCACCACACCTCACTGAAGCGAGCTCCTCCTCCAATTCGTGATATTTGTCTTGTTGTTGGAAGGACCTATAGTTTATTCCTAGCCGCCTCCGAATGGCTGATGGGTTTTTATGAGGAGCTTTTTATTTAATACCAGAAATACATTTCAGTCATTTTTCAATGTCGAAATCTAGAAATCTTTTCTAGACTCATCCTAATGTTTTTTTTTTTTTTTTTTGAGAGGGAGAGAAAGAGAGAAAGTTCTTTCAAAACTCGGAACTCCTCCGCTCTATATATGATAATAAGGAACATTTAGTTTCGAGTCTTTTTATTGAGAGGCAGTTAGAGAGAGTAAGATATTCTAGAAATCCCCAGAAAAATATTTCCAGCTCCGTCCGAGTGATCATCTTGGAGCCAAAGATTTTCAACTTTTTTACAAAAAAAGAAAACTACTTTGCCCACCCCGAAGTCGAAAGTAGCCATTGTGAAACATACAGTGCTCATAGATTTACATATATGTTAAATATTTTATGAAAGAAATCTTCATTCAGGTAGTTTTTCTTTTCCATCGTTACTTCGACCAAATAAGTGAGGTTAAAAAAATGAATTCTAAATGGTCTTGGGCTATTGTTCTATAGGTTCAGCCACCTGATAGGGTGAAGGTAAATCGGTCTCATGTTATATGTATCTCTCTTTTTTTCTATCAATCTCACGCTTTCTATCTCTCTCTTTCTCTTTCTCTTTCTCTCTCTCTTTTTCTTTCTCTTTCTCTTTCACTTTCTCTTTCACTTTCACTTCTTTCTCTCTTTACCTTTACATTTCTCTCTTTCAGTCGCTTTCAATTTCTACCTCTCTCTTCTATCTCTTTTTCTCTTTCTTTCTATTTCTCTCATTCTATCCCTCTCTTTCCGTCTCTCTCTTTCTATCGATCTCTCCTTCTATCACTCTCTCACTTTTTATCTCCCTATCATTCTACATCTCTCTTTTCCTATCTTTCTCTTTCTACCTTTATTCTATCTCTTTCTCTTTCTACCTCCTCTCCTTCTACCTTTATTTTATCTCTCTCTCTCTATCTCTCTTCTCTTTCTACTATTTCTCTTTCCTCTCTCCCTCTATCTCTCTTCCTATCTTCTTCTCTACTTCAATCCCTCCCGCTCTCTTTCTATTACTCTCTCTCGTCTGACGATGTTATTTATATACTTATTATTATTGGAGAAAATTATCTTTAGTCAAATGAGGAATTTGTGGTTATCGAGAGGTAGTTGCTAAGTACGAAACAACCCGTGTATAATTGAAAATACTTCCCGCAAGCAAACAATTATATCTGTATGCACCCAAACTGCCATCAAGGACTTTTCGTTCAGTTTTAATTTATTATTTTCGATCTCTCGACACCTATGCGAAACCGGATGGCACTTAAGCAACAGCTGCGCCGTGGCAATTTGAAATGTTTGAAGTGCATTGAACTACAACTAAACGCTCTAAACTATCAAACACTTACTCGTACATACATATATAGATTTTATTAAAAATTCACACTTATTTATTCTGACAATAATTGATATGCATTTTAATTGATTAAGTGAAGCTTCTGGTCTAGTTCTTATTATTATAATTATTTAAATCCATTAAGGCTTTTATCAGCAAAAATTTTTATTCCAAAATCATATATAAAGTGCTAGGCTTGGCGCAATCATATATTCACAAGTCGCACTGACTACGAGCGAAAGAAACAAAGAAAAGAAGAACTGATTTAAAATGGTAAATATTCATTTAGAAAACCCACATCCTTAAAAAGGATAATAATAAAATTCTTCTTTCCTTCACAGCATCTCTTCACCACCGCTGCCTTCATCGCCATCTTGGCTTTCGCTTGTGCTGATGTCTCTCATTTAGGCTATGGCTACGATCAACCTGCTGCCAGCGCACCATCAAACCAATACATACCACCCGCCGCTAATGCTCCTGAGCCAGCTTATGCACCAGCTCCAGCACCAGTATACCAACCCGCTGCATCCGCTCCTGTCTCTGAGTACCTTCCACCTGCCGCTAACGCACCTGAGCCTGCATACGCACCCGCACCGGCGCCAGCTCCAGCTTACCAAGGTGCTGCATCTGAAACCTATGAACAACCCGCTCAAGATGGTTACAGATACCGCACTGTACGTCGTCGTGTATACAAACAACGTCGTTTCTAAGCGTGATTCGTAAAAAATGCTTCTCTTGTGATTACTGAAAATAAAAAAAAATTGATCAAATTTAAAAAACATTTGAATTTAAGGGATTTTTTGAAAAAAGTATCCTATGAAAACAGGTAGAAACTGCAAACCTCTTTATTTCCTACTTCTTCTTCTTCTTCTTCTTCTTCAAATTCTTCTTCCTCTTCGTCTTCTTCTCAAAAATTACTCGATTATAGCCATATCAAACATAGCCAGCTAGTCCTTTCTCCTGTTCGCTGCTTAGCACCGATCCGACCATTTAAGCTCAGCTAAAGTCCCTCTCCAATCTCTCTTAATCTTTCGAGAAGGGGCGCTCACCCTCCCTTGAAGTTCCTAACGAGCAGAGCCTTTGTGCACCATGCGATAACAAACTTACATATGGATTCCTGGGTTTCATTGGGAACTTCAGTTTTAGCCACTCGGTTTAGGGTTCGACTTAGTTTCTCTGAAGTCATTTGTTGAACAGAGGTGCAGTTGCAAGCGGATGTTGGCTTTGGAAGTCACATAAAAACTTTCGCTCTTGGATTGAACTCTATTCTGCAAAAGAAATAGTCCAATATATAAATACACTCTACTGTGGGATTGATTGAAAGTAGGACGTACGGATTATTGTTGCTACTCCGACCGAGCTCAGTGAACTGATAGATCAAACTGAAAATTCTAATATTTCAGATCACGCTAGACTTCTTCCCTCTCTCTCTCTCTCTCCCTCTCTCTTTTTTTGAAAGCTCTTAAAATGTCTTGCATCGGGTCCAAGAAAATCATAAAATTGAAAATTTTCTAGTTTCTTGTTACAGATCTTTTTTGTAAGAAGCTCCAGAGATCGTATTTTCATTCTAATTAACAGAGCCTTTCGTTAACTCGATGCTGCCTGGTATTTCCTACGTCAAATGTAAACACCATGTCATGTTTACTGTACCTCTGGAGGAGAGCATCTGAGAGTAAGTGGGACCATATTCTTTATAAATTTTTGCTAGCTCGTGGGTCTTTCGTTCTAGTCTGAATAGAAGTACTCTTTCAAGTTTAAAATATTTTTAAAGAAACTCTAACCAGATAGAAAGACACCTCAGTGCGGGTTTTGGAGGCGTTTACACGCATTTGACATATAAAAAAGATAACCAGAAATAATGTATTCCTTCAAGGACTATAGTAGTAGAGCTTCTCTATACCGATCCGATGCCTGAACCCAGTTGCTTGACAACTTTGTGCTATTTTTACTTTATTTTCTCCAAGAGTTTCTCGTTGCGAGTGTGCCACTGAACATTTAACTCCCTGCAGAGATTTCATATTTGAAGAAACCTCCATCTTACTACGAGCTATGAGTCAGGAGGGAAGAAGAATACTCAATTTCGGCTTACCGTTGGTGAAAGTCTACCACCTAAGTAGCGCTTTACACCCCACGGGTAAGGATTTCAAGTATTTACCTGCGGTTAGGCAGGTAAGATGCCGACTAAATTCCAATAGCTACTGTGACTATCGGGTATTTATGCAGATGCGACCCGGATTTTTATCCGATCAAGGGCTAACTACTGTGGAGAATACTTTTGAGGTTGCAACATCAACAACAAAATCCAAAAAAAAAATTAAAAAATACTTTTCTCTTATCCATTCATCACAAATTTTATTTTAGCAATCAAATCACAACTTAGAAACGACGGTGTTTGTAGACACGACGACGCACACTGCGGTAACGGTAACCATCTTGAGCGGGTTGTTCATAGGTTTCAGAGGCAGCACCTTGATAAACTGGACCTGGAGCTGGAGCATAGGCTACTTCGGGAGCAGTGGCGGCTGGAGGAATGTACGATGAGACTGGAGCAGATGCAGCGGGTTGGTACGATGGAGCCGATTGATAAGCTGGCGCTGGTGCATAAGCTGGTTCGGGTGCATTGGCAGCGGGTGGTATGTATTGGTTGGATACAGAGCTAGCGGCGGGTTGATCGTAGCCATAGCCAAGATGTGAGACATCAGCGCACACGAATGTCAAGGTGGCGATGAAGGCGGCGGCGGCGGTGAAGAGTTTCTGCAGAAGAAAGAAAGGTTCAATAATTTCGAAATCACTTTCGTTTCAGGGATTTTGTTGAAGAAACAGTTTTCGTTTCGGGATTTGATATTATTCTTTATATGCTTGTGGCGCGTTAATCCTTTTGCTGTGTATCCTTATTTATAAAAAATTCATATTTTTTCTTTTAAGAAGTACTTACCATTTTTAATGAGTTGCTTGCGTTTCTACTGCAGTCCGTACGACTTGTGAGTGTGGAATTGTCACAATTCTACGCCTTTTATATGATTTCGGCTTCAAAATAAAAACAATTAATATTTTTTAAAAAGTTATCTAACTTTTGAAAAATTGGCCATGAAACCAGCAGAGATTCCTTTTGAAAAAAATTGATATTAATTAAAGTGCACATTCACTTATTTGCTCAAGTGCTAATTAAATAAAAGAACGTCTGAGAAGAAGCGCTAGAAATAACAGTTCAATGCACTTGGCGAAAAGTAAAAGTTGTTTATTCGAGGGCAAAACAAGTTAATCGAGGAAATGTAGAAATTAGAAATATAAAAGACAATTAAAAAAATTATTTAATTAATGTGAAAAATAAAGGAATAAAGTTTTATTGAAAAAAAAAAAACATGAATGAGAATAAAAAGTAATAAATAAAACAATAAAAGAACATATACATGGAAATGAAAATAAAAATAAAAAATATAAAAAAATATTAAATATAAAATTCAAATTCAAATTAAAATTAATAATAGTCAATTATATTTATAAATATAATTATAATTAAATTTAAAATTAAATTTAAAATTAAAATTAAAATTAAAATTAAAATTAAAATTAAAATTAAAATTAAAATTAAAATTAAAATTAAAATTAAAATTAAAATTAAAATTAAAATTAAAATTAAAATTAAAATTAAAATTAAAAATAAAATTAAAATTAAAATTAAAATTAAAATTAAAATTAAAATTAAAATTAAAATTAAAATTAAAATTAAAATTAAAATTAAAATTAAAATTAAAATTAAAATTAAAATTAAAATTAAAATTAAAATTAAAATTAAAATTAAAATTAAAATTAAAATTAAAATTAAAATTAAAATTAAAATTAAAATTAAAATTAAAATTAAAATTAAAATTAAAATTAAAATTAAAATTAAAATTAAAATTAAAATTAAAATTAAAATTAAAATTAAAATTAAAATTAAAATTAAAATTAAAATTAAAATTAAAATTAAAATTAAAATTAAAATTAAAATTAAAATTAAAATTAAAATTAAAATTAAAATTAAAATTAAAATTAAAATTAAAATTAAAATTAAAATTAAAAATAAAATTAAAATTAAAAATAAAATTAAAATTAAAATTAAAATTAAAATTAAAATTAAAATTAAAATTAAAATTAAAATTAAAATTAAAATTAAAATTAAAATTAAAATTAAAATTAAAATTAAAATTAAAATTAAAATTAAAATTAAAATTAAAATTAAAATTAAAATTAAAATTAAAATTAAAATTAAAATTAAAATTAAAATTAAAATTAAAATTAAAATTAAAATTAAAATTAAAATTAAAATTAAAATTAAAATTAAAATTAAAATTAAAATTAAAATTAAAATTAAAATTAAAATTAAAATTAAAATTAAAATTAAAATTAAAATTAAAATTAAAATTAAAATTAAAACTAAAATTAAAATTAAAATTAAAATTAAAATTAAAATTAAAATTAAAATTAAAATTGAAATTAAAATTAAAATTAAAATTAAAATTAAAATTAAAATTAAAATTAAAATTAAAATTAAAATTAAAATTAAAATTAAAATTAAAATTAAAATTAAAATTAAAATTAAAATTAAAATTAAAATTAAAATTAAAGTTAAAACAAAATTCATTGGCTCTCAATACTCTCTTTGCCGGTTCATATGTGGGGAAGCTAAAGCTAGACTAAGGCTAAGCGAAAGCTAAAGTTTAAAAAGAAACTAAGATGGAGACAGAGCAAACCAAGACCAGACTAAACTCGTACTAGGTGAATATTAGACTAAACCTAAACAAGACATGTTTAAGGCTTGGCTTTAAGGTAAGACCTAATGAAACCTAGACCGGCCGATCTCCTTTTTTCTAAATATGAACGGATTTATAGCTCTACCCGGCTTCCAAGATGCTAGGTTTTGATGGGCACTAAGATTAGGTATGCCCAATATCAGGTCGTAACACACTCACGTCAAATTATGCCAAGGAAATGTAGGAAATCAGGCAGGCTGAATAGAGACGTTAGAGCACCTCCTCTTTCTCGGTTGCGAGAACCAGGAAAGGTCTCAATGCTTTTTCATAGCACTTTGGGCCACGAATTAAATTAAACTTCTATCTGGTACTACTAAAGTCCAACTAGTCTGGTATAATGAGAGCAGAAAACGATAGTTCGACGATATAACTAAGAATGAAACATGATTTTTAATATTTCAAAGGATTTTTATTAACTAATTATAAAAGAAAATAAGGTAACAATAGAAATAGCACGGATCAAATTGGCAGTAATCGTCATTAGAGTCTTCTCATTTCAGGCTAAACACAATTCGCACTCTCAAAAATTTAGACACGACGTTGTCTGTAAACACGGCGACGAACAGTGCGATATCTGTAACCATCCTGAGCGGGTTGTTCATAGACCTCAGATGCAGATGGCTGTGGTGCAGGAGGGATGTACGAAGAAGCCGGAGCAGATGGAGCGGGAGCTGGGGCTGAGTAAACTGGAGCTGGAGCAGCGGCAGCTGGTGCAGGTGGAATGTACGAAGAAGCAGGTGCTGAAGGAGCAGGCGCTGGGGCTGAGTAAACTGGAGCTGGAGCAGCCGGTGCTGGAGCCGGTTGGTAGACTGGCTCAGGTGCAGCAGCAGCTGGTGCAGGTGGAATATACGAAGAAGCTGGTGCTGGTTGGTAGACCGGCTGAGGTGCAGCTGGTGCTGGAGCAGGCTGGTAAACCGGCTCAGGTGCAGCAGCAGCTGGTGCAGGTGGAATGTACGAGGAAGCAGGTGCAGATGGCACTGGAGCTGGCTGATATACTGGTGCTGGAGCAGCTGGTGCAGGTGCTGGGGCATAAACGGGCTCTGGCTCATTAGCTGCTGGTGGTATATACGTGTTGGCTGGTGCGCTAGCAGCAGGTTGTGGATAATTATAACCCAAGTGAGAGACATCAGCGCAAGCGCTGGCCAAGATGGCAGCAAAAGTGGCAACTCCGATGAATTTCTGGTGGAAGAGATACAAATTTAGTAAATTTTAGCAAATTTTTTTTATCCTTTTCTAATGTTATAACGCCTATGAAGGGCAAATATTTACCATTTTTGTTGAGTTTATTTTCAAAATTGTTGCTCTTGGGTTGAAAACTGTTCGTGTAGTGTATGTTTGGTCACTAGCGTGGTGCAGTTTATATATGATTTGTTATACTTCAACTTTGCTTCTTTATTTATTATTTATTATTATTTTTATAATTTTTTGTTTTTTTGCAAACTAAAAATTTTTACTTTCAATTTTTATTTTATTTTTTTTTTCAACAAAAACCGTCTTTAACGCATAAAAAGTGTATAAACTCTGCAGAAGGAGATGTCAAAAGATAATAAAAATAAAATAAAAATAAAAATAAAAATAAAAATAAAAATAAAAATAAAACTTTTTCAAACACACTTATTGTTTGAAGACTCAAAATTTTCTAATTAATATAAGCGCAGACACCTCAAGGCACTTAGCTAAGCTGAAAGACACTTAATTTGAGATGATCTCTTAAGCAAATGAAATGAAAATATATTTAATAGCTAAGTATATATGTATATGCAAATATAGAGTTTATTATGAATAAATAATGGTAGACAGATACAAATTTTATGCTTCCAGGTGTTAGGCGCTTGAGTTAACTGACCTGAGCGATTTTAATGCACTTTTAATGTTTATATTTCTTATTTTAAATATGTTTTTTTAATTTAAAGTCATTTTAACTTTATTCGTGCATTGGGATTATGACTTCCTATAATTTAATTAATGGAAAATTGATGCGAATACCTTTAAAGTGTTAAAAGTAAGACTTCTGTATTAACTGCCTTGAGTTGTGTTAAGAAGAAGCAATGGAATAAACGAAGAAGAACGCGAAGAGCAAGCGTTGTCAAATCTCTTCCTTTCCTTAAGCCTGACCTATTGTTGAAAATTAAGAAAAGCTCTCAATTTTATTAGCAAAGCTTCTGGTAGAGCTTTTAAAGCTTGATATTCAAAAGCTGGTCCAGAAATCAAGAAGATGGATATCTTTGTAGCCGGTGTCAATGTGTTTGCTTAGAACAAACTTCTAGGTAACTACTTAAATTGAAAAAAGAGAGTCATCTCCACAAGCTTTCAAGATAACCTTAAGAGCTTTCGAGAACACTTTTCGAAGAACTCTTGGAAAGTCGTAAATAAGGTGATTTTTTCCGACACTCAAGCTTCGATGAATAGTATCTGAGAGCACCTGGCTAAAATCTTCAATCAAGGCAGTGATGACGGTTGTTAACCCCAAGTGATAAGTATGATAAGTCAGTTTCTAGCCCACATCTAACCGCTGAAGAGAGATGCTGTAAGTAAATTTATCTATTTTTTTTCTTTGGTTGGCAACCTCTATGGTCCATGTACTATCGAAGCTCCGAACCTAGGGCTCCAGATCTACATCCAAAATTATAGAAAATCATTTTTTTTTCCAAATGCGATCACCACGCAATGTCTCTGCGAGTTTATTGCCGATATCAAAAATCCATCAACCATTCGGAAATGATTTAATTAAATAAACTTTAGGTCTTTGAGGTCTCTCTACTTGGAGTTAGAACATCAACCTGTTTGATAGAGGAATTTTACCAATTAAGAGACTGCACCTTCCAAGTAAGCCCTCGAATATTGATCCATAAAACGTTTGTAGAGGTGATAATCAATAGGGGAATCTCTCAACCGAGGTCTTCTGTTGTACTTTTTCAAGGGTTTCATGGGAGCATATTTTTTTTGTGCTGGGTCTCTTACAGGAATATCTACACATGACCCCACATAATCTAGTAATTAGTTAATAGGTCATTTTAAGAGCGATTGAAGCGACAGGTTCTTGGAAAAAATAAAAGGGCGGTCCTACTACCGACCGAGCTCGATTAGGTGCCTTCTACACAGATCCCCACCATTACCTTTTGCAGTGTTCACGAATATGTGTTTAAATGAGATTAAGATCAACACTTATATGGAGAAATTTGAGGGCAGGATCCACTCCTCTCCTTAATGGATGGAACGCAAATTATAAGGATGCACCATTGCACCAGTCTAGTTTTGTGGATGTGCCAGTTTGTAGGTCATGCTTACTATTATTGTTACCCACTTATCACACTAGACCCTCAGCTTAGGTCTCACTAGACTAGTATTGCAGCTCTTTCACTCTTTTTAAGAAGGACTTAAGTCATATATGTAGATTACGAAGGTTTTGAAATAAAAACTATCAAATTTTAGATATTAATTAAAATTTATTTTCGAAAAAAAATAGTCAACAACACAATTGGAGCGAACTAAAAATGAATTCGTTCCGAAAGCCTCTTAGTTGTTCAACTCATTTCATTTAAGCTGGCTTAAAGTGTGAGTTTAGAAACGACGGTGCTTGTAGACACGACGACGGACAGTACGGTATCTGTAACCATCTTGAGCGGGTTGTTCATATACTTCAGAAGCAGCTGGAGCTGGTTGGTAAACTGGAGCTGGGGCTGGGGCAGAGTAAACTGGAGCTGGAGCTGGTGCAGAGTAAACTGGAGCTGGAGCGCTAGCAGCAGGGGGAAGGTACTCGGAGACAGGAGCTGATGGAGCTGGTTGGTAAACTGGTGCTGGAGCAGCAGGAGCGGGGTGGTAGACTGTTGCTGGAGCTGGTGCGGAGTATACTGGAGCTGGGGCAGAGTAAACTGGAGCTGGAGCGCTAGCAGCAGGGGGAAGATACTCAGAGACGGGAGCTGATGGAGCGGGTTGGTAAACTGGTGCTGGAGCTGGTGCAGAGTATACTGGAGCTGGTGCAGAGTACACTGGAGCTGGTGCGCTGGCAGCGGGTGGTAGATATTCACTGGATGGTGCGCTAGCAGCGGGTTGCTGGTAACCATAACCCAAGTGGGAAACATCAGCGGAAGCGCAGGCCAAAATGGCAGCGAAAGCAGCAGCAGCGAAGAATTTCTGCAAGGAAAAGAGAGTAAGAAAGGATTGTTAGAAAAAATTTTCAATTAATATATATTATAATAGTTAATAAATTAATTATTAATCATCTCTTTCCATGTAAAAGTATTTGTTATTTTTTGTAAGATTACAAGTTTTTATATTTTTCTTTTTTTTTTTTTAAAAATCCAAATATAATTTCAATAATTTTATCACAGTAAAATATTTACCATTTTTGTAGAGGGTTTCAAGCGAGTTGTTCTATAGAAAACTGTTCGACTTGTGTCTGTCTAAACGCTGATTGTTGAGGGTATTTATACTAATTCTTGTTGAAATACTTCTCCGGCTAATTATGATAATTTTTGCAAGCTGAGAATCTTCGCATAAGAAAACAAGAATTAATTTGAATTTTACCAAAAATAGTTTTAATAGTTTAGTAGATAGCTTTTATCAACATCCTCACCTCACCTCTCTCTTTCATACATCTTTTCGCATACTCATCGCACGCGCTTACCATATAGTGCGTAACAACAACAGCAGCAATAGTAGCCGGCATCTGTAAATATATTTACCTTAACAGGTTGAACAATAAACCGGCATAGCTATCACAACTGCAAAGACAGCAAAATCCGCACAAACTTTTTTCGCACCTTAAAAAGGCAAAACAAAAAATATTTAAAATCAAATACGGTGATTACAGACATACGATAAGCCCAAAAATACGTAAATGCTGTGATTGAAATGTAAATTTCCGAAAGTTGTTCAAAAGACAAAATTGTGGTTATTTTGGTTCAATGTGTGCGAAATTGAAATCTAAATAAATTATCGAGCGATCAATATATCACATTTTTATACTAAAGTTCGCTAAATATAAATGTAAAATCGTGGGAATATTTAATCAATATACAATCATTTTAAATCTTATTTTGCTTTACTTTATTTTAATTTATTTTATTTTGTTTGATTTTATTTTACTTTACTTTATTTTATTTTAATTTATTTTATTTTATTTTACGTTATTTTATGTTGTTTAATTTTATTTTATTGTAATTATTTTTTTATTTTATTTTATTTTATTTTATTTTATTTTATTTTATTTTATTTTATTTTATTTTATTTTATTTTATTTTATTTTATTTTATTTTATGTTATTTTATTTTATTTTACTTTATTTTATTTTATTTTATTTTATTTTATTTTATTTTATTTTATTTTATTTCATTTTATTTTATTTTATTTTATTTTATTTTATTTTATTTTATTTTATTTTATTTTATTTTACTTTATTTTATTTTATTTTATTTTATTTTATATTATTTTATTTTATTTTATTGTATTGTGTTTTACTTTAATTAAATGGAAAATCAAGAGCAGAAATAATTTTTAAAAACTGGTTTTTGATTGTATCTTCTAAATCGATATCATTTATTAGGGAATAAAAATGCTTTTAAATTTTTATTGCGTGCCTTACCTTCCGGCATTTTCTCGTTTCTTCTTTGTGACTTTGTGTAGGCGTGATAGCAGACGGTGCAAAAATCATATACGATTCAGTGACGTAAACATTTTTTATATTGTATTGTATATAAATAATGCAAATTAAATTTGAAACTCTAAAACTGAACTAATGAAAAGATATTAGTGTTTGTCTTAAAGACATGCTTGGTGAACTTTTATACAAAGAAGCCTAATTTATAGAATATATTGTGGACAGCTTACTGTTTAAAGCTTCTGCTGCGTGTGCAAGAGACTATTCTACTTCAGATCTCGATATAAGGAACAACAAAGGGCTTTTAGCAGGCAGAACTACCACTCCCTTACTTCCAATCTCCCCATTTCTTGAAGCCAATTTCAGTGCATATTCAACGTCCTACTCTCACGCTGATGATTTGTATTGATAATTGCTCGATCTTGGTGAATGGGTATGGAATTTTTGGTTCCCGTTTCTATTTTCCACCTTTTTGCCAATCAACCAGGCATTATTATCTCTTGTACCAAAAGAGGTTTTCTCAACATCATCCAGAACTGTTTTGTGGTAACTTACATCATATTACTCCATGTTCCAAAGGCTTGACCTTTCAATGGAGCCTACGTGATCTTTATATAATTGAGGTCTGAATATTTTTCAGACTGGACATCGACAAGCTTTTACATCTAGCCTTAGACCATCTTCTATTGGAGCTGGGAGAAGTAATTTTATGCAGAATTATATATTAAAACTTATGTAATATTTATAGATAGCTGAAGATGCTCTATTTTTTTTAGAAAGCTTCTTTTAAGCTTAGTTAGAATCTTTTAGTGGCAAGGTAAGACAGCTCTGTCACAAAACGCCAGCTTTATCTAACAATAGTCTAACGACTTATGAGAAGGATCAGCTGCTACATCAGACAAGAGTACAGATCCCAATCTGCACAAATAATCGCTGACTGTACTTATACCAAAAGCAAAGCAAAACAGTTTTTTTAATTCAATATTATTTATTTTTCAAAAAAATAACAGTTAACACAATTCGAACGAATTACGAAAATGAATTCGTCTCGAAAGCCTCGCCGTTGTTCTTTTCATTTCATTTCAAAGTTTTCAGTTTAGAAACGACGGTGTTTGTAGACACGACGACGCACAGTACGGTATCTGTAACCATCTTGAGCAGGTTGTTCATAAGTCTCAGAGGCAGCACCTTGGTAAACTGGAGCTGGAGCAGCATAGACGGGCTCAGGAGCGGCAGCAGCTGGTTGGTAAACTGGTGCTGGTGCAGAGTAGGATGGTGCTGGGGCAGAGTAGGATGGTGCTGGTGCAGAGTAGACTGGACCTGGAGCGCTGGCTGCGGGTGGTAGGTAATCAACGGATGGAGCAGATGCAGCTGGTTGGTAAACTGGAGCTGGAGCAGAGTAGGATGGTGCTGGTGCAGAGTAGGATGGTGCTGGTGCAGAGTACACTGGACCTGGAGCGCTGGCAGCAGGTGGCAGATATTCGCTGGTTGGTGCGCTAGCAGCGGGTTGCTGGTAACCGTAACCCAAGTGGGAAACATCAGCGCAAGCGCAGGCCAAGAAGGCGGCGAAAGTGGCAACGGCGAAGAATTTCTGCGAAAGAAGAAAAGGAAGAGTGTTTATTATAAGGAATTTTTTGTTTTACACTTTTATTATTAAGAATAAAATTTTTTTGCTTAATCCTTTCAACACCAATATTTAATTCTTCCACACTTTATCAGCAAGAACAAATATTTACCATTTTTGCTATGTGTTTCTATTGAAAACTGTTCGACTTGTGTCTGTCCTAACGCTGTTGACTGGGAGTTTTTATATGTTTCTCCCGCTCAAAATACTTGTTTTGGCTCATTATGTTAATTATTGCATTCTAAATATGATTGCAACAACAACAACACTCAAATTAATGGTCTTCCGAAAAAATAATGTAGTCTTTTTTTTTTTTTGCACTTCTCTTTCACACTAACACTTTCTTGCATTTTACGCCGGCACTAAATTCTGTTTCGGACGAATTTTGTATTCTCGTTTGATTGCAGTCAAATTATGCTATGCATAACAGCAACAACAATACAAAGTAGCAGCTGTCGCCGGCATTTTTTTATTTAGGTACATATATGCTCCTCAACAGGTTCAGCACTAAACTAGCTTCCCGATTAGTAATTAGTTAACTGAAAGTAGAAATCAGAGCAACTTTTCGTAATTTAAAATTCAGACACACTTTTTTTCTTATTATACTTAAAAAAAGAAGATTAAAAAAATTACTTGATTTTATTAAAGAAAAAAATTATTAATACATATTCACTAAAAGTAGTAGAGAGATAGTGATGGGGGTCGAAGGATTTTGTTAAATTCAATTAAAGCTATCATCTCGTCAACTACCCCTGTGGGAGTAGAAACCGCTAAAGCAGTTTCGACCAAGCTCCAAAAAATAGGTGGGCCTACAGTTTATTCTAAGCCGCCACCGAATGACTCATGGATTTTTCAGAGGAGCGTTTATATCATGTCAGAACTAGACTCGGAGAGCTTAACATTCTCCGCCCAGTGATCTGTATCTCGCATACAATTGGTCCTGGTACTTATAGAACACGAGATACAGATCACTCGGTGGGGAATGTCAAGCTATACTCTAACAGTAACTCATGCACAATTTTGGTTTCGTCAATTTCGTGCCGGTCATTTTGATGTAAAAGATGCTCCACCACGGCGTGGAAGGCCAATTATCGAAAATTTCGATAAAATTATGTAAATCTGAGTGTCATGTGAGCACTGTTTCGATTGTCCAGGAGCTAAATATTGCACCAAAAAAGGTTTAGAACCATTTAAAAAAGGCCCGATACGCAAAGAAGCTCGATGTATGGATGCCGCATGAGTTAACGACCTCATGGTCCGCATTTCCAACTGCAAACAGTTGCTGAATCGTAAGAAAGTCGAACCATTTCTGAAGTAGTTAGTGACTGGTGATAATGTGATGAACAGTGGATCCCTTGCAACAACCTCAAATGAAAATGGTGGTGGTCGAAGAGCAGTGAGCCCGCACAAATGGTCTCCAAGCCATTAAAGGTTTTATTGTATGTTTGGTGGTATTAGCAAGGAATCATCCCCTGTGAGCTGCTCCTCTACAGCCAAACTCTTAACTTAAATCTGTCGATAGTGATTCGCCAGAAACTCCAAGAGCTTGTTTGAGAGATTCTTATCCACCTTATAGTACGGACTTACCGAATCGTCTGAAGGAAGCATCGCTAATGAAATTTACCAGAAACTCCGAGAGCTTGATTGAGAGGTTCTTATGCATCTACCTGATAGTACGGACTTCCCACCGCCTGTCTATGGCGCATGGTTTCGCTGGCGAAGAATTGAACTCAAGAGAAGCCTATGATAATCGGTTGTCTCAATTTTTTACCAATGGGTAAGCGGGTTGCTATGAGAGAGACATAGGTAGAGGCAATACCTTCCAAATGGCGAAAGATTATCGAGCAAAATGGTGCATATTTAATTAATGGATTACTTTTTACTTGACCCATTATTCAATTAGCTAAAAGACAGACATGCAAAATTGTATTTTATAAAACCGGAAAAAAATATAAAAAATATATTTTTTAGTGGATTAGCAAATGGAATCGTGAAAGCAAACAGGAATAATGTTTGAAGAACACGTATTTTGACTGAGGCAGCAAGTCGGATGCTTTTCATGCATAATTACCGGTATTAGATTGTCATTCAGTTCATTTGGGATTGCAAAAAAAAAAAAACAATAATTTATGTTCCATGTGTTATCTTCCTGCTTTTCAGTTTCTTTTTATATCTTCTAGCAATTCTCATAACAGACGGTTAGGCGACGAGCTTAGAATATTTTTCACAAGTCAAGTAAAACTGGTTAAAATTGCAAGACTTCTTAGCCCAAAACTATGAAAATCAATTTATCTTTGGCTATAAAAATTTACCAAGTCTTAAAACCATCATCATACTTATTTTAAGCCTAAAAAAAATTATAATAAATTTTGTTGTGAAATTCAGGAAAAAATATGCTTCCCTTCTATGTGTATGGTCCGAATATTGAGCTACAGATCACCGCTTTGCGTCCTACATGAGCAAGTTCTGTTCTTAAAATCTTCTGTAGGAGAGTTTTCTAGCATTATCTCTCTTTGTTAACTCTTCAAGTTGTTCGTAGGCCTGCAGTTAAGCCTCTCTCCTTTGTCTATAAGTACCAGAAAGAGAAAAAGGTATAGCGATATGATGAGAACGACGCGCTGAGTTGATTTAGCCATGTACGTCTCTCAACGTCTGTTATCTGAAAGTCTGTCTGTCTGTCTGTTTTTCCATCCAACTATTTTAACACAAGCCAGTCCCTTAATTTTTGGGTTATTTGAACGAAAATTAATATGCGGTTGTACTTATGTCTGTATTGATTATTTTTTAGAACTTTCAAGATAAATCGAGCTCCCACCCAACCGACGTCTCTCCTCCATTACAAATTCCACACAATATTTGCCTCCCTTGACATGCTCGCTGAGGTATGGTTCACAGGTACCCAGTTTCTTCCGTGCTTGTCCTGTTTATCGCACATTTTGGATGACAGTTCGGTCAGCCTGACTTTTTACAAGGACAGGAGTGGTTCACCTTAACACTTTAATTCGCTTCCGTATGGATGTATTTTGTCTATCCAAGAAATACTTGGTTCAAGACCGAAAGTCGTGAACTTCTTGAACGATATGTAAGAGAAATAATTTCTGACCACTACTAGACAAATGACAGTAAAAAATCTCGGCAGTTAAGTGAACTTCTTCCTACGAATATTTCCTTAATTTTAAACTAAATTATAGAAGCTGGAAAACCAACTTAAACACCTCTGTGTAGGACGGAAGTCGTT
Organism: Ceratitis rosa; assembly: GCA_037013455.1. NCBI lineage: Eukaryota > Metazoa > Arthropoda > Insecta > Diptera > Tephritidae > Ceratitis > Ceratitis rosa. The sequence goes on along the minus strand of JAWMAG010000013.1, from coordinate 17,316,732 downwards.
TCCCAATCAGTTCCGGGGTCAAGATATTCCAGATTACTAAGAGGAAATACGGTTTTATCGCCCTATAGGCTGCCCAACTACCCAAAATGTAGAGATCTTAGCACTGTATATCGAAATTTGAAGCTCTCACTGTATCTCTAATATCTATGAGTGTTTTTAATAACTGTTAAAACACCATAAAGAGTTCGCAGGACTTTCAAGTACAGCGCTAAGTCAAGCTAGAAATCCTAAACATACTCATCTTTGAAGAGGCTTTTTAGAAGTGTGAAAGCAATAAGTGGAGTAGTAGTGGAATAAAACAAAAACTTTTCATTTCTCAATATTTTTTATTTTCCCAAAAATAGTTTCCAATAAATTTCTAACGAACTGCAAAAATCAATTCATAACCAAAGCCTCAATTGTTGGAATAGCTTAGAAACGACGTTGTTTGTAGACACGACGACGCACAGTGCGGTATCTGTAACCATCTTGAGCAGGTTGTTCATAAGTCTCAGAGGCAGCACCTTGGTAAACTGGAGCTGGAGCTGAGTAAACTGGAGCTGGAGCTGGAGCAGCGTAGACGGGCTCAGGAGCGGCAGCAGCTGGTTGGTAAACTGGAGCTGGGGCAGAGTAAACTGGAGCTGGAGCGCTAGCTGCGGGTGGAAGGTACTCAGAGACTGGAGCAGATGGAGCGGGTTGGTAGACTGGTGCAGGTGCGGGTGCTGGAGCGTAAACAGGAGCTGGAGCAGCGGCAGCTGGTTGGTATACTGGAGCTGGGGCAGAGTAAGCTGGGGCAGGTGCTGGTGCAGAATACACTGGAGCTGGTGCGCTAGCAGCAGGTGGGAGGTATTCACTGGATGGTGCGCTAGCAGCGGGTTGCTGGTAACCGTAACCCAAGTGGGAGACATCAGCGCAAGCGCAGGCCAATATGGCGGCGAAAGTGGCAGCAGCGAAGAATTTCTGAAAAGAAATCAAAAGAAGTTTTAAATAAGAATATAAAAAAGTTTTGAGGCAAAAAATTTCAGAAAACAAATTTTCGGCTTGCAAAAGGATTTTTTATTATTTAATTTATTATGATTATTGTTTTTATTTAATTTCTAAATCCGTTTTAACTTTTTATAAAACAAATTTTAAATTTTGGTCAGAAAAATTGAATCGAAAAGGACTGTAACTTTTATCGAAATGCCACTGGAAATTGGAATTAAATTTTTTTTTTTCAAAACTATTATCCGTTAACACTTTTGCTTTTTCACCACCAAATATTTACCATTTTTCTGATGATTTTTTGCAAGTTTCTCTATTGAAAACTATTCGACTTGTGTCTGTCTAATCTCTGTTGTCGCGCTGTTTTATATGTTTTCCCGCGTCAAACACTTCTCTAGCTCATTATGTTAATTATTGCATATAAACTATTATTACAAAAACAATGCTTGTTTGCTGCAAATTATTTCTATCTCTAACGTGAGCTTCGCTTTGCAAGAATCTTCTTCGCTTGCAGTGAATTTTTGTTATACGCAGCAACAACAACAATAACGGTATGTTGCTTAAAATTACCAATAAATATCTTGAGATCTCCTCTCTTCAACCGGCATTTCATTAAACTGGCCTCCCATTTGCTAATTAAATCAAACAAGAAGCTGCGAATGCAACTTGAAAAACTATAAAACTCACACACACACTCCTCCTTCCTCAATAAATCAGGCAAGAAAAAAGTCGTTAAAAACAAATATCGATTTTTTGGTTCAACAATCTTGAGAACAACCAGAATTCAGTGCTTGAAATGCACATTTCTTGCCGTTGACAAGAAAACGGCTAAAAGTTATTTAAAAAAAAAAACAGATTTTTAGTGTCTCAATCAAAATGGGTGAACTATTTTTTAGTTTGAGGATTCTTATGTCAGGCTCTGTACAAACTCACCACCTTTCTTGGTAGATAGGAAAGACTCTGAAAATGAGATCGTACTCACATCAGCAATCCAGCACTAAATGCTCAGGAGAGCGGAATGAATTGCTGATTGCAGACGTTTCCAAAACTAAAAGGACGAAGAGAGGAATGTTTATCTAAGCTCCATTTGATCCACTTGGCCCCTGGTCGTAAATTACATATCAATCACTATAATAAACGAGCCTAAATTTGCTTTATACAGAAGCTATGAGTTGAGAAATCTACCAAAAGAGGCAGTGTTAGCAAAGGCGCTGGTCGAGAGGCCAATCTCAAGCTCCAACAAAAGGCTGGTAAAAAACTTCTAAAAATCTTAATCAGCCCTAACATCAGACTACTAGATGTGCAAAGCTTAATGTTGAGCCGCAATCAAACTTTCAATTTGACTAATCCATGACCTGATTTTGAAGTTGTCAGAACTAGAAAATGACTTCATACTCATTAGGTGGCGAAAGGAAAAAAAGAGAGAATAGGTATAACAAGACCACTGTAAAGAGCCCGCTGAGTGGGTCAGTCAGTTTCTCATCCACAGTTTAAGGACCAAACGAACTGCTGCTTCTACTGATGTGCAGAAAGGGATTGAAATTACTATTCGAAACCATTCCATTTCAGCGTAGCCAACATCGATGCTGTGAAGCACTGCGGAAGGTTGTTGTGTGGGTATTGGGTCTTTTTTGAGGCGGAATTCAGTGACGATTTTATATTCTTCTCTAAACAACATCAGATGGCTATTGTAGCCGAGCACATAGCAGCCTCTGCTTCTACACAGAGTGTCATGCCCATGTATCTTGTCCAGATGAAAAATTATAGAAAACCGGTCGCCTCTAGACAGGGAATACAATTTTGAGTCGAATATGAAATAAAAGGCTCCAAATAATGTTTCATAAACCATTCTAAAGTGGCTTAAGACTAATTGAGACGTTTAGTGATGGTTTTAGAGTCTTATCTAAAGACCATCGGACTATTTTAGCAGAACGTGCATTTACAAAGAGAGTCGTGTTCTCTCGGCCTCGGTCGGGTATGAAATAAAAAGCTTCTTCTAAAGGTTTATTAGCACTTCCGAGGCGACTTAAAGCTATAGGTTACTTTATTTATATGGAAAGAACAACATGACAGACAAGCAGAGTACATAGATGTATCTGCACCATCTGCTGGCAAACCAGTATTTAAGATCGGCTATCGGCTGCTTCCTGTGCGAGTACTGTCAGAGGCTGTGGGACAGTTTTCGTTGCTTTTAACAAAATTCAAAACTGTACTCAGATCTTATATGAAACCATTAAGTCATTTTAAGTTTGCTCCTTATATCCCTTGCTAGAAACCTCCTCAATTGTCACCTAAAATGCTCCTTACCATAGAAATCATGGAGCAAAAGTCTTATAACTGAACAGGTTAAGCTTAGACCAACCAATCTTCTTAGGAAAACCACCGCTATTTGCTTCCTTTCTACCTGAGCTTGTCATGGGTAGACTAATCACTGAAGAACTCGTTTTCATGACTTAAAAAAATAAAATGGTGGACCAACAAGGTAACGAGATCTGGGTACGGAAGAAACTTTTATACACCCTTTGATACTCTCCTTTATCAGAAATCAAAACGAAATATTTTTAGATAAATATATAGTTTATTTTTGCGAGACAATTAACACATTTCGAACGAATTATGAAAACTAATTCATAACGAAAGATTTTCAATTGGAAAAGTTAGCTTAGAAACGACGTTGTTTGTAGACACGACGACGCACAGTGCGGTATCTGTAACCATCTTGAGCGGGTTGTTCATAAGTCTCAGAGGCAGCAGCTTGGTAAACTGGAGCAGGAGCAGCGTAGACGGGCTCAGGAGCGGCAGCAGCTGGTTGATAAACTGGAGCTGGTGCAGAGTAGGAAGGTGCTGGTGCAGAGTAGACTGGTGCTGGAGCGCTTGCTGCGGGTGGAAGGTACTCAGAGACTGGAGCAGATGGAGCGGGTTGGTAGACTGGTGCAGGTGCTGGTGCTGGAGCGTAAACAGGAGCGGGAGCAGCGGCAGCTGGTTGGTAAACTGGAGCTGGGGCAGAGTAAGCTGGGGCAGGTGCTGGTGCAGAATACACTGGAGCTGGTGCGCTAGCAGCAGGTGGGAGGTATTCACTGGATGGTGCGCTAGCAGCGGGTTGCTGGTAACCGTAGCCCAAGTGGGAGACATCAGCGCAAGCGCAGGCCAATACGGCGGCAAAAGTGGCAGCGGCGCAGAATTTCTGGAAAGAAATCAAAAGGAGTTTTAAATAAGGATATAAAAAAGTTTTGAGGCAAAAAATTTTAGAAAACAAATTTTCGTAAAAATTCGGCTTGCAAAAGGATTTTGTATTATTTTATTTTATTATTTTTATTACAATAAATTGTTTTTATTTAATTTCTAAATCCGTTTTAACTTTTTATAAAATAAATTTTCAATTTTGGTCAGAAAAATTGAATCGAAAAAGACTGTAACTTTTATCGAAATGCCACTGAAAATTGGAATTTAAGTTTAATTTTTTTTTTTGCAAAATTATTATTTGTTAACACTTTTGCTTTTTCACCACCAAAAAGTTACCATTTTTCTGATGATTTTTTGCGAGTTTCTCTATTGAAAACTATTCGACTTGTGTCTGTCTAATCTCTGTTGTCGCGCTGTTTTATATGTTTTTCCGCGTCAAACACTTCTCTAGCTCATTATGTTAATTATTGCATATAAACTCTTATTACAAAAACAATGCTTGTTTGCTCAAACTTTTTAATTTGTTTAAATTGTTCTTCACATCTTCGACTGTTTTTTTTCTTTTCATAGCAAGACTTGAGCTTTGCTTTGCAAGAATCTTCTACGCTTGCTGTGCATTTCCGTTATGCTCAACAACAATAACAACGGTAAGTGGCATAAAGTTGCCTATACATTATCTTGAGATCTACACTACTCAACCGGTACTTCATTAAACTGGCTTCCTATTTGCTAATTAGATCAAATAAGATGCAGCGAATGCAACTTGAAAAACTATAAAACTCACACACACATTCCTCCTTCCTCAATAAATCAGGCAAGAAAAAAGTCGTTAAAAATTAGCATCGATTTTTTGATTCAATAATCTTTAGAACCACGTGGGTGGCGTGTTGAAAATACATATTTCCTTAAACCGTTTACCTGGTTTGCCGTTTTTTTTTAAGGAAACAGTTGAATGTTCTTCGAAAACTGGTCTTGCAGTGTCTCAATCAAAATGCGTGGACCATTTATTACTTTCCGGGTTCTTAAACCACAAATTCAGTTATTTTAATGGAATTATCTAGTTGCAAACATTTTTTGACATACACCGATGATTTTAGGAGACGAACATGTCTCTGTAGGTCTTATGTGCCAAAGAGTATGACCTACCAGTTGAAGTTTGCCGGTTTTACTAGTAGATGTCGCTAGCAATATGTATAAATTTCTATGATTTGGAATGCATGTAATTTTTTTCTATTGACATTAACCTACAAGAATACGCAAGTCACATTCCACCAAAATAATAGCGTCATATTTGTTTACCTCAGTGAATATGTCGAGTTTCGTTCCAAGTAAATCGCATTTGCGGCATTCGTTGCTTTTCTTATTTCATCAAAAGAAAAAAGCAGCTGAAGCTCACCGGTTGCTGGTAGAAACTTATGGTGAACATGCTCTAGTGACTAGAACATGTGAAACATGATTTCGTCAATTTAAAAGTGGAGATTTCGATTTGACAGACAATGAGCCCCCTGGTGCAGCGAAAAAGTTCGAAGACGAGGAATCGCAGGCGTTATTGGATGTTCATCCAACCCAATCGCAACAAAAATTGGCAGAAACACTACATGTGACTCGAGGAGCAATTTGCCAATGTTTAAAAGCCATGGGAAAGATCCAGAAGTATGGAAAATGGGTGCCACACCATCTGAATGATAGACAAATGGAAAATCGAAAAACCGTTTGTGAAATGCTGCTTCAACGATTCGAAAGGAAATCTTTTCTGCATCGAATTGTCACGGGGGACGAAAAATGGATTTATTTTGAGAACCCGAAGCGAAAAAAATCATAGCTTTCCCCTGGTGAAACTGGCCCATCGACTGCAAGGCCAAATCGCTTTGGCCGTGAGACAATGCTCTGTGTTTGGTGGGACCAGTGTGGTGTGGTGTACTACGAGTTGTTAAAATCTGGTGAAACGGTGAACACGGATCACTACCGACAACAAATGATCAATTTGAATCATGTGTTGATCGATAAACGGTCGGAATGGGCCCGAAGACATGGCAAAATTATCTTGCAACATGACAACGAACCGTCTCATACCGCTAAACTGGTGAAAGACACATTAAAAACACTTAATTGGGAAATATTATTGCACCCGCCGTCCAACTATTACCTTTTCGCATCGATGGGACTCTCCCTTGCAGAGCAGTGCTCTGCTAATTTTGAAGAAGTCGAAAAATGGCTCGTCGAATGGTTTGCCTCGAAAGAAAAATAGTTTTTTTGGAATGGTATCCATAATTTGCCTGAGAGATGGGTTGAAATCGTATATCTCTTTTAGCTCATCGTTCCATTATATGTGTTATTCGCAGTAGCACATAGGCGGTAGGACCAGAAAGCTGTTGCAAAACCTTTCTCTCGCAGGCTTCTTTACCCGAACCAGCGACCTACTCATCATTATTGTCCGCACTTCTGCCCCATATAGAACAGAATCGGATTGGTCTAAAGGGTTCTCTATTTCTCAGGCTTAGATTTCAAGACTGACACTGTTGTTGGTGCTGATTCTGGATTTTAGATAAACGAAATTCAACAGAGACGAGGCAGCCAAATGGCGAGCGCGCTGAGTTTTTCTTTGATAACCATATACCATATATTTTGATTATCCTCATCCACTTCGAGACTCTTTTACTTCGCTTCTTTATTCACTTTGGATGAAAAAGAACCCACGTCATGACTGTTGCGATCAATAATATCAATACCTTCGGCATACGTGTACATAAACCGTAACTCTCAGAGAATATTGTAACTTCTCTCACTCCTATTGACGGTAGCTATATATTGGAAATCTAAACGAAGACACTGACTACCCTGAAGGAAGTCATTTCCTTGCTCACAGGCGTGCCAGTCTCGTGTCAATAAATAAAAGGGTTGCTGTAGCTTTCTTAATGGAAGAGTCCACTCCGGAGCTTGGGGAGAAGACAAGGTTTCTTAGTTCGGTTTGTGTTGGATGGTTCTGTATTTAGAGTTCATACGAAGTCAGAAAATGACATTTTTACCCTCTTCCATATTTCATATCACTCTGAAGACTCTCCTAGTAGGTCTTAATACGCTTTTCTAAACATTTAACTTGAAACCAACCTTTCTTTAATAAATATATATATAATAATAAATATCAAATTCTAAAATATTCTGCAAAGTCTGAAATACTTCTTCTAATGGAACTCATGAGTTGTATTTAGAGCCAAAGTCTTCAAACGGAAATCTCAGTTAATTAAGCATCGACCTTACGATACCTCTAAAGTTACAACCAATGCAAGCTTCTCTCCTCCCTAATCTCGTCATCTGCAACTTAATCTTAGAATAATATATGATCCAACAAGGCAGTCCTTTATGCCTTCCTCCATTCATAATCGAAACAAAAACTTTTTTAACAAAAATATAATTTATTTTCGAAAAACCATTAACACATTTCAAACAATTACTAAGGTACTAATCTGGAAGACTTAGCTTAGAAACGACGTTGTTTGTAGACACGACGACGGATAGTACGGTATCTGTAACCATCTTGAGCGGGCTGTTCGTAGACTTCAGAAGCAGCAGGAGCAGGCTGGTAGACTGGAGCAGGAGCAGGAGCTGAGTAAACTGGAGCTGGAGCTGGTGCAGAGTAGACTGGAGCAGGAGCGCTGGCAGCAGGTGGGAGGTATTCTGAGACAGGAGCTGACGGGGCGGGTTGGTAGACTGGAGCAGGAGCTGGGGCTGAGTAAACTGGAGCTGGTGCTGGTGCTGGTGCATAGACTGGTGCTGGGGCAGCAGGAGCAGGTTGGTAAACTGGAGCTGGCGCCGGTGCTGAGTAGACTGGAGCTGGCGCCGGTGCTGAGTACACTGGAGCTGGAGCACTGGCTGCAGGTGGAAGGTATTCTGAGACAGGAGCTGATGGAGCTGGTTGGTAAACTGGAGCTGGTGCTGGTGCAGAGTAGACTGGAGCAGGAACGCTGGCTGCGGGTTGTTGATAGTTGTAACCCAAATGGGAGACGTCAGCGCAAGCGCAAGCCAAGACGGCGGCGAAAGTGGCAGCAGCGAAGAATTTCTGGAAGAAGAAAGAAAGTTTTTGGTAAAGAAAACTTTGGCAGTCCTTCATAAACAATTTAGAATTTTCAAACGAATCAATTTTTATAAATTTTTTTTTTTGTTTTATTTTTGAATTATTTAATTTATTTTAACAATTTCTTCGATTCGATATTTACCATTTTTCTAAATAGTTTTAGGCAAGTTGTTCTATCGAAAACAGTTCGACTTGTGTCTGTCTAATCGCTGTTGACGCGCTGTTTTATATGCTTTGCTGTCAAATCGCTTGTCTATCGTTCATTATGTTAATACAAGTAATCTCAAGATATGTGTAAAAAGAATACTAAAATTATGTGTTTGCCAAAATTAGTTGGATTAATTGAGTAGCTCTGCACTCTTCGAACGCATTAGCGCTCTTTTCGTTTATTTCTTCTGCGATCAGCACTTCTACTTTACATACATTTTTTTTCGAGATGTTTGCGTGAGGCTTACATTAGGCGTGACACCAAAAAAGAAAAAAGGCAAAAAAAAATTAAAACTAACAACAATAAAAACGTCAATAAGCAGTTGCTTGATATTTATTCATCTTAACCATCAAAATGAGCTTGTGAGCTAAAGCAAAACGGCTTTGAGAAGAATTATCCAAGGCTTGCAGACATGGCGATTATACATACATAACTTAGCACTATCAATTAATTTTACTTCAAGTATTCACTATATAGCATTTTATTTTATTTTTTTATTTCATCTTGTTTAATTTTGTTTTATTTTATTTTATTTTATTTTATTTTACTTTATTTTATTTTATTTTATTTTATTTTATTTTATTTTATTTTATTTTATTTTATTTTATTTTATTTTATTTTATTTTATTTTATTTTATTTTATTTTATTTTATTTTATTTTATTTTATTTTATTTTATTTTATTTTATTTTATTTTATTTTATTTTATTTTATTTTATTTTATTTTATTTTATTTTATTTTATTTTATTTTATTTTATTTTATTTTATTTTGTTTTATTTTATTTTATTTTATTTTATTTTATTTTATTTTATTTTGTTTTATTTTATTTTATTTTATTTTATTTTATTTTATTTTATTTTATTTTATTTTATTTTATTTTATTTTATTTTATTTTATTTTATTTTATTTTATTTTATTTTATTTTATTTTATTTTATTTTATTTTATTTTATTTTATTTTATTTTATTTTATTTTATTTTATTTTATTTTATTTTATTTTACTTTATGTTATTTTATTTTATTTTTTTTTTTGTCAGCTGCAAATTATATCAAATCTCATTAATCCCTCGGATATCCATATCATTACCTCTAGCATGGCGATGAGCTCATACATAGTCAATGGACCGATTGCAATAACTAACGAGCGTTCAATAAAAATGGCAATAACAAAATTTATGATAAGCAACAACAAGGCATTGGTTCACACTAAAATTTTGAAAAAAGTAAATAATATAAATAAATAGATAAATGGATTTTTAACTATAAAATTAGCATAAAATGGCTGTGTATCTTCACGTTTGCAAACTACATAATTTAATTTACTATTGTTTGTAGACATGAAATAATTTTGTGTTTATTTATGATTTTTTTGACCAATTTTTAATTTTCCTATAGTTTTTGTTTGGTCATGCATTGACCGCTTAACCTTCAAGGCAAGCACGAGACAAATAAAAGCAAAAAGTAAAAAATATGTACACATATAAAAGAGTATATAAAAATATATATTTTAAAAACTATTAAATGTGCTATATATGTATTTTTGGTTATAATAATGGTAGAAATATAACGGCGAATATAGTAAAAAAATATTGAACTTAAAGTTTATATATTTTCTGTTTGTTTGCTCATCTCCTTCATCGAAATCGAAAATTTTAAGCAAACATAAAGTCAATTGATAAATGTCTGCGACAACAACAACACAAATGCAAACAGTAAATTTTTTTTAACTGTTATATGAATAAAATAACGGTCGAATTGACCCTTCTTTGCTGCCATATTGGCTGCCATATGTTCCTGTTAGTTTACATGTGTATGTATGTACACGTATGTGTGTATGCTTATGTAATTATTAGTATGAGAGTTATTTTTATGATAAAAAAAGAGTAAAAATATGTATATGAAAATATGCCAAATTTCATAATCGTAGCTACTTGAATTGTAGAATTCTGTTTAAAACCCTTGTTTTCGAACGACAAGTTATATGGCAGTACATTATTGTAGTTGTACAATTTCAAATATTTTAACTGTCAATGATATACTTCTAATATCAAAGCTAATTACAATGTTTCATACCCGTAGCTGCAAATTTGAAGGATACACAACAAAAAAACCTGTTTTTGAACAATAATTTCTATGGCTGCCATATGTCATATTTGTCCGATTCAAATAATTTTCACTGACAATAATAAATTCCTGATATTAATATTCGATACAGATTTTCATGTCTTTAGCTACAACCTAAAGGATTTTTGAAAACAAAAATCTGGTTTTTGAACTTTACGTTATATGGCAACAATTTGTTGTAGTTGTCTGATATGCACAATTTTCACTTGAAATAATGTACTTTTGATATGAATAATAAGTACCAAGTTTCACGTTAGTAGCTGCATATTTGAAGGATTCACAACAAAAAAACAAGTTTTTGAACAATAATTTGTATGGTAGCAATGTGTTTTTGTTGACCGATATTTATAATTTTTACGTTCAATAATGCAATTTTAATTTTAAAAGCTTCGTGCAAAATTATATAATTTTAACTGCTAAATTAAGGGATTTATAGACAAAACCACGGTTTTTGAGTGATAAGTTGCATGGCAGCAATATGTTGCAGTTGTTTGATTTTCTAGATTTTCACTAGTAATAATATATTTCTAAAATAAATGCTTGTTACAAAATTTCATATCCTTAGCTACGAAATTTGATGAAGTTTTGGCAAAAAAGTTTGTTTTTGAACGCTAATTTGTATGACAGTCATATCTTGTAAAGGTCTGATTTTAACGAATTTCACTGACATTGTTCTACGCTAAATATGTAGGCAGCATACCAAATTGTATGCCATTAGCTAGCTGGGTGTTGAAGTTTTGACTCAAAATTGTGTTTTTGGGTAATAAGTTCTATGACTGGTATATTTTAAAATCTTCAAAATTACACATTTTTATTTTTTTTAACATATTTCCACCTTGTTAAGCGTGAAACTTCGTAACTGTTGTTTCCAATACGTACGCGATATCGAAAATTTCCATTACCTTAAACACAAAATATTATAAATATTAATTTCTGCTGAAAAATAGTTTACTTAAATTTTTCTCTTTTACTCTTTTTCAATACTTTAAAATATTTCTGCTGCTATTTTTTTTGCACATTCTCTTACGTAATCACTTTCTATTTCGCCTCTTTACAGTAATAATTTTCTAACAACGGATGCGGTTGCACTAAATCAGTGTGGTTGCCGTGTGGATTTGAAAATCGAAAAGAAAAATAGCACATTTATGTGGCGCCAACGCAGATTTCGATATTTTTTTTTGTTTTTTTTTTTTTTTTGCAAAAAAATATAAAGAAATATTTATTTGGTAGTTTGAAGTGAAATAAGAGAGAGAGAGAGGGAGAGAGAGAGAATTGTGTAATTTACTGGTTTCTTCTTAATTGATTAACACAATTCCAGTCAGCTTTGGAATACCAACCTTTATATGGTAGGCCATTCGACCATCTTTCGTCCTAACTTGGGCGAAGATTACCAAGACTTTATTAAAACCAAGCTGAACCTTCACTTCTCATCGATTCAAATCCCGAATGCTTCCACAAATTGTTATTTTTGTATGATGATTTAGTCTTACACTGACAGTTACACCGCGAAATTCTACTGACGTGGTTTTATGACTAGATCTCTTTAGTTTAAATCTAATACAATCTTCTCTGACAGTAGTTTGCTTCGTAGATACTGTCTTTAAAATTAGAAATGGGGTTCTAAACACTAGAGTTTAAGTCCGTGGCTTGGGAATTTTGCACCAGTTCGACTTATAGATATTCCAAAAATGGAAGCCTGCGTCGCAAAAACTTAGCTGAAGCTTTCATCCGGTTACCAGATATATAAGGTGACCCTGAAAACCGAAGCTATTATTGGTGTCCCTGTCTCAAAACCGCTGATGCCCAAGTCTTATGGCTAGATCTCTGAAGTTCAAATGTAGTAAAATCTGCCCTGCCAAAAGTTCTTCACACAAGAACTTCCAGTAAAATGACATTCAATATGAAATGACACTCTAAACCCCAGAATTCAAGCCCGTGTCTTGTGAAATTTCATTCTTTTGCAGCAGTAGGGTGCACAGATAATCCGAATATGGAAGCCTGGGTCGTAAAAAGTATGCTGAAACTGCCTTCTCCCTAGATCAGACGTCCAATTATTTGAAAAGACATTAATTCCTAATATCGGAGCTAATGTCTCTACCCAGTGGATTACTCCACCTCACAAATGTACCTAGAGAAAGATTCGGTCATGCTCTTTCACCAGTTTGTAGTGTAACTAAGCCGTATCCGAACAGCTAATGCCTTTTTTAAGAGGAACTTTCATTTCATGTCAAAAATTCACTCGGAGGACTTGACATTCCCTACCGAGGGGTGATCACAATTGGAAGAATAATTTTTGATGTTGGTCGAACCAGAACGCGAACGCTGACTTTCAGCTATCTCGGCCACCCATACCATATATCATATATACTTCTAATAAGGAAGACTGAACTGGGCGATCAAGCTGGAGCTTATCTTGTTACGTTGTCGAATATTTTCAAAGGCAAGAGCTGAAGCCCATACCTGGTGTTCGTGGCAAATAGAGCTTCTTTTACACTAACAGTTCGTCTCACAGATGATTACCAAAACCCTGAAATGAAAAGTCTAAATCCCAGAACTCTACTCCATAACTATTTTGATCAACTTTTACGTAATCGAAAAACAAAAAGGGTGTCTGAAACCGAGAGTAACTCTCAGCACACACAAATTTTCGTAATTTCACTAATGGAAATTAAAATGAAATTTCACTTCAAATACACCCACTCAAATAACGGTAAAAATAGAATTAATTGAAATAATGAAAATCGCCTACGCACGGTAAAAATTAAAATTTTTCGAATTTACCAATTGGCGCCATTAAAAACAAAGCATGAGTACAACAATAATAATTGTACTTGTATATTTAGCAATAATAACGGTAAAAGTATGGCCATACATACATGAGAGCCATAAATCGGTTGAGTGAGTAAAACTAAACCAACAAAGTCGTGAATGCAAAACTTCTGTTGTTTATGAGCCAATTTCGGTAATTAAAATTTCAACTAAAACTCATTTGCGAATTGCAAGTTGAGCGATGGCGGCGTAGAGGAGATGAGAGGAGAGGAGAGAGGGAGAGAGGGAGGTAGTGAGGGAGAGAGAGGGAGTGAGAGAGCATCACTTATATAGGCGTCACACTGCTGCAGTAGCTACGCGCTGACAACGCATTTGTCACGCTTACGAATGGCAGCGACGCCAAACGCAATGAGACACTTGTCGAATTGAAGACCAGTGTTGCAAAGGGCTTTTGCTTATTTCGTTTATGATTTTTCTCTGCCTTTTTCTGCATGGTTCTTTTCGTAAAGTGCGTATGTCGAATTTGTCGCCGTTTATCCCTTTCGTTTGTCTACCTTCTTCCCTTTTGTGTCTTCTATATCCATTCATATTTTTTTTGGCTCCCGCTCCGCTTCCGCTAATTGCTTTGGCATGTTGACGGAAATGTGCAGTCGATTGTGTCGCTCTGCTGGTGCTCTGTGAGCCCTTATTTCTCCCTCATTTGCTTTACATTCACTCGCCGTTTGGCATTTGTCTTTTTTTTTTGTTTTTTTTTTTTGGTTTGTCATTCTTGGCGTCCAACAAACTGGCGTCACATTCAACTTTTGACCTGCAAATACTTTAAATTTGTTCGAATCACGAATGCACTGAGTGAGCGAAGGGAGCAAAGAATGTGTGCGGAGGGATGCGTGTGGCGTGGAGAGTGAAATTACTTGAGAATTACAATTCAATTAGGAAATCATGTCATTGAGATTGCATTGCACTTTTGTTTGTTAGTCAATCTTCTTAACCGAAGGAAGGAAGGAATGCCTTTTTGGGTATTTCTAAAGATCATGAAGAGGTTTTCGGAGTCTTAGATCTCAAATTCAGTTCAGTTCGCATAAATCCTCCGCACCAACAATTCCGATACCAATATGAAGATCTAAGTCATCGAACTCAAACCGGAAACTAAGTACTAAGTATAACGTAGTCATTTCATCACTGATCCTGCTCCTAGATACTTCAGGAGGTTCTTATAGACGTACCAAAAGTCCAACTCTGAACTACTTTGACTAACAGTAAACCTCCTGTTAAGGTTTTATACTTAATTTCAAATCTTCCAAAATCTTCCCGACAAAATGTCAGCCATTGAAATGTGAAATGGATTAATAAGCTCTAAAGTTCAAGCCTCAATCTTGCGAAACTATCTTCTATAACAGTCTGGGTCGAACATAATCTCACTATGAAAGTCTGAGTAGTAGAAACTAAGCTGAACTTTTCCCCGCCCTTGAACTGGCTCAGAAATTTACATAGATTCGATCAAAGAAATATTCGTGAAGACACTGACATACTTCATGGTGACGTAGAGCTCAAGCTCAAGTCTTCACCACCACTGTGAGGGAAGAATAATCCTGATATGATAGTCTAAGTTATCGAACTCAGTCCAGAGCCCAAGTAATGTGACTTCATGACTGATTCGGATATTTCCAGATATTTCAGAAGCTTCTTATATGTGAACTTAAAGCCGGACTCTAAGCTACTTTGACTCTCAGTTAACATCGTGTTGAAGAATAGTTCTGATATGGGAGTCTAAGTCATTGAATATAATCTGGAGCCTGAGTAAATTCCAGTTACTTCGATGTGGAAGCCAGATAACTATGAAAACTAAGCTGCAGTTTTTCGCCGCAGATCTTACACCCATATACAACCAAACCCATTTGTTCGCGAGACCTTATGCCTAGAGCTTAAACCCAAATCTAGTAAAATCTTCGCTGACAAGAGTTCGAATGACAGGTTCTCATTTTTGAAGAAATTCTGAGTTATACACGTAAGTCCGTACCTGAATTCGGTCCGGGTCATACATAATCGCGATATTGGGCCCAAATCATAGGACAAGTACGCCAATATGACAAGTGAAGCAGAAGCTCGAACCTACACCAGAAACAGCAGGTGCTCTAAATACCCAAAGCCCCGTCCAACGCATAGAACTTGTCCCCTCCGCACTCTTTCAGTACATTGTAAAGAGAAGATGGACTGCGTTCTGTGTAGTTCCCTTTCTGCTCTAAAATTTCGTGTTTTCTTTACTTCGGCATAAATAGTCAGCCTCTCGGTGAATCATTGTGAACCATAGACCCATTGAAAGCACACGAGTTTGGATCATCTGTAGAGTGCTCGGGCGCAATCCACAGCACCGAAGCTTCGCTTACCCAAATCCATCACCTCACACGTACTAAGTTTCTTAGTTTCCCACCGTCCACCACGACACCTCGTACCTATGACCTAACGCCAATCCTCTTAGCCCACCTCAATTCATTCTCATAGCACTTGCTAGTGTCGTTTTCTTTTTTTTTTAATTATTGTTGTTGTTGTTGCGGTCGATTTTCGATTTTTCGTCGCCTGTTAATTTATTTATGAGCGCATTGGATGATAAATCAGTAGAGCAAACGAGCAAACGAGCAAACCAACCGACCAACCAACCACTTCAGTTAAAACCCAACAGCCAACAGCGCCGGCTGTTCAACTCTCGATCCCTCGTCCTGCCTATCCTCGTTGACCAACGCATACGCCTCGAACTCGCGTACAATATTTGTACATGTGTGTATGAGGACACAACACGGTGTGCATAGCGCACAACGATTAATATCAGCAAATGAAGTATGATGATGATGCGATGGCATATTTGAGGTAGCAAGGCGCCGCACAGCGCAGAGAGGAAGAGACACATCGACATGTAGAGAAGACTGGAATGTCAATGAATAATTCGTTTTGTCCTAGCGCGACCCCGCACGACCCACCGTGCGATCCTTGCGCCGAGCTGCGCTGATTTGGCCTTTGGTGTAAGGGTCAATGAAGAGTGAAAAATTTGCAAAACCCAATATGTAGTAAAAATAAATGTGCCAGCAGGATGACAGTAGTAATAACAGCAACAATAAAAGCAACAACAGAAATTATAACAACTACAACAACAACAATACATATGTATATGTGTTGTGTTAATTCCTGCAACGTCATCTCTGTATCGACAACGGCATTTATTCACCTTTTGGCAAATTGACCTCAAGCGCAAGCAAATGAAGCGGAGCAAAAAAAAAAGAAATGAAAAATGAGAGTGAGAGAGAAAAATTTTTAAAATTATGTACGAAACCAACGTTTGAGTTGGAACTTTTCTATGTCTTACACAGACTAGAGTACAGTGTAAGACCTAGTTCGAACTAAAAACTCAATATTTTAGAACTTTCAAATAGATGCTCTTCATCAACAACTAAGAATATGAATTTTGACAATATAATACGCTTATACAATGATATTTGAACGATTATAGTAAAAATTATCAAGTTTTCATTACTATAGCATATAATTGCTGTACTAATATTTGTTCATAAACGAGATTTGTGGTCGAAAATCCTTCAATTCAGTAGCTACGAAAATAAAAATTTAGCGTTACGTTTTCTTTTAGTTATAAACTATATGTATTGAAAATAAACAAGATAGGACTGCTAAAACATATAGCTGCCATACAAAAAATCGTTCAAAAACGCGATTTTTCGCCATAACTCCTTGAGTTTTTAAGCTACAAATACGAAAATTGGCATATATATTATTTATTGGCATTCAAATAGTTATGGTGAAAATCAACATGAACGGTTGACTATAACACTCAGCTGTCGTGCAACTGACTGTTCAAAAACAGCATTTTAGCTTATAACTCCCTTATTTGAAGAGTTATTACTATGAAACTCGGTATGCCAGTTACTTGTTAGAAGCTTATGCCAGACTGGGAAAATCATTAGAATGGAGTAACTATAGCTACTAGCTGTCATACAACTGTCGTTTCAAAAACACGATTTTTTGTCATAACTCCCACAAATATGAAGTTAAACATATAAAATTTGGTATGAGCATTAGTGAACAGTTTGTTAATAAGTAAAATGAAAAATATAAGTATCGGACGACTATAACATATAGTTACCATACAACTGATGGTTCAAAAACGCGTTTTTGGCTAATAAAATGTGCAGTTAAGCAATGAAAAGGTAGAAAATTGTTTATTTATGATGAATAAAGAAATACTAAAAAAAATATCAATTTCGAATAATTATATGATTTAGCTGATTGTTCAGTTTTGGGTTAAATAAGTATTTATATTGCAAAATTTTTACGAAAAAACTAAATTAGCCAATATCTATGAAAGGTATAAAGCTGTTTTTACTCGTTGCTTGTGTTGTTTTTGCTGTTTTTTTTTTGCTACCAGCACTTGCCTGTTATTGCATGTCAGCTTGCCATATTTATTGCACTCATTGCATTGCAATTGTGCTGCAAACATCCATTCGTGTTTTGCGTGGTTATTGTTGTTGTTGTAATTGTTAATATACGAGTAATTATGACGATAGCGTCAATCGCTGTGCGCGCTGAAAAGCATACCGAAAAATCAACGGTGAATTTTATATACTCGTGCATATATATTGGTATGTAGATATATGCGTATACATACATATGTATTACATTGTATATTTGTATGTCTACTTGCATATATGTTTGTATGTACAATTATGTCCCTTGTTGCTTTTTCGATCGCCTGATTTTTCCACGATTTTAATACCATTTTGACACGACACGACACTTCACATTTCAACTCTGCGGCGCGCACACCAAAAACAAACACACACACACACGCACGCACGCAAACAACAATATAATTATATATGAGTGAAAAAAAAATGATTTTGCATAACTTCGCGCTACTATTGCATATTTTGGGGCGTTGCATACGTGAATAATTGTTGGCATAATGTCCTGCGAAGCGCACTGGCGCCAAGTTGTTGTTGTTGTCTTCCCTTTTTTTAACTGTCATACACACCTATATTTGTTGGTTTCAGCATTTTTTTCTTTTAATTTCACTTATTTCCTGCCTCCTTCTTCAGCAGTTTCACTTTTATATGCATACTTTCATTCATTTCTCTGATAAATTTCATTTTTCTCGCTCACAATTTGCCCACCGTTTTTCACAGGTATTTTTTTCATAATTTTTTTTATGCTGTTATTTTTTGTTGTAATCGATGCTCTTGCAGTTTTAATTAGTTGTATATGTCGCAATGACAGTTGGTGGTCGAGTGTATGCGTGTCTGTATGCATGTATGTATGTGTATTTTCTGTATTATTTTTTTGCTTTATTTTATGTATTTTTTTTTCATTTATTTTTTATATTTTATTTTATTTGTTTAAAAAATTGTAAAAAAAATACCAGACTACAGTCAACAGCGCGAAAAAAAACACTTTAAAAAGGTATTAAAAAGTTTTAAATTTTATTTAAGCAAGCTCGAAATGATAGTGGAGTTATAAGCGATATGAGCTCGAGTTTACGCTCTTATATATACTCGTATATATATACATATAGTATATATATAAATTTATATTCATTTATATGGATACTTATGACAATACAGGGCGATCAAAAATAGATGAAAGAATGGTTTCAAAAACAATACAGCATAATTTTAGTTTTGAAAAATTTTCCAGGTATTTGTAAGTCGTTTTGAAAAACACATTTTTGAAATATTTTGATAAAATTAAAAAAAAAAATTTATTTTCAAACTATTTTCAAAACTTTCTAAGAAAAAAAATTTTTACAATTAAAAAAAATTTCGAAATTATTTTGGAAAAAAAATTCGAAATTATTTTCGAAAAAAAATTTCGAAATTATTTTCGAAAAAAAATTTCAAAATAAAAAAAATCCAATAGTTCAAAAGAAAAAAACAAAAAATAAAAATATCAAACTATTCCATTAAGTAAAAAAAGAAATTTTAAAATTTTATCTGAAAACAAAAAAATTTTACAGATAACAAATTTTAAAAATAAATAAAAAAAATTAAGAAGCAAAAATATTTAAAAATAAAAGAAATTCAAATTATGTATTTGAAAAAAATTGCAATTTTTTTTGAATAAAAATTTTTTAAATGCAAAACTTTATAGAAGTTTCATATTTTAATCATTTATTATATAACATTAATTTAAATTTTTATTCAAAATTAGTTTGAAAACATTAACTAATAGCTCCCTTCGTTAGAACATCCTATTTATATTTATGTATGGTATATGTCAATGTACTCATGTGTGTGTGTGTGCACATTTTTAACGCATCCAATCACTGCGGTACCGTTAATCAGGTGTCATTAAACACTAATTAAATGTGTTAATTTCAATGAAATGTTAAGTACATACAAACTCATTACTGAGAGTAAACACCGATCTACGTATGTACTATATGTTGCAGCAAAACTAAATACGAGGTTGATACGAAAAATCTTGAACTTAAAAATTAACAAAATTTTATAATTAATTTTGTACAAATTAAAATTTTTAAATTTTGGCAAAATTTTTAATTGACATTAATATTACTTTGTTGGAAAATTCTAAATTTTAAGATAAAAAAATTACAATAAAGCTTTCAATAATAGAAAAAGTAGTACAATTGACAGCTGTCAACTTTTCAGAATTTTCTCCAACTAAGAATAGCAGCGTTATCTGAACTAATTACTATAATCTAGTTTAAAATTCTTTTGTTTAAATACTTTTTTTATAAAAAAAGAAAAATTGCATTATATATATGTATATAGAATATAGGTTATCCTTAACTACCGACTCACCCTCGTGCATAACCTACCGCCATCACTAACGCTGGCCTTGCGTAAGCGTTCAATAATGAAGTGTCAAAATGTTGACAAGTTAAAGCTGGTATGCATTTTCATTTTCATTTTCATCGTTAAATAGTTTCCATGTCGTTATACATGTTGTCGCCGCTGGTTGCTGCTGTTATTGTAATTCACTACTGACGAGTTGGGATTTCATTTTATCGATAATTTAAATGACGTCCAGCTATGGGATGGCTTAAAAAATTTTCATTAAATTATTCAACGTGGATTTAAAGTATTTGTAATAGGTATATACATATATACAGCTTAATGTTTTTAAAGTTTCGACAATTTTTCTAAAGACTCTTTTTAGGTTGGAAGGATATGGAAATTTTATTTAAATAAAATGTTTAAAACTGATTGAAGAGTATGAAAAGGGAGCACAATTTATTCACAGTAGTAACTGAACGAAAGGATGCCTTAGACCACCTAGACTAGAACCTTCATAACATTGAACACCTGAAAACAATAGAGGAGGTAGCCTTACTACGAACTTCGAGTGATTAGAGGGAAAGAATGGGCTTCCCCTCTAATGATTTTTGCAGCAGCTGTAGGAACGAAAAAGATGAGGGGCCTATTGAACACTACCTCTGTCGCTGACCAGCCTAAATATCCGCGCGACACAAATTCCTCGGGAAATACTTCTTCGACTGTCTCGCTGGGTTTGAGAGGGTGAATATAGCAGCCTCACAGCGGTATTCCAATGGACCTATTGACCTAAGTGCATAAACTCAGCAGCCGCATAAACTCAACTCAGCTCAAGGTGGAGTTGAAGGCAAGAGCGGTCTTTAAGATGGTTTTCAAGGTCCATGATAGACAGCCTGAGTTAAGAGGAAAAGGAGCCGTCGGCCTAGCCTTGTCCTAACGAAGGTATAGCACACGAATACCACTACGTAGCATGATCGCACTTAACTTCAATGGATACGATGTTCTGATCGAGAAAGATATTGCGATCAGAAAGCAATTATAGCCTACGGCAGGATGACGGGGCTTAGAAATCCGATCAAAACGAAGAGGCGACGCTGTGAAAGCAAACGTTAAGTTCGAACAGCGACGGAAATGGTTCGTGAAACTATGGATAAGCTCAGATCAGGATCATAGTTTGCACCCGGAACTCGCAGATTTCAGACAGACTGACTGAGCAATGGTTTGAAAAAATGTCCAACAGTCCTTCCGCATCAGTATTCCAAGAAAACCCACTGCTTTGGTTAGTGGTGTTTGATTGTTTAATCTACCGAATACTGAAGTTTCTAATTACAGCCGCAGTGAGTCCAACCATTTACTATGCAAACGATCTCAGCGCAATTTTTGTGTGAAGCTCAAAGTCAACGTGAGGCTCCCATTAATCAAATCTAATGGCGACTCCTGTAGAGACGGACTAGAATACATAGTCATTAGGAGCTTTCTCTCGTTTGCATTGAAGTGCTCTAGGGCAGGTGGTAGTCACAACTCAAACTAATCTAGGCTATAATTAGATTGAAACGGATCCTCCGAACAAGATAGATGATTGCATGATTCCAACGGGGGCTGAAAACTACTTCTCATTAAATTTTGATCTGAGAGACTTTACGGGTTGGTTGCAATTGACCAGTGTCTGAGGGCTCAGCGGTAACCTGACATTGTGCTTGATAGGTGAGAGCATCTTCTGGGGATGTTCTCACCGCTTTGAACCTTATGTCCAAAGTCATATTCATTGGTTCTCGAAGTAAAGTATTCACAGGTATCTTCCATATCCACTTTCTTTCAAAACTTAGCTCGAGGGATCTTGCGAACTGCATAGATGGGTTAGGCCAGCTGGGACTGAGGAACATTTTACTCTAAGATAATAGGAAACCCTTACATTTCGCTTACTAGGTGCGAACAAATGGAGTGATCTACAGTTTATTCTAAGCGTCTTCGAGCGGACGATGGATGGCAACCGAAAATAGAAAAACCAAAACCACTGCCAACCAACCAACCAACAGTTTTGCAGCCACTAAGGCGAAAAATGGATCCAAAGTCGAACAGAAACTCGTCCATTTGAGGTCCTTCATACACCATAAGAGCTTATTTTTCAAATTATGGCTTTCGACTTGTTGGAAAGATGTAAGAGATCGTCTCTTTATATGCGGAGTAAAAGCTTGTAATGAAAATTTAAGGACTTCTACATTTTAAGCAAACTTTTACAGTCGAAATTTGACTTCAGCATACATATATTAAGAAGATTCGAAAAGCACACCTATGGTAGATTATATTATTTTTATTATTACTATAATTTTTTTGAAAAAAATTTGTAAAAACTAGTTTTTATTAATAAATTTCTATGTGCGCCTAATTGTAGGCAACGCTTTCCCTCCACCACATATACGACACTCATTTAAAAACAAAAAACGTTGCCTACCATTAGGATGCTATGGGAAAAATAAACTCTTATTTACATACAAAACCAAACAATAAAAATCAAATAAATTTCTAAATTACAAAAATATCAGCAACAACAACACAACACAAAAATTTTGAATATAATAATAATTTTTATTTAAATAGAAAACCGCATAACAATTGTACAGTTACGGTTACCACAACAAATTTGTACGCATAACCGCGCCATTTGTTGGTAAACAATGCAGAAGCAGTAGATAAATACGCAAAAATATAAAAGATAAATAAAAGTACATGCGTACGCAATAACTGTCAATAAGCGTTTACCCAACCGCCGAATGCCGAAAAAGCCGCTTTGTTAATTACATTTTGGTCAAATATTGGCAGCTCAATTAAATGAATTAAAATTTGCGCAATACTTCAGCAGATAGATGGAGAATGCAGGGAGAGTGAGGGGGGGTGAAGTGGTATTGTGTGTGTGAGAGAGAGAGAGCGAGAGAGAGGTGGCGATGCGTGAGGAAAGGTGTCACGTTATGACGTCGATAGTGAAATTTTCACCACTTTTGTTGTTGTTGTTGTTGTTAAAAGCATGTGTGGGTATTTTGAATTTTTGTTGCACCTACAGCTACGGGTGTAGCGCCTAAATATATGCCTGATACAGATTATTTCGTATATTTCGATTGTGACAAATTTCCACATACAATTACACTTTTGCATATTTATGCTTGTATGTGTTCAGCTGCGTTTGTGTGCTTATGTGTGTCTGCCGTGTGTTAGTTGGAGGTGTGAAAAATTTGACAGGCAATTAAAATTACAAGCGTAACGAATGTGGTAGCACCAAAAAATACCACAGCAATCAACTCTCAACCACCCGCACACTCTCACACTCACACACACACATATATTGTATATACTCAGTTAATCAGGCAATGAGCTGGAAAACCCCGGTATATGTAGGTATATGTGGTATATGATTGTTCAATAACCACTCACTTCAGTTGGTCAGTTTGCACAGCTAATTTGATGTTGAAACGGCGCATCTGCTCAACAGCTCATCAGCTGCTCACCACCGCGCTGCACCTTTTGCACTTACACTACGCTTCTGTTGCTTTTGCGACCAACCAACCAACTTTTTACCCCCGCGCTCTTGGCAGGCGTGAAAAATTTGCGTGTTAATGAGTCTGCTGGCAGCTAATTATGATTATAATCACACACATAAATATTTTAGCCGCTCACTGCTGTACCTGCGCGCTCGTACCAAGCTCGCTGGTGAAATTGTATATTAATTTTTTTTTTTTTTTGTTAATTCATATTAAAAATGTTAGCCTGCGTTTTGAGCGTTTTAGCTGGCGGGTTTTTTAAGTTTTTCGTAAATTGAATTAAAGTTGATTTTATTTAGGCGTTAATGGAGGATGAGCACATTAGCGTGCAGGCATTATGAAGCTACATTTCACTCACCATTATCCTTTCCACAATTTAATAGATTTTTCTGCAACTTAGAAAATGGACAAGATACTGCGGGGCGAGCACTTCAAGACTGACTCCGACATCAGACAACACACCCATCCCGCCTCCAAATTAATGCAAATAAACATCTACAGTAGCTTGGGGACATTTTTCTATACAGCTCTGGTGGACTCTCTAGTATTGACGGTGGACGGTTGAGTCATCGCTTTAAATAAAAAGTTTTAGGAAGGATTCTGTACGAATAAATCTGATACCCAACATTTTATGGGTCCGCTTTTGACTTCGCCGTTTGAGTTGCGGAAATTTTCTTGACGTGGATACTGACGGGGCCGTGGGTGTCACTGTCACCGCACTGCGGTAACTTCAAATATAAACTGTTACCTAGAAGAGGTTATGGCTCTCCAAGAGCAGTGATTTAACGTAGGTCGGCGTATGCACTCTCAAAGCTCTTGTTGAAATCCGGTAAAGAAGAGTTGAAGACGAAAGCAATGCTTAAAGCAGCAACCCTCGTACATGATAAACCTTTCCACGAGTTCAGTCCGTCAAAAAAAGGAGGAGAATGAGCGGTGCACTTGTACCGATCCCATAGTTTCAGCGTCTCCCACAGAATTAAATGCCAGTCTTAGCTCCAACTTTTCAAACCCAGAGCCACCTCCAACTAGATCTGCTCCTCAATTGGCATACTTTCTTCAGGTCTCCTAAGGTCTATGATGATGTAGTTGGTGGAATGGGTCACATCTGTTCACCACCTTCGATTCCACACTACGCCGCAAATACTCGAGCTTCTCCCGCAGGTTTCTGGCAATAAGCCTTTTCCTCTGCAGTAAGCTGGAGCCGTTTTTGGTTTCTAATAACTTGATTGCCAGTCTTAGCACCAACTTTTCAAAGCAAGCCCCATCTCCAACTAAGACTGTTGCTCGGTTGAGATACACTCACCAGGTTTCTATGATGACGTAGTTGTTGGAATAGGTCATCTGTTTACCACCTTCGACCTCTCACTACGCGGCAAATACTCAAGCTCTTCCCACAGGTTTTTGGAAGCAAAATCGAGGCGTTTTTGGTTTCTAATAACTTTGCGTCTGCTACGGCGTTAGAGCCACCAGTATTTTGGTTTCTTGCGGCTTCTAATACTAATTTTTTTGTGCGCGGCACTGCAGTTGTTGCAAGTTCTTTTTCTAGAGTTCACATCCTCTCTTTTTTTATACTTTTGGCGAATCTAAAACTGGAGTTGGATCTTCCAGAGTCAAGCCGAAGCTGTGGATGGCTTTTCACTGCTGTGGAACTGTATCCAAAGATATCACCCTTGCTTGTTTGTTGGACAGCTTTTCAGAGCGAATGGTTGCTGTCTTCCCCTCTATTCTTAAAGCTCATACTAAATGCCAATTGGGTCGCCCGGTACAATCCCCTTTCTTTTGCAACGCAGTCTTCCGACTGTCTACGATGGAGTCAACATTTCAACTTCTTTGTCCACTCAAGAAAAAAATTGAAAACGTTACGTAAAACTTGAAAATCCACTCGCCTTATTGATTTTAACGCTGCACAGAGACACTCACGCGTCTACAAGAGACTACGACTGAGAAAAATTTATGAAATTACAAATTTGCCCGAAAAGAGTAATAGTTATAGTGGAAGTACTGTGAAGGTGTTAGTATGTGTGTATGTTTATCACTGTGTATGTTTCCCCAGACGGCGCACATAAATAGCTCGTCTATTGGCCACTACTTTTGCTAAGTATATTGTACACACACGCACACACACACAGCCACACTCGCCAGCATTTGTCTGATTATGTGAGTAAACTACTATGTGCTTACGCCTAAATGTATGCAATCGACCGGCCCATACATTTATCACAGAATTTATCGACTGGAATGAGCTTTGATGATGTGGAAATTTTTTCTCGTTAAATTCAAACTTTCTCCACGCTCCCCAGCGAGAACGAGTGCAAGAAGAGGGTGCGAGAGGAGGGTAAGAAATGTTAAGGCACAAGATTCAGGCGTGGGTCTCAGGGCAACAGGCAACAGGCAGGTAAAAGAAATGTTTGCACTTCCTTATTGATGGCTCACGCAGAGGGAGCGGGCTGTTAATACTGTGGAGCTTCGCAGCTTCCAGGAATTATGCTTGCAGCAATGGCATGTGGCATGCACCTACGCTGTGATTTGTTGACTCCTTCGTATGTATTATATATATGTATCTATGTAAGAGTCTATTACTATTGCGATTTTAAATATTTACAAGCAAATGCCATTTCAACTGCCGCTCAACTTGCGAAAAATTCGATTATTCAGCGACTGCAGCGTATTTGGCTGTGGCATTTCAACTTCCTGCGAAAAGTATTCGCATCGATTGCACATAATGAGATTATGGCTTTTGCGAGAAATTAAAAATTTAACTTTTTCCACTTCGAAAACTTTGACGGAATTTATTTAAGCATTTATTTATCTCCTTGGGCCACCAAACTCGTGTAGTGGCAAGCTCAGTTTAAATTTTTTATGATGTCACATGTTTTGTTGTGGAAAGCTCTCACGAAAGCTTAGCAAAGCTTCAGGGTTTGTAGAGCGGAGGCTGACGAGGATTGAAGCTACAAGCTACCTGCCACTGCGACGCCCAAAATGCATGGGGTATGATTATTTAAGAGCTTATTCAGTCCACTTGGTCAGGGAGACTTCCTCTAGCCAGAATTCTAGCCCATTACGTGCCGCATAGTACGCACTACTAACCACTCGGCTACAGCGACCGCCAAAGTTATTGGAAACGATGATTTCAGTGGCTGTTTCCGAAGTTTTGGGGACTCAATAGTTCCACTTCTCAATGGGGTGGACAGAAGCCCAGTACAAATGCCAGCGAAATGAGGGAAGATCTGAGCAGAAGCTCACTTCTTTGACGACCAATCTGATCTTCCTTTAAATAAAATCCAAAAAATTCTTTTTAAAAACTAAATTTTGATTTTATTCGTTAGGTGTGTGTGTGACTTTTTTCCTCATTTCATCTGATATACTTATCATCATCAAACCAAAGAAAGTAAAAAAATTAGTAACGACGTCTGTAGACGCGACGGCGGACAGTCTTGTAACGGTAACCATCTTCAGCATGATGTTCGATTTGCTCAGTTGGTTCAACTGGAGCTGGAGCAACGTATTGAACTGGAGCTGGTGCTGGTGCTGGTGCTGGAGCTGGGATGTAAACTGGGGCTGGAACATGAACTGGAGCTGGTGCTGGAGCTTGGTAATGAACTGGAGCTGGTGCTGGGGCTGGTACATGTACTGGAGCAGGTGCTGGCACATGAACTGGAGCTGGTGCTGGTGCTGGAGCTTGGTAATGAACTGGAGCTGGAGCTGGTGCTGGTGCTGGTACATGTACTGGAGCAGGTGCTGGAGCTGGGAGATACACTTGAGCTGGGACATGGACTGGAGCTGGTGCGGGGGCTGGAGCTGGCACATGTACTGGAGCTGGTGCTGGTGCTTGGTAGTGAACTGGTGCTGGAGCGGGAGCTGGCACATGAACTGGAGCTGGTGCTGGAGCAGGAGCTGGCACATGAACAGGAGCTGGTGGCAGGTAGGTGCTGTCAGGTTTAGCAACTGGAGCGGGTGCTGGTGCTGGGACAGAGAAGGCTACAGGTGCAGGTTCTTGGTAGGTGTAACCCAACTCAGATACATCAGCGCTGGCGCAAGCCAAGATGGCGGCGAGGGCGACAAGGAAGAATTTCTGCAAAGAGAGAAGGTAGAAAGCTTATTTAGACTCAAATTAAAATCAAAAATTAAAAAAAAAATGAAAAAGCATAACCACTATGTGCTATTATTAAATTTATTTATGAATCGTAGCAGTTATTAAAAAAAAATCTCGTTTTCAAACATTTGAGCATATCTTGATAGTTATCGACGTATTTTTTGCATAATAATTGCAAAAAATGTTTAAAAGATTAGTTTATTTATTTTAATTTAACATTTTTCTATCAAAAATTGTGTGATTTAGTGACAAACTAACTTTCGGAATAATTCGAGGTGATTAATTTGATGTCTAAATACATTTTATTTTATTTAAAGTGTCATTTGTGGATTTAAAAACACTCTGTGATGCATGCCCGAAAATTCGGAGTTTTTCGGAGTAATTCGGAATTATTCGGAGTTAAAATTTTTTGATGCAAATAACATTTTAATGAGAAGAAATTAAAAAAATTAAGAAAAATATATTTTTTTAACACTTTGCATTATCGAACTACTTAAGAACTCTTTATTTGCTTTAAATCTTAAACTCAATAGTTTTTAATACACCTTTGTTAACTGTCAAAATATTTTTGCGGTATATTTGTAATATTTTCACTCATTTTTATTTCTTTTTTTTTTTTAGTTGTAATTTTCTAAATTATTTACCATTTTGTAATTGGTGTTTGGCTAACTCCGTTCACAGCTTGTAAGCGTTTGATGCTCCCAAAATAGTTTGTTAGGCTTTTATAGTTACGCGGCGCCATGCACAATTCTCAAACCATCTTTATTTTTTTTTTATTTCATTATACTAAATATATCACCTAAAATTCAAAATATTTAAATGTTAATAAATTCTTTTTCGAAAGCTAACAAGTTTAAGGTCCAAAATTACAGCACAAAAGGCAGCGGGTGATAAAAATCTGCACGATTTCATAAAACCAGTATTTACTAAAAAAAAAACAAAAAATAAAAATAAATTTTAGGCAAAACAAATAGAATTTAAATAAAAAATTAATGAACCTATAATAAAAGTTCGGAATTTATAATGAACTGTTAGAATTAAATTGAAAAGGTATTTTCTGTAAATAAAAAAATAAATAAAATAAAAATAATAAAGCCGCATTAGACAACAAAATATTTATACATATTTTGTATTTGTATTTGTTTGTGTAGAAAAAGATCGTGTAAAAAACCCTAACTTAAACGCTCTTCGATTCCGCAAAAGATTAATTGCCAAATTAAATCACTAAACTGGTCTAAAAGCTCTTAACACACCGGCGAGTATAGCGCGTAACTTTCAGCTACAAATTTTTTACTAATTAAAATTCGTAAAAAAAAATCCCCATAAAAGTTATTTTTAAAAAAATTTACTTCGTTTCTCAAGCGCAGTTCATTCAACTGGTCGCCCTTAGATGTTTATTTTTTTACCTAAAATATTATGTAATCTTGTTATTCTTCGCCTATCTCTGACCTTTCATTTTCTTTCGTAAGCAAAAGCAATAAAATACCAATTTTGTCTCGTTGGTAAATGTGAACTTGTTATTTTTATGTTAATTTTAGTATAAAAATCATTAGCCGAAAATCCATAAATTCTCTATAACCAGAGAATAGAACAGTGACAATATACATATTTTTATAATGCAAATTATTTTATTTATATTTTTTTTTTTTTTTTTTTAATATAAATAATAGTTTTTTGTGTCTCCATCGCTAAGAAATATTTTCGCCATTTTTTGTTATATTATTTTTTCAATTTAAAGCCACTTCGGCGCCTTTTAATGCCATGAAAAAAGTGCAACACCTAATAACCTTGGCCTTCAAAATTATACCCACCAAGTGAGCAATTAAGTTTTCAAAGAAGCATTCAATTAATCATTTTTCGTTAAAAATTCACTTTTAATTTGCTTCTGAGAAAATTTCATGGATGAGGAATTCCCAAAAAATGGCTTTTAAATAGAACAAAAAAAGAACATTTAAAGAGGCAACAAATTGTGTAGAGCTCAAAATAATGCAGAGTTAAGTAAATACATACATATCTACCAACAGAAATATATAGTAAAATGACCAGCTGGTTGTATACGGGTTGCTTTAGCTTCCATGGCTCTTTCAAAAGACAATTCTTCCCCCAAATAGATCGATTTCTGGTCCAGCTGAGGGTAAGGAAAGAAATTATGCCAGTAAACCAAAGCTTAAGTACGATTTTACCGAATAGAGCGGTCCTTGGTCCACTTCCGGAAAGAAACGAATTTGATGTAAGACTTGACATGGTTTAACTTAGCCTAGAAATTTAAGTGTCACTGCCTTCGTTGGCTAAGTCACGTCATCCGAATGGACATAAAGAGTCAAGCTTCAAAGGTACTCGCTGAAGAATCTGTTGATGAAAACCGAGCAAGCGAAAGACTACGATGAAAAGATGTAGGACAGGGAGATCAGACTTCAAACCAGGTCGAAAAGTGAAGTTGAGAATTTACAACTAATGTGGATTCCCATCAACGATACCTTCGCCAAATAGGAAGAAGGAAAAGGTTTAAATGTCAGCCCAAAAAAAGTATTGAAATCGTACTGAAGGGGATTTTTTAGGATGCTCCGAGCTGAAAAAAATCCCTCACTTCTAAAATCTACACAAGACTCACCAAAAAAAATATATATATATTTATTTAAAATATTGGATGAGTGCATAAGTTCGTGCACGATTCCGCTGGATGCCGTACGAATCGTTAGAGAGTGGCGCTCGTGACAAAAATATATACATATTATATAACGTTATATATTTATTTAAAATATTTTAATCCTCCAAAAACCACGCAACTAAATCCAATTTTAACAAGACTCTCACGCCAGTCATTATACTAATCAACAACAAAACCAAAGCAACCACAAATTTCTCGGTTAAATAAAAATTTCACCAGCAAAAAAAAAACTACTTAAAAGTAATTTTCGGTAACCAAATCAACGTAGAAAAGTTAAAAGTTATACTTTGATGCCTTTTGCAGTGATTTTCATAACTAATGGGAGTCAGAAGAAGAAGAAGAAGAAGAAGAAGAATAGTAATAAGAAGAAGTTATAAAAAAAAGTTGAAGGTTGAAAATTTTACAACCAACTACAATAAATGAATTTTCCAGCAACAACAATAATAATAACAACAACAAACACACAGAATAATAATAATACAGTTGTTTAACAGTTAAATCTGTAAATCGCTTGGGAAACATTTTGAAGTGAAATTAAAGTGGAAATAAGCAGAGAAGGAGTGCGAGGGAATGAGTGGTGAAGAGTAGA
The DNA here is from genome assembly GCA_037013455.1 of Ceratitis rosa. Lineage (NCBI taxonomy): Eukaryota > Metazoa > Arthropoda > Insecta > Diptera > Tephritidae > Ceratitis > Ceratitis rosa. Next base: position 17,285,735 of record JAWMAG010000013.1, on the reverse strand, counting down.
AAGGGAGTACTTGTTCAATGTTCTCGTGTTAATAATAAAATTTCGTTGCGACTAAGAAGGTGTGAAAAAAGCTGGTGAAGATAAGAGGCAGCGAGTGTCAGTAAAGAATGCGAAGAAAATTTTGAACGTTGAAGTCGAATGAAGTAGTAATGAAAGTAAGTCTCAAGTAAGTCCATTTTGGCAATGAAATTCTTTGATTATAATGAGTAGTGAGAGTGAGAGTGAGAGTGAGTGGAGTAAGTACATATATTTAACAAAAATAAATACAAAATACAAATAATGTAATAACAACAGCGCAATAACAAAATAATAACAAAATTTTATTATCATAAGAAAATTTATTAATCAAAAAAAAAAAAACAAAAAATCAACGGTAATGAAAATGCCACTGAAATGTGTTGAGTGAGATTTTGAGATTTAAATGAGTAGTCAGAAAAGGATTTACAGAAGAGACAAAGGCAAAAGAAAGCCAAATCTAGGTAGTGTAGAAGGTGAAGAGTGCGAAGCGTAAGAAGCAAATGTGTTGAAAAGTATTTTAAATCATACGCAAGGATATGCAAATGCATAGAAGGGCAAGTGAAAAACAAATAAGAAAATAGTGAGGCGAGTGAATATGCATATATACGTGTATATATATATATATATATTTTATAATATATTCAAGTAAAAGTTGTCAGTGTGAGATTTGTGGCATTACCCCAAGATGTTTTCATTGCAGCTCGCATTTTTTCTTAATTAATTTTAATACCCAAACATACAGCGTTGCTCAAAATCTCTCTTGAAAGATACTAAAAATTGAGAAATTTGTTAGTCAACAGGCAGCAGCCGACTTTTGCCAGGTGTTAATAAATAAACTCTTAAGCCAAAAAATAGTAAAATAACACTTACCTGACATGGCTTGACTTGACGATTTAACAGAATAACTCGAAACTAAATAAGAGTCTAACAAACGAGGTACAATTCAAGTGCAAAAATAAACATGTAAAGCTGAATTATATGTAAGCATGCTAGTAAAAAACATAAAATGATTTTCAGAACTATTTTCACGCACAGCAAAAAATTTCGGAGTAACTCCGAAAGACTCCGAAAAATTCGGAGTACCACCGCAAGTTTACAAAACACTAGTGGCACATAATCATGAATATTTTTTTGAAATATATTTAAAATATTCTCAAACTATCTTATTAAATTGTGGTTAATAAAATTATAGAAAAAGTAATACTTAAAGCTTATAACTTACGTGTATATTCTGCATTTTCTACATAATCCACCATTTCGATGTCTTCCATGCGACTCTTGCCAGTCATATAACTGTAATTACTTACAATCTTACGCTTACCAAAGTGCGATGGATTAAGTGAATTTTTATAACCTTTAATACGTTTACATACTTACGCTTTATTTTCAAAAGCACATAAACCAAAATAATGTTTTGGTACATTTTAGTTACTTTTTTTCATATCACGTACGTGCTTTTAATAAATTACGTACTCGCATGGTGGAATGCGTTACAAGCCATCGCAGACAGCGACAGTGCTTAAGAAAGGGAGAGAGAGAGCGGTAAAGAAAATGACAGGGAGCAAGCGAGACAATAAATTAAATATGCAAGGGTCAGTGCTTTTATGAGAGCATAGGTGAAGTACGAACGGTACAAGGACGGCAATAAGGAAATACTTAATTTGAAGAAAAGAAAATGCTGTAAACGAATACTTGAAGTTTAAAATTTAAATTTGCTATTTTTTGGCTTCACATTTTTTTGTTTCTTTTCAAATTTATTTATTTTATTTTTTTATTTTTTATTTTGCTTAAATACGGTTTTTTTCATTTGCTGACGTATTTATTTAGTGATTTAGTTTTATTACTCCGAAAAGTTTAAAAATATCCCACAATCAGTTCAACGGTCTAATGACTTGCAGATATTTACCAACAACAATTCTGTATTTCATTTTATTTCTTTTCTATATTTTTCTATTAAGTTTTTATTTATTATTAACTTTTTTTTCAACCAATTACATAACCCGTTTCATCTTCCAAACACATTAGAAAAGGCGGCCGGGTCCAAAACATACACATTAATATTCAACACCGCTTGATTAGATTTGCATAAAATTACGAATAAGAAGAACGAACGATTTTTAACAAACATAAATTAGTAGTTTGTGTGCTTTAGGTATTATGACTAAATATATTTGTTTGTTGGTATTGACGAACAAAAAAAACAAATTTACTATTCAAAAATGTATTGTGGATTAGAACAAATATTCTTTCTCATTGTGAGTTAATTAAAAATCATGTTTGGTTAGTTTCTTCTTTGGTCCGAGCGCGTGGAGTGTATTAAAATGATGGGCAAATTGGCCAGAGTGCATATGGCCGACTTTTTGGTAAATAAAATAAATACTTATTATTTGATTTTTTGATTTCTTGATTTTATAATTTCATATTTAGCGTTATTTTATGTAATTCGGATTAATTTGGAAAGTTTTCGGAGTGACTACATTGCATAAATTAGCATAATTTTCAGAAAATAAATGCTTGCGATACGTTTGGGTGTATTTATCAATTTAAAAACTTTCTGAATATTTCCGAATGTTTTCGGAGTGTTTCGGAATATTTTCGAAGCATTTCGGAATATTTTCGGAGTATTTCGGAATGTTTTCGGAGTAATTTGGAATACTTTCCGAGTTCTTCGGAATATTTTAGGAGTAGTTTGTAATACTTTCGGAACAATTTGAAATACTTTCGAATCATATACAAAAACTTTTGCTACAATAGTTTCAGATTAATTAAACATTTTCACTTTCGAAATTACTCAAATAAATACAGAGATACATATGTGCATACATAAATGAAAACAACTTCCAGCAAATAATTTTTCATGATATGTAATACAGCTTTAACCCACTTGCGTAATATTTTTCAAATTTTTTTAAATGATTCGACATTAATAATACTTTCGAAAAATTTAACTCCGAATAATTTTAGAGTTATTAATATATAGCTAAATTGAAATTTTTTTTCAGAAAATTATTGGTTGTGATAGGCGCATACATTTTTACAACTTTCGGACTTATTTAAATTCTTTTCGGAGTGATTCAAATATTTATATGAATTAAAACTATACGATATACCATTTTCAGCCTTTAATATTCTAATGTATGTACAATGTATATTATATGCTTCAACTGTCGGTGTAAACATTTATAATCATGGAGCAATTCGGAATACTTCCGGGGTGGTTCGAAATGTTTTCGAAGTATTTGCAAACGTTTCCCAAAGTATTCCAAATGTTAACGAAGTTTTGGATCACTCACTCAATCCACTCTTGTATCCCTCCAAATGCGTATTTAATAGATTTTCGAAAATTTGACTGTTTAAAATTTTGTCTGACATACCATAAGTATATTAATGTGAAAAAAGACAAACAAAAAAATTAAAAATAAGTCTTTAATAAGAATAAAATACTTAAATCAATTGAAAAATGTATTTCACACCGAAAATTATTTTAATTTTTACTAAAAGTTTTTTATATTTTTTTCTAGAAGCAATACATATTTTTATTTCACTTTTTTCGACCACCCTGCTTTCAGCAGTTTGCTAAATTCATTAAGTTCAATATTCTCTCGCACAGCCTAAAATTATGCAACACTCTGTTAAAGAATACTAAATCATACTCTTCAGCCACACATGTTGTTTACCCGCTGACAGTAATGTTATGTGTGTACTTTGACTCCAATGGTTTCATCGGTAGCGTGGCCGAGCGGTCTAAGGCGCTGGTTTAAGGCACCAGTCTCTTCGGGGGCGTGGGTTCGAATCCCACCGCTGCCAGGAATTTTTTTTTATATTATTTTATTTATTTTTATCATATTTTTTAATTTTTTTTTTGAAATTTGTTATTTTTTTTATAATTTTTATTTATTTATCTTTTTGTAGCAGATATATCGAACGTTTAGGCTTTTACTACTTGTTATGAGAAATTCTTGCTTTCTTTATATTATATATTTCATATTGAAGTTGTATTTTAATGTGAATAAATACTTTAAATATAATATAAACTTAAAGTAAAAAAATTTATTTTATTTTTTTTTTATTGCCAAAAATGCTGCCGGCTCTGCTACGCCAGAAAATTTCTATAAGCTCCAAATAAATGAAACACTTCTTCGCTTAATACTTGGTAACTTTGACGGGGAAAAAATAAAAATTGCAAAAAAATAAATAAAAATACATATGTATGTATGTAAGCAGAAAAAAGCGTTGAAATGCCTTGAAAAGCCTTGACGTATGTTATAAAAATGCCAAACGGGTTCAGTATAATTTTGGTAATAATAAATATTCAAACATATCTTGAGGCCTTTTTGGCAGTAGAAAAATGTATGAATGTGTACATATGTGCACTAAAATACATTTATAAATAAATACATACATACATGCATGCCTATGATTTTCCAAATTATAGTTGAAAACTTGAAAGTTCCCAATTTCGTTTTGTAAGCATACAAATGCATTTATAGAATATGTAGATGGGAGTGTTTTTGGCATAATAAATATATTTATATGATTTTTTTATATATTTTTTCTTGAAATTTTTATATTTTCATTTTTTATTAATTTTTTTATATTTCTTTCAATTTAATGTAACTTTTTTTTGGTGAATTTTTCATATATTTATTTTACCTTAATATTTGTTTGTGCCTAGTGCGCCGTAATATACATACTATATGAGCACATACATATTTACTTTTTAAATTTTCTTCTTTCTTTCTAAACTGCCAAAAGAAAACTCACATCAACGCATTCAATAAAAAGTTTCATTCAAACTAGAAAAGTTTTTTAATGTGTTTTGTATGCACTTTTTAGGCTGATTAAATGTAGCGGCGCAACATCAATTTGTACAGGGGTTCTTGCTCGTTATTTACAGCAACATTTGAAGGCAAAATTTTGCAAAATATATAATAGAAATAAAGAAATAGTCAAAAATAGTCGAAAATAGACGAAAATAGACGAAAATAGTAAAAAATAACAAGAAAATAAAAAAAAATTAAATTAAATAAGAATAAATTGGAAAATAAGAACAAAATAAAAATTAAAAATAGTAAAAAATAAAAAATAATAGAGGAATACAAACTACATAAGCAAATAGTAAAGAAAATAATAAAATATAATTAAAAATAAATACAAATAATTAAAAAATAAATACAAATAATAATTAATTAAAAAATAAGAAAAAACTAGTAGAATAATAAAAAGTAGAAAAAAAATTCAAAATAAATATTAAAAAATAATAAAGAATATAATAATGATAAACAAAAAAATAAGATAAAGTAAGAGAATTTTTTAAAATAAAGAAATGAATAAGAAAGTAATAAATATGTAAAAAATAAATAAAAATTTAATAGCAAAAAAATCGAAGAATTAAGCCCATAAGCAAAACAATTAGTGTGGAAATAGTTGAAATCAAAGATAAAATTAGTTTTATTCGAATTCTACATTTTTTTTTCAAACTCAACTTTTTATTGAATATTTACATACATATTACCATTATTATTATACTTTTCAATAATTTTAAACAAACATAAAACATTATTTTCGGAAATAAGCTGATTGTAATTTTGTTCATTATGAACTAGTTTGGAGCTGGTATTTTTCTGAACGAAAACTGGCAATTTCTAAATAAATAAATTTCCCTAAAAAAATATGAAATATACCAGTTGACTCAGTTACCCCGGCTAGTTTAACAGTAATTCAAAAAAGTTTAAAAAATTACTAGTTAAACTTGTTTCCTTATTGAACTAGTTCCGGGCTGATATATTTCTAACCGTAAACTGGCAAATCCTACTTGGCAGAATATTTTTGACTTAAAACTTAATTAGTTACAATTTTTGTCCATTTTGAACTAGTTGGGGTATGATATTTTTTGATCGAAAGGTGACTACAACCATTTTCTAGAACATTGAAAACACAACCACTAGTTTTTTTAGTTAAAAGTAGTTCTAAAGTGGATTAAAAAGTTAGTTCGAGGCTGGTATGTATATTTTTAATCTATACTCGATTTTTCTAAAATTATATTTATTTATAATTGGCGCTTTGTAACCGCTGAAATGGCTTTCGGCCTATCACGTAGGATATTTTTGACTAAAAAAAGGTTAGTAATATTTGGGTACATTTTGAACTAGTTAGAAAGTGAATTTTTTTGATCGAAAGCTGACAATTACTTTCCACAGAACTTATCCATATTGAAAATACCACTAGCTGATTGCAAAGGAGTTACACAGCTTAGCAGCTGGGATAGTTTAAAGTAGTTCAGAAAAATTTTAAACTAGTTTAGTACTGAAATTTTTTCATACCGAAAACACACAAATGTTAGCTTATTAGTAGCTGAGAAGTTGCTAAAATAACTAGTTATTCATTTGTGCATTTTTGAACCAGCATGGGACTAGTATATTTCTAACCAAAACGCTGATATTACTATTGTATGAATTATAAAAGAAAATTAATTTGTTTTACAGTAAACTGAGTTTCAGCTCTAGAAAATATTTGATTTTGCTTAGGTAAATTTTTAGATACATACTTACATACATATGTAGATGTTGCTACATGCACTCTGTACAGTAATATTATTAATATTTTCTAATTCTTGAACTAAAGAGTAAGCTTAGAACTTTCCGGCAATCTCATTTTAATTTAACTTTTTTCACAAATAATTTTTGCAAACGCCCCACCAAGGGCAGCGTGGCCGAGCGGTCTAAGGCGCTGGTTTTAGGCACCAGTCCGAAAGGGCGTGGGTTCGAATCCCACCGCTGTCAATATACTTTTTTTTATATAATAAATTGCTTAACATAAAATGGAAAAATTAAAAAGAGAATTAAATAAATAAATAATATGTTAAAAAATATCATATCGAAGTAGGTAATGAAAAATTAAAAAAAAAATTAAATTAAATGACTTCTGCTTCAAATAAAAATGAATTACTTAGAAATGTTATCAAATGGGTATTAAGGGGTATTTACAAATAGTTACAAAAAAAATAATATGATTAAAAATGCGCAAATATTTTGACCTCCAAATCTTCTCTGTGTTATCATCCATCAAAAATAGCGTGCATTTTTTTGGTATCCTCATACATAAATATAAATGTTTTTAGAACCACCAAAAGACCTGCCAACAAATTTTAAACATGTAGAATACCATAAAATCCACTAAAGTACAAATATTTGCTTTTATGCAATGAAAATACCCTCATTCTCAAATGGCGCATTTGACCACGGTGTAAATATCGGTAGCGTGGCCGAGCGGTCTAAGGCGCTGGTTTAAGGCACCAGTCTCTTCGGGGGCGTGGGTTCGAATCCCACCGCTGCCAAGAAATTTTTTAGTATTTTTATTTTTTAAATTTGTTTTTTTTTTTCATTATTTCTCTTATAAAATTATAATTTTTTTAAATAAATTTTTTTAAATAAATCTTTTAATAATTATTAATTTTATGAAAAAATTTTGTTTTCATATTAATTATTACTTTTTATTATTTTTTCCAAATAAATTTTTTTAAATATATCTACATATATATATTTTTTCATTTTTTTTTTAATATTTTTTAAAATATTTTTTTTTTTAATATTTTTGTTCAAACTTACTTTTTTTAATATTTGTATTTAAATTTTTTTTTTCAAATAATTTTAGTTGTTTAGTAGTTTTAGTTGTTGATTGGACTTTAATTGACCTGATGAGGTAACTGTGTGAAATGCATCAAATTTTACTAAATGTACCTACTAAACATGTTTTCCCAACATTTCATAAAAATATTCATCGAGAAAGTAAATTAAATGAATAATCGTGTTTGGTATATTAAAGACAATTATGTTATATATTGAACGAATTTTGTGTTCATACAGGCTAAATTTACCTTGTAGCTGACAGCCGATCACCAATTTGACAAAAGCTTTCAGATAAAATATTTAAAACCAATGAAATTTCGGGAAAATCGTGAAATGAGCTAATACTTTTGCCTTAATTGACTAAATTGAAACATATTTCAATTAAAATATTTAATATATATAAATATATTTTTTTTAATATATTATAAGTTATTTATATATTGTATTTTTAATTGAGTAAATATCATAAATTTTTTCTTAATTTGAGACCCATCTACACTATGTATTCAATAAAATATGTAATTTTTTGTTACTTAAGCTTTATCATATCAAGTAAAAATTAAATTTTCTTGATAAATTGCTTCATAAATTACACCGGAATACAATAAATTAAACCGCTTTAATTGTCAATTAAGTGATTCTTGTGTGAACATATTTGAATGGCAATAGAAATCGTGGCGAGTCTTCATTATTTTTTTGGTTAATTCAATACACTAGAATAATAAAACAATATTTTGACCATTTGTACTGATTTCAACAACAATTAATTTATTAATTGAGCCAGAGTTAAGTATCTATATAATATTAAAAATCTTCAGAATAATAATATGGTATCAAACTGAAGAGCGCTAAGAAGGCTTGATATTGATATTGATATTTTCGATATTAAATAACCAAATAAAATAGAAGAAAAAAGAGCTGCCACCTATTTTAAATTTATAATTAAAAATTTATATAATCCTATTTATTTATTGAAAATATTCTTTAAGCAGAATAAAAAAAATAAAAAATAAAAATTATTATGCTATGCTATTATGCTAGAACTACTGTTATTTTTAAAGAGTTGCAAACCCTGTCTTATTGCAGAAGAAACCAAAAATTTTCTCAAAACTAAGAAAAAAATTACTTTGTATTAATATATCATATATTTTTTATTTTATATCACATAAATGTTTTTTTTTATTAAATATTAAAAAATTAATACAACTAATGAAATCCATGAAATAAAAAAAAAAATAAATAAAAGTTAAAAAAAATATATAAGAACAAATAGAAGAAAAAACTTTGTATAAAATAGAGAAAAATAATATAAAAAAAAATTTTTTTCGAATAAAATAAAAACAAAATGTTTCTGATCTAGTAGTACCAAAAATATTAATTAAATTCGCAAAAAAGTCTCAGAAAATAACTATAATTTCTGTTATCTTCGTAGTTGTAGTTCAAAATTATGTAATTTAGTAATGAAAATTCTCTAATAAAATTAAAAATCATCACAGCATTTATTTAATCTAATTTACTCTATTAATTTTTGAAAAAAACCCTTGAAATTTATTTATTTAAAAAGCGACCACTCAGAAGTCGTTTTATCCGTTTAAACCGAGCGATCATCGAAGAAACAATGTTTCAAATTTGCCCATAAGACTAAATTAGAAATATTGTTCATAAACCTCACGCTGCCAGATAAAACGATATGTCTCCTCATCGCGGGTCTGTCGACTTTCGATTTGCAAAGAAAGTAAATGAAGACTGACTACAGAAATGATCCTGTGAAGTATAGTCTTAACTTCAACAACGCCACGGCCGATTTTTTCTATGCAAAACATAATAAAATGGTTGAGAATTTACGAAAGTGTGAAGCGTGTGAAGGAAAAAATTATAAACAATTATAACAACAAGTTACAACAAAATAAAGAATGAATATGTATGTACGGCTGTATACCTGTTATTTGTGCGGATTTTGGCTTAGCATTTAGAGAATTGTCTTTGGGCATATGTATATGTATGTATGTATGTGCAGAAGGTATTTACATTTTTAGGTACGTACATTTGTGCATAGCAACAACAATAATCTATGCGCGACAATCAGTTGAGGCACATGTAGTGTACTCGTATACGGATGTATGTATGTACTCGTAGGTACATATGTAAGTATGCATGACTAAGTCATGTGTCATTGACTAGCACGTGGTAGCTGTGTGGCGCTCACAGAAAAAAAATATGAAATAAGTGAACATGTTTAGAGTTAAAATTAAAATTTAAAAATGTATATTATAAACATATATGTACGTATACATATTTAAAACATAACAATTTTTTAATAATTAAAAATTAAAACATACAAGCATTTAAAAAAATATGTACTTAAATATTTATATTAAAAATTGAAATTGTTTATATTTAAATTTGAGTCAGAAAATTTGCTTGAGTGTCAACAAGTAATTTTTTGATCAAATTTTAATTTTTTACTTTACAACTTTACTATTTTTCCGCTACAAAAGTAGTAAACATTTCATTGTTGAACTATGTATATAACATACCCGTATATAATATAATTCCTCCTTTGTCTTTACATACCCTTCTCGACCGTCCCCCATAATACTATAAATACATATAATAAATAATCCACTTTTCCATCATTTTTTTCTATTAACAAATCCAAATTCCTCGGCCATCTCTCATTCATTTGTCCAACAGCTACCTTACAACTAAAATTAAACACAAATTTTCTGTAGTAAAAATCATGGTTTTTTGAATTAAAAAAATTCATATTGACAGCGGTGGGATTCGAACCCACGCCCTTTCGGACTGGTGCCTAAAACCAGCGCCTTAGACCGCTCGGCCACGCTGCCTGTGTGCTAACCCAAGTCAAATGACGCTTATAAGCTTGCTTACATTTATTTAAAATAATAAACTTAAAAAATTATGTGCAGTCGTTGTAAGAAAAAGTTGTTAATTATTAATTAAGCCGCATTTAAACCAATATATATTTATATTATATTTTATATATATGTATAATATTTATATTACAAACAACCTTCAATTATAGCAATTGCCATAGAAATTGAGTAACAGCGAGTTGACTCTTCACCACTCGCTCGTTTCACTACTCGCCATAATCAAATACCGTTTTTGCCACGAAACCGTTATGTGGTTCCATAGTGTAGCGGTTATCACGTCTGCTTTACACGCAGAAGGTCTCCAGTTCGACCCTGGATGGAACCAGCGGAGTAATTTTTTTTTTCTTTTTTATAATTTTATAAATAAATACTTTATTTATTTTATTTTATTAATTTTTAATTTAAAATAATTATTTTTTTTATTAATCAGTACATCAGTATTAATTTAATGACACTTTATAAATGTTTTTAAATCATTTTTTATACTTTATATATACTTTTTAATATGAGCTACACTTTATAGAATTTTTTTTTAAATATTTAATTTATGATACAAAATAATTAATATATTAACATTAAATTTAGCGGCACTTTATAATTTTTTATTTTTATTCGCAGCACATATTTTTTAAACATCTAATTTATGTTTTATTATTAGTTTCTCTTTTTTTAATATAAAATAATAATATTATGAGCTTTAATTTATGGAAATTTTCTCCAAATATTTAATTTATAATACAAAATATTTTTAAATAATTTATTTAAAAAGTGTATTAAAATGAAATTAAGCTATTTTTTACAAATTCTCTATATTAAAAATATGATTTAAAAATAATTATTGAATGGAACCAGTGGCATTTATATTTTAAATTTAATTTCCTTTTAATTTCTTTTTTTAGTCCTAAGAATTTTAGAACTTATCTTTATTAGTTAATATATTAAAATTAATTTAGTGACACTTTATTTATTTTTTAGGCGTAACTAATAATAAAAAATATTATTGGATGTACCCAGTGCGATATAATTTATATCCATATTATATATATTCATTTTGCTTAATTTTTTTATTATTATAAATTGTTTCTAATTTTATAATATGAGCTACACATAATAGGCTTTTTTTTAATATTTAATATTTAATAAAGAAAAAAAACATAATTAATATTTAAAAAATAGTTTTAGTGACGCTATATAGATTTTTTTATATTTTTTTGCATTTAATTTATGATAAAAAAATTTTAAATAAAAAAATTGGCTATTTATTAAACAGTAATCGTTGAATAATTTTTTTCTAAAAAAAATTTCTTCAACTGGTTCCATCCAGGATCGAACTGGAGACCTTCTGCGTGTAAAGCAGACGTGATAACCGCTACACTATGGAACCACATGATAACCACGCGAACCTAAATGCCATTTTGAACATTTTTTGATACAAAAAATTTAAAAAAGTAATTATTAAATAATAGTTTCGTAAGAAATTGTAGAATCAACCGTAGCTAATTTAAGAAAAGAAATTAATATACAAAAGTTCTTCACAAATTTGTATTCCCATTTATATTTTTACACATATTTTATTTTTTACATATAATTTTTTAATATTATGTTTTATTTTTTGCAAATTATTTTTTAATGGATTTATTAATAATGGATTTAAGAATACAACCACAAAAAAATTTAAAAAAAGATGTACATTTTTACTTATAATTAAAAAAAAAACATTAAAAATTCATCAGCTGGTTCCATCCAGGATCGAACTGGAGACCTTCTGCGTGTAAAGCAGACGTGATAACCGCTACACTATGGAACCACACAATAACTTAGCAGAGACAGTGGGTGATAAAAATAAATAAATTCCTTCAAAATTCCATCAAAACGTTTAGAAATAAAGTGTATGATTTTTTTTTAACTGCTTTCAATGAATTATAATACTCAAAATAAAATTTAATATTTTTTTTGAAATTTAAAATATTATCAAAGAACTTATTTAACACCCTCCATATTATCACTTCATATGTATATTATCAGTATATAATGAATTATGTGTACATACACGTAATCAGAAAACCAACCCACACAGTGAAGCTCAGCAATTAAGGTTCATAAGTGTCAGTTTTCTCTCATGAACCCTACAAATATTATAACATACTATTATAATATAATTTGAAATAGTTTTTTTTTGTTATTATAATTCTATAATTAAAAAAATTCATCCACTGGTTCCATCCAGGATCGAACTGGAGACCTTCTGCGTGTAAAGCAGACGTGATAACCGCTACACTATGGAACCACATGATCGATGTTTGTCAGAGTACTGTTTTCAGCTGAACGCATCGATCAACTCAATTGCTCAGTAGAAGAATGGCTCATTCTCTCTTATACTGTCCAGCTATTTATTGTTTTCTTATTATTTCTAATATTATTTTACTTTAATTTAATTGATTTTAATTTTTTAAATAATTTACCTTAATTTTATTTTGTTTTATTTTAGTTTATCTTAATTTAATTTAAGTTATTTTATTTTACTATATTTATTTTAGTTAATTTTATTTTCTTTTATTTATTTTAACTTAATTTAATTTAACTTTATTTTATTATTATTTTTTACTTGCTTTATTACATTTAACGTTTTTGTTTTAATTAAATTTAAATTACCTTATTTTTATTTAATTTAATTTAATAAAGTTTATTTTATTTCTTTTAATATTTTTTATTTTATTTTGTTGTGCATTATTTTATTTTATTTTTTTCTTAATTTGGTTTTATTTAGGTTTCTCATTTTATTTCATTTTATATTATTTAATTGTGTTTCATTTTTCCTTTTTTTTGTGTTTTATTTCATTTTTCATTTTATTTTATTTTATTTTATTTTAATTTATTTTTATTATTTTTTTATTTTATATAATTTTTTTTAATTTGATTTTATTTTATTTTTTTTTTCTTAATTTAATTTAATTTTATTTCATTTTATTAATTTGTTTTTTTTTTAATTTAATTTAATTGTATTTTATTTTAATTTTATTTTAATTTTTTTTAATATTATTTTATTTTATTTTATTTTAGTTTATTTTAATTTATTTTTTGTTATCTTGTTTTATTTTATTTTATTTTATTTTATTTTAAATAATTTAGTTTTATTTTATTTTATTTTAATTTATTTTTATCTTTATTATATTATATATTTTTATTTATTTTTATTTTTTTGTTTTTTTTTTTAATTATTTAATTTTATTTTATTTTTTTTATTTTTTTTATTTTATTTTATTTTATTTTATTTTATTTTATTTTATTTTATTTTATTTTATTTTATTTTATTTTATTTTATTTTATTTTATTTTATTTTGTTTTTTTTTATTTTATTTTATTTTATTTTATTTTATTTTATTTTATTTTATTTTATTTTATTTTATTTTATTTTATTTTATTTTATTTTATTTTATTTTATTTTATTTTATTTTATTTTATTTTATTTTATTTTATTTTTTTTATTTTATTTAATTTAATTTAATTTTATTTTATTTTTTGTTATTTCAGTTTATTTAACTTTATTACATTTTATTTTATTTTATTTTATTTTATTTTATTTTATTTTATTTAATTTAATTTAATTTAATTTAATTTAATTTTATTTTATTTTATTTTATTTTATTTTGCTTCATTTTAATTTGTTTTATTTAATTTTGTTTAATTTTACTTAATTTAATTTAGTTTTCTTTTTCAGGTCATTATTGTGTTGAATTGTTTTTGGGTTTTCATTTAAATGGAACTGTTTCAGACCATATATTTTTTTGGAAATAGTTTTATTTTATATGATACTATTTTGTTTTGTTTTATTTTATTTTATTTCATTTTTAATTTTTTTTTACTCTTCTAATAAATTAATTAAGATATGCATCATTTCATGCTACGTTGCCGATTTTCCAATGACACAATGCATTGAAGTTACGCCTCAAAAACGCATTGTCAAAGAATTTTGCAAATTTCGAAGAACAATAATTGAAAGTTATCAAGGGGGGTGACGGTGAGTGTATAAATAAATGAATGAGTGACTTACAAACAAAAACAACAATAATAAAAGTGCAAAAAACGAGGTCAAAAAATGTTGAGGGCGAAGTGCAAGCCAACATTGCATGAAATAACTGTAAAACTTGCATATGCACAGCAAAACCACGCGGAATGACAACGAAACTATTTTCCAAACTCCATCAATTTTGCACAGTTATGCTGCTATTCAATCATTCATTCATCCATTCATTTGTTCATTTGAAACGTGGAAAACAATTCAATGGAGCAACAGCGAGCAGTGGTGACAAAGCGACGAATAGATAGTTTGGCCGGCTGGATGGCTGGCTGACTGGTTGACTGGCTTGGTTCAGGGGGTTGTCTAAGTGAGAGGGACAATTGTATTGTATGGAAGGGATTTTCGAGGCCGTTGAAGAGGGCGAGATGGGGAGCCGCAGCATATTGTGGACATAAATAGTTCTACGAACAACTATGACATGCCATTCTCTGCTAGGCATCCCCAACTCAACTGGTGGGCTTCTTCTTGTTGCTGCCGCTGCTGCTGCTGCTGCATTCAATTTCATCCGTTGTCATGAACGGTTCCTCGCTGCACGTCTCTATTGTTTTTAACGCAAATGAAAATATTCTTCTTTTTCTTATTTTGTTTTCTTGTTGGTCTTCAACTAACTGTTTGGTTGTTGTTTTTGTTTCTTGAAAAAATAGTTCCGTAGAGTAATTCTTTTGTCCAACGAAGCCATTGTTGTGTTGCCTTTACGTTCCAATTGTGGTCATTGATGGTCATCAACTGCACGCATATCAATCGCCAATTACCCACAGTGCAACGGGAAGCAAGGGCTGCGCTTGGTGAGTTGAAGCATTGGCGATTTCACTTACAAGAATAATAAACTCCAGCTCAGGGAGCATAGTTGTTGTTAAGTATTAATAGATATTGGAATGCATCTCAGAAACTGGTATTTGCTTTACGAATAATTTTTCAAAAATGGCATTTTGAGTCAAAACTGCGGAAATTGAAAAGTTGGAGGCTTCAAATTTGGTATTCTATAGATATGTGTTTAGAAAACTAATTACAATGAAAATCATCGAAATTAACGTACTTTAACATTAGACAGCCCTACAAATTATTGTTCAAAAATGACTTTTTGGGTCAAAACTCTGCAAATTTAAAAGCTAAAGATCTGAAATTAGCACACTGTACACGCATGAATTGTTTAATATTTATGGGGAAAATTATCAAAATTAAAAGGCTATAACGTATAGCGCTCATACAAATTGTTTTTCAAAAATAACATTTTATAGCAAAACTCTGAAAATCGGATGGCTAAAAGTCCGAAATTTAGTATACTATACACGCATGTATAGTGTAATGTTTATAGTGAAATTCAACAAAATCTACTGCTTTTAATATATAGCTGCCATAGAAATTATTTTTCAAAAATTACATTTTGTACTAAAACTCGGAAAATTGAAAAGTTAAAAATTCCCAATTTGGTATTCTATACAGATGGCTTTAAAGAAATATTTGTAGAAAAAATCATCAAAATTGGTTAGGTTAAACTTATGGCTGCCATACAAATGGTCGTAGAAAAATTTGTATTTGGGTCAAAATTTACAGATTTTATGAGCTAGGCGTATGGAAATCAGTATTCCGCTTAGCTATATGCATATTCCTTGCTCGAAAAATATAATAGTCTCTTTAAATGAATGCCATACAGCCAGTTTTTCTTTGTTTTGAAAGAGATGCTCACGTTTCTCTCTTATGGACGTTAATTAAATTGCTATGTGTATTTGCTACTGCATTTTTGTGTGAATACAGATCTAGTGAATGCTCCACAAATCAATTCACTGCAGTCTGCAATACATTTACAACACTCATATGTATGTATATATCGATATGTCCAACAAGGATACTCGCTATCCTTTTGTTTTAATTTAATTAAATTTAGAATATTTTACAACCAAATAGAAGGGAAAATTTTATTTCGTGTGAATTTTAAGGAATTTACCAGCAACAGGAAATATTTTTACTCGCCCACAAGCAGCTCAGAAGCGCTGCTCACCAGGTTTGTCGATTTTCCAACTGACTGACTGAATGCCTGTTATGCTGCTGGAACGCCAGACTGTTTGCGCCAAAAGCCAAGCTATTTGGCTGTTGGCTGTTGTCTGCTGGCTGAACTCACGTGGCTGTTTCTGCTCGGCACTTTAAATTGTGGCATTCCTGGCGCGCCTTTTCCCCTTACAACCCCCCTGAATGTATTAAATGAAATCTGTGCTGCGCTTCAGTTGTCTGCTTGACTCTTCTCCTCACCATCTTGCTATACACTTTTATTCGTTTGGCTTTTTGGTCATTCTCACGCAACATTAATTGCCCTTATTGTACATTTTTGCTGTTTAACGCGTAATTTTTTCATCCACAAGGTATGTTGGTAAGGTGTCTGTGGCACTGTGTGTGTGTGTATGTGTTTTTTTTTTTACTGTGTGTCCGCACTGATTTTAAGCATTTTTCCAGCTCTCTGAAGCTCTGCCAATCTAGTTGGCCTGATTGCGTCTGTTGGTGGTGTCCTTTCATTGGGAAGCTCTTCGGTGTTGCTGTTGGCGTTGATGTGATGCTTCGCTGGGCTCACAGGTGCAATGCGATATGTACTCGTATGTATGTTGATATTCATGTATTTAATATTCATTTGTATATATTTTAAAATATATATACTATATAAATAAAACAGTTTAATAGAGGAAGAATTTAATGTTAACCCAGCAAGCCATAATTTTGATGCCGTCTGCATGCCTACAAGCTATCACCATGAGTATCTTAATGAAGATAACCACCTTTTCGATCTCGTTTGCGGAATCCAGCTCCATAGTCGAAATACCAAATGTTTTAGAAGATCCAAAAGTGGAGTGAAGGAGAACTAAAATGAATTTTATCCTAAAGAAAAAACATTAAAAAAAAATTAAAAAAAAACGGAAACTTCGATTTTAAAAGCACAAAAAGTTAAAAAAAATCTGAAAGTCATAAATGAAAAAAAATACGAATAAATTATTTACAATAATGAACTATTTCTGGTTTTGAAAAATAAATACAGGGCGTTTACATTCTTCAGTTTTATCTTATTTTGTTTTATTAAATGATATTTTATTTTATTCATTCTGCTTTGTTTTCTTATTCTACTCAATTATATTTAATTAAATTTATTTTAAATTATTTTAATTTATCCTACACTATTTAATTTTTTTAATTCGTTTCAATTTATTTTATTTTAATTTTTATTAAATTATTTAATTTTTTTAATAATTTTTTTTTATTTTATTTTACTTTATTTTATTTAGTTTAATTCAATTTAATTTATTTTAATTTAATTTCATTACATTTTATTTTATTTTATTTTATAATTTTTTATTTAAATTTACAATTTTTTATTTTATTTTATTCTTTTTATTTAACTTCAGTTTTTTATTTCATTTTATTTTATTTTATTTCAGTTTATTTTAATTTATTTTATTTGGTTTAATTTTATTTTACTTTATTTTATTTTCTTTTATTTTATTTTATTTTATTTAGTTTAATTCAACTTAATTTGTTTTAATTTAATTTAAATTTATTTTATTTAGTTTAATTCATCTTAATTTATTTTAATTTTATTGTATTTTGTTTTATTTTATGTTATTTTAATTTAATTCAATTTTATTTTATCTTGTTTATTTTATATTATTTTATTTTATTTTAATATAATTCAACTTTATTTTATTTTTTTTTTGTTTTATTTTATATTCTTTTATTTTCTTTTATATTATTTAGTTTAATTTTATTTTATTTTACTTTATTTAATTTAATTTTATTTTATTTTGTTTAGTTTAATTCGATTTAATTTATTTTAATTTAATTTTATTTTATATAATTCAATATTATTTTATTTTGTTTTATATTGTTTAAATTTTTGTATTTTATTTTAATCTTTTTATTTAACTTTACTTTTTTTATTTTATTTTAATTTTTTATTTTGTTTTACTTTATTTTATTTATTTTTATTTCATTTTATTTTATTTTACTTAATTTTCTTTCCTTTTATTTTGTTATATTTAATTTTATATTATTTATTTATTTTTTGTTTAATTTAATTTCTTTATTTAACTTTATTTTTTTTATATTTAATTTAAATTAACTTTATTTAATTTTATTTAATTCTGTTCTATTTATAATATTATTATTTTTCATTTTATTTTGTTTAATTACTTAATTTTTTTTATTGATTTTATTTAATTTTAGTTTATTTTGTTAGTATCAAAAGGTTGTGTCACCCTGTTTTTTCCATTGACACTTTCCACTTCATTAAGTACCGTTAGTGTCTCATAGCACTACTTTTATTTTTTGTCACATTCGTTAGCCAGTCGCATCGAACAGCTACGAACGAACGTGATTATCGGCCTATCGACCGCAAATTGTCAGACAGATGACCGGTGAAATTAATGGTGTTGCCCAATCAATTGAGTTTTATTTTTGAGGCAGTTTATTTTTATATTCATTCATATATATATTTTTTTAATGCTCGTTAATTTTTATGCAACAAATTAAATCGATATATTTACGTGACAGTAATAAACATATATAAGTAAAATGACTATCTTGTTTTATTGATCACAAATTATAACTGTAATTGAGTTAATTAGGCATAATTTGTGAAGTTCAGAATATTTATTTGGTGGCAAGGGTAAATAAATAAAATATATGAAGAATAAATTCAGATTTAAACGAAATTTAACCTAAAAGTCAACCAAACCAACTATTTTGAGGGGATTGAATTTTATAAATATTTTCATATTTTAATATAAATATTTAGTGACTTTTCTTGTTGATTTGTTAAAAATTCAGCGCCTTAGATAAAAAGCTAATTCAAAGCGGAGAAAAAGTAATGTTAACATGGCATTAGTATATTAGCTATTGTAAACACAGCTTAAGAATATAAATGTTATCGATATCGATACACAGCATACATTTCCTTGTACATTATATCATACATTTCCCGATATAAGGAAAATGGCTTCGTTCCAAACAGTGTGCCTTCAGAATTTTCATTACTAAATTTAAATTTCTGCCGCTCCTGTGTTTAAATACAGTTTAGTTTTAATGAATTTTAAAAGTAATTGAAGCTGCCATATCTCCACGTACAATTGCATTGCTGCTTCTCGACAAATAGCCAGACATTTAAGTGCAGTGTACCTCAGCTTGCCGCTCGTTCCGCTTCCGTGAAGCATCATTTAGTTTCTTGGTATTTTAATGAAACCACAAAACAGTGTAATTCTTGTTGCAAACCTTGTTTCCACCAACATACTGTTTTCCGGCCGCTCAGTTAGGCATGTGTAACGAAGCACATACATACATACGTGTATATACATATGCACGAGTAAAAGCTGCTGCAGCAAGATGACACAGCAGCGGTTTCGATGTTTAAGGTTTTTATTGCGATTTCTAATTTCATTGCGGTGTCATTTTATTTGGTACCAATTTTGTTTTACCACACAGTGTTGTTGTTGCTGGTTTTATTAGTAGAGACGATGGCAACTAAGGTGTGCTGGAGCGGATAGTGTGTGTAAGCTAAAATTTGTGAGCGGCTGAAAAGCAATTTAATATTGAAAGTTTTCTTTGAACTCCATTCGAAATATAATCCTACCCTCAGAGTCCCTTATGAACCTTACAAATCACACATTCCGATTGGATATTATTCAATAGAACCAGCTTCGTAATTCAGAAGTGGAATTTTAAGAAACTACGCGTCTCTTCTAGGAATGTTGGCTTGATAAGCATTCCTAATCTTTAGGAACGAATAAGGAAAGACAAAGAAGTAGCACCACTCAACCTCTAGGACCCATCGGAAGTTGCAGATTCTAAGATCCTATGGTCTTAAGATACTGAGAGCTTTCAAAGTAAATACTCGCCTACCCTACGGAAGTTTAGTTTTAGAGTAGCGTGGTTAGCTTCTATTGTACATTTCTTCATCCAAAGACTCTCCAAAATAGATTCTGGAAGAACTGAACACTAGCAGAGAAAATTAGAATTAATGACTGAACGTGCTGGAAAGGCAAGTGTCTTTTAAGTATATTAGTAAAGTTTCCATTATGTCTAGGTAAAAAAGAGAATAGAAAACAAACACAATCTTATGGAACTAATAATTACTTCCTCACTTTCAGTTTCTTTCCATACTTACACTGGCTACTGTACTCTTCTCGGTTTAATTTGGTAGGAGTTGAAAAAGAAGTGGTATTCCGGATGAGAGAATTAGATACAGAACGTTTGAAATTCGCCTAAATGTAGGCAGCATTTTTAAGCAATATTTTCCATAGCTACATATATTGCAAATCAGTATAGTAAACGTTGCCTACATTTAGGCGCTCATAAAATAGTCCAAGGAATTTCACAATATTTTTCTCAGTATTTCACACACATCAGCCCACAGTTGTGGTCGTATTAGAAATTTGTTTACTTTGCAGGAATTTCACTAATATTGCAATTTACCGCAAGCGTTACCCGACTGTTGGCCTGACAGGCTACGCGGCACTTAGTAAAGCACAATAACAATAAAGTCACGAGGAGCAACAACAGTTGCGTTTTACTGAAAATAAAAGCGTTGTGGCTCTAAGTTAACAAACAAGAGCCCTTTTTTGGGGGGTTATCATACATACATACATATGTATATGGCGTCCTTAAAAATATATTGATATGACTATGCATAAATATGTACATATACTATGTACTTAATATTTTGTATTTTCAAACAAACCAATGTACTCTTTATTCTATAAGGCAAACGTTCCTCTGCAGTCTAAACGGCCCCTCACAGCTAAAATTTACACGCACTGCCTGGCAGCGCATAGATTCGAAATAATTGTTGTTGTTTTCACTGTACCACATTTTCATTTGAATTTTAAACGCATTTCACTCATATGCTCTCTTCGTTATATTCTTATTGTTTTTGTTTTGCGCTTCTCCGTTGCCATTTACGGCGCTTCATTGACATCTGATTGATAGAATTGCTTGTGTCAACCGGCGGTAGATAGAAAAATAACACAATAGCATTGGAGATGAGAATAATAATACTCTTGACTTGGCAAATTATTTCACTCTTTTCTCATAGAATTATTAAAAATGCAAATTTCAATCTTCATTGTTTTTTATATTTTTTTTTTGCAGATTTTTATTGTTGTGCAATTTTTTATTAAATTTATTTATCATTACAAAAGGAAACTAAGTATAAAACTAAAAATAGTGAACAGTAGGAGAATTGAAAATAATATCAGTAAAGAAGCCAAAAAAAAGGTGAAATAGTTGACTTTAATGAATTGATATTTAGAGAAATAGTAGTAGAAAAAAGTAGTAGAAAAAGTAGTAGAAAAAAGTAGTAGAAAAAAGTAGTAGAATAAAGTAGTAGAAAAAAGTAGTAGTAAGAATACCAAAACAGTAGCAATAGCAGTATTAAATAATAACAAAAATATGACATTCCACTTATACTAAGACTTTTTGGTCTTAATAGTGATTTTTGGTACCTCGAATGCCTGAAGGAAATGATTGGAGGTGGAAAACAACGTGAGCATTTCCTGTATAAGGTATTATGAATAGTCAAAGAAATAGTAGAAGAATTGGTATTTATTTAATTTTTATTTTTCCTACCACAAAGGACCAGCAAAAAATTATCTTGGCAGCGGTGGGATTCGAACCCACGCCCCCGAAGAGACTGGTGCCTTAAACCAGCGCCTTAGACCGCTCGGCCACGCTACCGTAATATCGGCGCATAATAGAGGATTTGAAATAAATTGTCAAAAGAAATGTTTACAATTTTAAACTTATATCAAACAAGAACTCAACTTTTAAATTAATTTGCTACTTACAAGACCTTTCCCACCTTCCTTTCTTAGAATGAGACAAGATAGCTCAACACGTAAGCAATATGCTACTAAGTACAGAAAAAAAGTTTAGATTTATTTTTACGAAAATCATTGCCTACAATTAGGCAAAATGAATATTATATTAAAAAAAAAATAAATTATAATAAAATAAATTAAATTAAAATAAGAGAAAATAAAATAAAGCAATATATAATAAAATAAAATAAAATAAAAAAATAAAATAAAATAAAATAATATAAAATAAAATAAAATAACAAAAAACAGAATAAAATAAAATAAAACCAAATAAGATAAAATAAAATAAAATAAAATAAAATAAAATAAAATATAATAAAATAAAATAAAATAAAACAAAATAAAATAAAATAAAATAATATAAAATAAAATAAAATAAAATAAAATAAAATAAAATAAAATAAAATAAAATAAAATAAAATAAAATAAAATAAAATAAAATAAAATAAAATAAAATAAAATAAAATAAAATAAAATAAAATAAAATAAAATAAAATAAAATAAAATAAAATAAAATAAAATAAAATAAAATAAAATAAAATAAAACAAAACAAAATAGAATAAAATTAAAGAAAATAAAATAAAATCAAATAAAATAAAATAAAATAAATTAAAATAAAATAAAATAAAATAAAATAAAATAAAATAAAATAAAATAAAATAAAATAAAATAAAATAAAATAAAATAAAATAAAATAAAATAAAATAAAATAAAATAAAATAAAATAAAATAAAATAAAATAAAATAAAATAAAATAAAATAAAATAAAATAAAATAAAATAAAATCAAATAAAATAAAATAATAATAAAGTAATAGAAATATATATTAGATATAAAATAATAAAAAAGTTTACCTACCTTTGAAATAATTTTAATGCTTCTTAATTACTGACTACAGTATTTGTGTGAATCAAGCTGCTCCCGATTAATAAAGCTCACAAGCTACGTACTTTTAACGAAAAATCAGTTTGTGAAATAAATAGAATAATTAAAGGGAAATATGCAAAATACTGCAGTTTAAATAATAATAAAATTATCCACTTGATTTATGACGACCTCCAAGTCTTAATCAACCGATGTTTTCTATTTTATGGCCTATTTAGTCAGCATATCTGTATTTATGAAGAAAAGTAAATAAATAAATAGAGAAGTTTTAGAGATTTCCGCATTTGGCTGCATAAAATTGAGTTGTTTATGTTCAATAAAACACATCTACCGCCAGCAGCACACGATGAAAGGCATAATTTGTATGCTGTTGTAAGAAAAGGATTAACTTATTCTTGACTACAGTGGGAAACATAAAATTTGGAATTACCAAAACAAAAAGAAGCAACAGCAAGGAGTTAAAGTCAAAAGTCACAGCCGGTAAGGGAGGGGGGCGGTGGGGTGGAGAGGCTCAACTCGTCCAAACATGACCAGGAAACACATGTTTATGGCCACAAATGAACGAAATAGCTTCGGCATAGAAAAGAAGGGAACGGTAAAGAATGGAACAGATGTTAAAACAATCAGTGGTACAGTGCTAGTAATAAAATAATAACAACAACAACAACAAAACGAACAGTAATAAAATGTATAAAAACAATAAGTGAAGTGTTAGCAGTAAATATGGAGTGAAATGGCATAGAGAAAGGATTGTTACCCCAAGCGAGGGCGAGGAAACTTTGTTAAGCACAGAAGGTATAAGAGTACGTAGCGTCATAACGGTAAAAACATGAAAGCCATTAAAATTTTATTAGTTAGCTTGTACACCCACCAACATTACCAACACCTGCAAGGCTTGCGTACAATTTCAAGGAGCCGTGGCATACTTTTAGGCGTGCTGACGTTAGATGTTTTTTTTTTTTCTCAATGTAAGGATATAAGCGGGTGTGTAAATCTAATATGTTCATTTGTATATGCAATTTTGTTGCGGTTTTTCTATTCGAAAAATATTGTTGAGCTCATAGAAAATAGTAGTAAAATATTTAGGCACTTTTCCTACAGATTTTACCGAGAGATAAATTCATTTTTAGAAGAAAATCATAATTTTTATTTGTTATGCAGGCAGGTAAACACCGGCAGTCAGATTTCTTGTGAGTTATTTGCCTTGTGGCAAGTGTTGATGCGGCATGCAAATGAATTACGCACGTGAGCTGGAAATAATTTTCATTTTTAAACGCGCACAAATTTGCATTTTAACGCATTCCAACGCCCCCCAACTCTCCGAAGATCTCAAGCACACACAGTGTTTTCTGTAAGTTTTCTTTCGCCCCGACTCTCTTCGCTTTGACTTGTGGTCATAATAAATTCAGGGATCACATAAATCTCTGCTAAAGATGCGCTGAAATGCAATAAAATTTGCCAAAGGAAATATGCTTTTACTTACTTGCATTATTTAGATATGTACAAGTATGGTATACAAGTATGCTAACGGCGTCGTTTTACGTGCTTAGGCAGATGTGTGAAGTCTACTGCAGATCAAGGGGGTTAGATGAAGACTTATGGGGGAGTTTAGAACTTAAAGAAACGAAAAAAAATAAATATTGCCATTTAAATCTACTTTAAAGTGAATTTACTCATTTTAAATCCATTTTCACATTACTTTTTCTCATAACAAAATATCAAAAAACAAAAAAGATATCTTGGCAGCGGTGGGATTCGAACCCACGCCCCCGAAGAGACTGGTGCCTTAAACCAGCGCCTTAGACCGCTCGGCCACGCTACCGTTATGTTTGGCTTCCGCCACATGTACAAGCGACCAGGCAGTAGTAAGCATTAGCTACGACAACAATAAAAACAAACGATCGACAGTCGACAAATGCGCTCAAGTATATTTAAATATAATTTTTATTTACAATATATTTTATTGTACTTTCGCACACACTTAGCACACCGTACAACAAGTTTTACTTAGCAGAAGTATAAATATGTATGTAAATCGCTAGATCAAGTATTTGTAGTCAGCTAATGATAAGCGCGTCGTCAGCCAGCAACAAGCGGAATGAATTTGTCATTCTACAGTACTATCGCTAAATGTGTTTGTATATAACTATATATGTATGTTTGTTGTATTTATTAGATTTGCTCTTTTGTTGGCGTTCTAAGCGTTGCTGTTGTTTTTGTTATTATTTTTAGGAATTTCACTTACTTAAGTAGTTTCATTATTTGTATGACTATAAAGTAAAGTAACCAATATAACGGTTTACCCAACAGACATACCATCTATGTATGTTTTGAACATTATTTTAGTTCATTTTATTTTATTATTATTTTATTTAACTTTTTTATTTATTTGATTTTATTTTATTTATCTATTTAATTTAATTCTTTTATTTTATTTTATTTTATTATATTTTATTTTTTATTTTATTTTACTTTATTTCAGTTTTTTGTTTTATTTATTTTATTTTATTTATTTTAATTTTATTTTATTTTATTTTATTTTATTTTATTTAATTTAATTTTATTTTATTTTATTTTATTTTATTTTATTTTATTTTATTTTATTTTATTTTATTTTATTTTATTTTATTTTATTTTATTTTATTTTAAGTTATTTTATTTTATTTTTTTACTTTTTATTTTGTTTTATTTTATTTTATTTTATTTTATTTTGTTTTGTTTTATTTTATTTTATTTTATTTTATTTTATTTTATTTACTTTATTTAATTTTATTTTATGTTATGTTATTTTATTTTATTTTATTTTGTTTTACTTTATTTAATTTAATTTAATTTTATTTAATTTAATTTAATTTTATTTAATTTAATTTTATTTTATTTTATATTATTTTATTTTATTTTGTTTTATTTTATTTTGTTTTATTTCTTTATTTTATTTTATTTATATCACTTTAATTTAGTTTAATTTCTTTTTTTTTATTTTTATTTCATTTTGTATTATTTTATTTCATCTTATTTTATTTCACTTTATTTAATTTTATTGTATATTATCTGATATTACTTGATTTTATATTTTAATTTATTTCACTTTATTTTTCTATTTGATTTTATTTTATTTTATTTAAATTATTGTTAGTTTTATTATTTAATGTTGTCAATTTAAAAATAGCAAAAAACGTTGTATTTAACTAAATCTGCATTTTTATTTCGACAAAATTTCTATGTAAACTGTTTCATATGACCATGTATTACGTGATTTACCCTAGTAATGTCTGAAATATCACATGATGATTATTATGTGATCTCATATCAGCTTACTACTGTACCAGCAGGTTAAATTGCGTTATATCACATCACACATATAATATAGGTGAAGAGTTTCTGAGGGCTGACTTAAATTTATATCATATGACTTCATATCATATCGCCTTTGTGTCACATGATATAATATAACATCAATATCAATATGAAAAGAAAAATAGTTTGGGAGAAAAAACCACGGAACGAAAATGCCCATATGATAAGATGCATATTAAACACTAATAAAGGAAAGGCATCATATGATTTATTGTCGCATGATGCCACATCACATCGTCTAAACTTAGTGAAAAGTGACTCAAAATATTCAAAATCTTGGTTCAAAACAGTTTTTATCATCTTATTGCCTAGCATATCACTGAATATTTTGTTTCTGTCACCAAACTAGGTTATTTTAATCAAAAATACGTCTTTGGATATCTTTCGTGATATAAATATCCAGTAAATAATGAGATGTGTTGGGGCTAGATGGAATAATTTTTGTAGACTAATTTCTCGAGATCACTCATCTCGTCAACGCTTGAGTGCGAAATTGATTTCAAAATCGATCGCCGAACTAAAATTTATTGAATGAAATGGAATCTCACTTGAAAGCTAAGGAAGTTTTTGGCAAACGAGCAAAGGTGCCTTCTCTGTAGGAGCTTTGAAGATTTAAGCAAGAAAATACTTATTTTACCTTAGTATAAATTCAATAAGTTTTTTAGCTTTTACTTTAACTCATCGTCACATCACGACATATGCACAAACAACATATGAGCACACACATCCCATCCAACATCATTGAGCAGCTCTTAAGTACACAACGGGCAACTATTTATTTCACGTAGCGCTGTTTGTCTTACGAGCATTTCGTTGCATATCTCATAAGCACATCAAGCATAACAAACTGTGCGCACAATTGGAATATTTGCAAAAACAATAAAAAGTGCACATGAACAATTTTGGGCCATAACGAACCGCATCTGCTTATTGAGGAGAGAGAGAGAGAGGGGAGTGAGTATAAGAGAAAGAGAGATGAAATAAGATAAAGGAGCCAACGCCAAACGATCATTGATATAATATTAAGGAAGTAAGGACATGTCAGGATGTCATGCCATTTGCCATGGCGAGCAGTTATACGGAAAAGGTTAAGACGTTGAGGAGGAAAAGTGGCAACAGTGTACAGGAGTCGCACATACGAATGAGACTATCAAAATGTAGGGACCATAGCGAAATGACTGTCATGAATACGACGATGAGCAGCACTTTGGAGCACTACGACAGACACGCTGCTGCCTGAGCAAATGTACGGCAAGACATTGCGCCATTTCGTTTCGGTATTTCCCTTGCCGTGGCGATTTCATTCATAATTCATACCTTTTTGCCATGGAAAAGACGAGCACACTCAAGCAAACACACACTCACACACACATGAAATGGCATGCAAGACGCGAGAAGGTGAGCTGAGGCACAGCGAATAGCGTACATCACGTGACGTGTGTGCAACAGCTGCCATTCGGCTGGCAATAGACGAGCAACTTACGCATACAAAGTGTTTTCTTCAGCGTAATATTATTTGCAAGTGTTGGCCAAACGGCAGTTGGTGGACGGACACACTGCCGCACATAACTGTACTTGTACTTTAGCGAATGCATAAAATAAAATTAGTGCGGCGCATCGCGCAATGCTGCGACGCGGTAAAAATGCTGCAACATTTCCTGGAAAAAGGTCCACACACATGAGCTGGCAAGTCAGGTCCTCAGCAACGCAACACAAATGATATCAATAAATTTAAAAATTCTCAAATGCACACTCACACACACACACACACACACACACACACACACAGCTGCAGTCGTTCATTTACTTACTGACTTATAAGCATCGACATGTGGAATTCTTAAGTGCAACATTTTCAAGGAGCGATAGATTTGAGTATCATTTTGGCAGGAGAAATGAGGTTTCCAAATGTTGATTTCATAGAAAACGGTAATAGCAGAAGAAGCTAGGGTAAGTCGTGACTTTTTTGCAGTCGGCATCTCAGGGTATTCAAGCCAGCGCCCTTAGCAGAGTAGAGAGGTCGAGGAGAATGCTCTCGAAAACATTCAGTCAGTCATGGGATGCCAGTAACGATGAACGATGAAGGATTGCCGTTTCTAAGAAAGAAAACTCTAAAACTTCTGCTATGAAGTCCTTTCCTTTGCACGCCACCAAGCACGAAAAAGAAATGTCTTTCACTGAAGAGTAGATTTGGTAAATATATTTAAAATTTGTGGAGGAGCTGGATATACTCCTGAGCTCTTACTATAATTGAGGACCCCCATCTTATATAGGAAAGTAGTTCAAAATAGCTCTTCCGACGACTCTTGGTATGCTGAAACAGATACAGAATGAGACGTGGACATTAACTGAGTGGAAAAACCTGGTCTTTTTCCTTACAAATGCCCTTTCCAGATGTCTCTGCAGGCGGACCAGCGAGCGCGCAGAGGTGTAAATGGTGAATGGAATTGTCTAAAAGAGTAAGATTGCATGGGAGATGGCTACTTTGAAGCTAAAAAAAAGTCCTTAGAACCAGATGGAGCTGGCAACCTCTGAAGATATCTTTAGTTTAAGCTCATCTTCTATTTTAGATAAGACTTGTATTCCTAAATGACGGACACAAGCTCAAAGCAACGAATGAGTCCAGGTTCCTAAAACCTGAACTGTCACGTGGTACAAGTCCATGGACATAAGAATGAGTGAGCAGATCTGTGGTCTCTACTTAAAGGTATCGCAAATTGTGGAAGCTCATAAATATAGCCCAAGAACCTTCCTGAAAGTAAAGGCGGTCTCTATTACCTCTGTACCTCTGGAACTTCGACGGAACAATTGCTCGAATACCGGGTAGTGGTAAATCTCGCATACATGCGATTTTAGACGGAGCAGAGCAAGATGGAACTCCTAATCTAACATCCTGAAGTTTTCAAATACGGAGCTATGTAGCCAAAGCCCTTACGGGGTGAGAGCTCAAGTACTGCACATCATAATTGTAGTAGCCGAGCTGCTTTGAGAGAGCGGAGTCCTCGATAGAAGTACAACGGAGAAGTTGTTTGGGTGCAAGAACGACACCTGGATCCTTCAATAGCATGAGAGGTAAGTATATACATATTAAAAGTTCGCATTCTCTATTAAAGATTATTTAAGCCCGTTCTCCGTTTCGTTAAAACTGTTCTACACACCACGTCACATTCACCATGCAATAAGCGATACGCGATGCTTAATATCTGCGACTGAGGGATCATTATTCTAACTAAGAAGATCGTAGCCCTGCTCTAAAAGCGGCGCTGGACACATACAAAGGTGTATATACTTATAAATAATGTGCGACGTCAACCCTTTGCGGTTTGTAGATTCAGCTCGCAGAATTTCGCAATGAAGCGCCTGAGGGCGTTTAGCTTATTCATTATGATGTAACTTGGTTTACCTGGACCTCCTTATAATTTGGTTGGTAAGAAATGAGGTTTACGCTGCTGAATGTGTTGCTGACTTCCCGACTATAGTAGCGGTGGATACTAAAAAGGACAAGGTGGTGTAAAAGCTGGGATCCCGGAGAAGAATCATACTTAAAACCGATCAGCTAAGCAGCCAAACCTACCAAAGCACTGCCGTCCCTCTCTGTCTAGTTTGCCGCCTAGCTGAGCATCTCATATTTGGCACCAGCTGAGCCTGGCTCTTCCTTACTTCCTCTAAATAAATTACATAATAATTCGAAAATTTCCATACAAAATACCGACACTTCAAAACTTTTGTCGTGACACTTCTGGCATTTCATTAAAACTCAACTCTCGACCGAAAACCCTTTGGAGGTAGACAGCAGTTACCGTTACTGTTATTTAACGACACTAAAACAACTAACAAACATAAGCGACTCAAAACGACACTATAAAACAAAAGCAACAACAATAAAAAACACTAACTATTGTGATTTCAAGTTTTTGGCACTTTTTAATTGTGCCCGAGCAATTAAAACTGCTACCAAAGCTGAGTCGACGAGCAGAGGCAGAGCTCCGTACTTGTTTCGCTATTTTTCTTTTGCGTTTTTGTCTTGCCCCATAATAATTGTTGTTCACACTTGTCGCCGGTAATGTTGAGTTTGTCGTTTGTCCAACTCTAGCGACGCAGCCACCAACCAACCGACCGAGCGACGGACCGAATGAGTGAGCGAGCGAGCGAAGCAATGACGTCGCTAAACGGCTTGCCGGCACAACCCGTTGAACAACCACAGAAGGCAGCTGAGCCGATTGCAAGTCAAAGGATGAGTGTTTAAAGCCGAAATATGGTAACAATAACTACAATAACAAAATTATAACAAACTCCTTTTGGGATGAGGCGCACTGGGGTGTCCTCTATAAGCTAAGCAACAACCATAAATAGTGAATTGTTCCAAAGCTGATTGTAAGTACGCGTGAGAGTGGTGCTTAAGTGAAAATTTTCTACCGTGCCGAGCTCGAGTGGCGCCAACCGTTAAGCCTGGCAAGTCAGGTAGTCTGCCCACCTTCCGTAGGTGGTGACACTCAAGTGCTTGCGAAGGACGTTGACGGTGCGCCAGCCGCAAAGGGTGAAAAAGTTGTTGCTGCTTTGCCGGTACTGTTATGAGTTCTGTTATGCCACATGCAGGCACAGCAAAAATTGCAACAATTATTGCATAACTTTCAAGTGCGACAAAGGCAAAAACCACTCACAGATGATGACGATGACGATGGCGACAACGACGTTGGGATTGAGGCCTAAAAAGGCTTGCCACTTATCGCTCAGCAACAATAACGATACCTGGCGGAAAGCACAAGTATGCATACTTCGTTGGCGAGAGCATGAGTGGAGGGTGGAGGTGAAGTCGAAAATTCTACATTTTCTACACTTACTCACGTCTCTCTCGACTCTGCTCTGCGTTTCTCCACCTCTGAAATACTAATTCACAGTACCAGCACTTTTTAGTGTCGCCACTTAAGCATGAGCGTCCTTTTTCTACTTACAACAACAAAACGGCAAATTGTTTTAATTGAGACACCAACAGCAGGCGCTCTCACTTGTCGTGGCACGTGAAAAATAATTAAGTGGAATTTTCATATGAATTTTTGTATTAAAATTGTAATGAGCAACTCTGTAATACTCTGGTTGTTATTATTGTTGTCATTGTTGGCATTGTTTTGGCCAGCGCAAATAGTTGGAGAACTCATTACAAAAGTCCTTATTGCACACACATACGGGTATTCTAGAGTAAATATGCAGCTATTGGTTGAGTACGCCTTTATGTAGCCGTTGAGTGGTGCTTGAGTGAAATTGTTAACTGATTGAGTTAATGAGTAAGTTAACGGTAAAGTGGGCATTAATTATTATATTACGGAGTGGCTGAAAGCGCTCTTTGCATGGTATGTGAGTGTGCTTGAGTATTAGTTAATGATCTTTCGGTAAGTTCTACTATTCAACTATTCTTCTTTACCTGATTTTTCCAACGGAGTGGGGAATTTTTCTTACGCTGATTCCATCGGCGAGTACAACAAGAAATACTTTCGAAACTGGCATGTTTTCGTATATCCGAGTGAGATTATCTAGCTATTGTAGCCAATTGCTCTCTGGATTATGTTAATGTTCCCTCACATTTTGTACAATTCGTCGTTCCTCCGATTGGGGTACTCAAACACATAATGCCGACTAATTCGACGTTGTCCGTGGTGGTGGATTCATACCGTAAACTGGAAGAGGAGACCGGCTAAAAATGCTCCAAAAAAACATATGTTATTTTCTTCTTGGTTCCAAAATACATCAGTAAGCTCCCGTCTTGAAACCATCTGTATGTCGCCACATATTTTCAATTTTTAAGGAACTTCCTTAGCTTTTCATACTCATGTATTTCAGCTTCTTTCTTAGAGAGTTTGAAATACCGTCCCACAGTTGCTTTATACCTAACATAGTTTTTGGTGAGTGCCCACAGAAACAGGAATGCAAGTCCGATAGAAAATCGAACGGCAATCTGCAGAGTCCAAGCTCATAACAACCTGCAAAAGGATTATACAAATATTTTAGAAGATAATTTAAACATTTGCTAAACATACTTATACTGAAGTAGTTACTTAAAAAGGATATAGTTGATGAATTATTAATGAAAACTTGCACTTCTCTTTTACTAAAGAAAATTCACTTTAACTTTTCCCAACCTGATATATGTTATATAATTCGTAAACCTGCTGAGAACTGCAAGAGTTGATGCGCACAGTGAAAGAAAAAATAATTTCTACAACTGAAAGAGACTTAAACTTTTATAAACAATTTTTTTATTTAATTTAAATTAATTTACGATCCCTTGTTATATAAAACTTTTTCGAAAGTTGCATTTTCATTTTAAGCAAAATTCGATTTTCAACTCGCGCACTTTCAAAAGTCCTAGTGGCAACTCCGAACTCTGTTTGTTTGCACCGAACTTTTTATTCCTCCATTTGTATCTATTAACTTATCTATTATGCGCTCTTTTATTGCATTTCTCCAAATTTATATGTTTTACTTTCAAATTTTATTTTAGAAAAGCACAAAACTGGAAATAAACTAAACATTTTAAGAAAAGAAGCGCACAATGAAAAGTTGAGCTCAGCACGTGCTTCGCCGAATTCCCTCATTTTGCGCGTAAGTAACTCTGTTTGTGTAAATACATACACACATACATAAGTATACTTGAAAGTTTATGCACTGCATGTCAAATGAATGACAGTGAGAAAATGGGTAAGCCAATTACCAACAAAATGGAATTACAAGCGACGAGTGATTTGCGACAGCAGCGACGCAACGCAAGGCAACGGAACAAATACGAGTAATGCTAAACATTGGTTGGCAACGCGATGCACCATAAGCACAAGGCCTGCCGAAGCAATGCATAGTCAAACGAGTGCAGATATTCAAGTAATAAAAACATTTTTTTTTCTTCTCTAAAGCAAAAGGAAAAACTAGTGCAATATTAAGAAATAAAATTAAAGAAAAATAATAAAGAATTCCGCTGGGCAACTAATGTGAAAAACTTGATACAAAAGTCACTTAGAGTTTGCTGCCAACTCATTGTTGATGCAGTCAGCGAACATTAGTAGCCACCTGCACGACGCAAACGGTTGGCAGCGCAAGCTGACCAAGCGCAGCGTACGGCGCGTAGAAAAATTGTTAAGTAGAATAGTGCGCGTAAGAATTCGGAAGATTTACGTTTAATGCGCGAACGCACTTAAGTAGTGTAGTAGAACGTGTGATGCCGTTGCTAAAGCGCTTCTAGAGGAGAAAAAAAGTAATGAAAAAAATGAAAAACAAAGTGAGCGCGGCAAAGAGGTGTGGGTGTTTAACACGCAGGCAAGCAGACAAGGCAAATGTGTAAGTAAATGAAATAAGGAAACTATAAAATTATACGCATTGTAGCACTTTCGTTTGCAGCACACGACAGGCGTTACTACCCGTCGGAAGGACCTCTAATGCGTGCGTGTCTGAGGAAACGAGCGCACACACGTTTCGGCAATAAAATCTGACAGCTTCAAAGTGCCTGCCGTCGCCGCCTGCTAAAGAAAAACACACGCGAACCCTTCAAAATTTGCGCACACGCACATATGGGTACCTTTGCAAATAGTTGCTGGCCCAAAAAAAGAAGGAGAAAAAAAAAACAAATTTTATAAAAACAAAAACTCTCATCAGCAGCAAACAGCACCCAGAAACCGCCACAAGCCATATAGATACATTTGCAACCACATTATATACATACTATGTATGTATATTGCTTTGCAAGCAGCAAATTTTAGCAAAACGATTTTCTTTGACGCAGGCAAAATGCAAAGTACGCATTGCCATTCAACCACAATTTGCCATAATTTAATGCCAAACAACGCTAAATGACAGTAATTGCAATTGTTGTAGCGCCGCCGCGTACAACAACACACAACACACACCTCACACCTCACTCATCAAGTGGAAAGTCGAAAGTGGCAAGTGGCAAGTAGCATTGCCAAAAGTGTATACGCCACTTATGGTATACTATAATATAAATGTTTCGACAGGGTTGCATATCCCATTTGCCATAAGTACACCGAATATTTATGTAAATGCAAGCAAAATATTTACATATTTAAGTTAACGGTAGTTGAGTGAGTATAGCTAAATGAAAATAGTGAAAATTTGCACAAAATACTTTTAGCAAAAAAAAAAAAAGAAAAAAATTATATACGTTTTTCCACATCTTCCGCAAAGCTGACGCTTAGTAGCTTTTCGATAAACGTTAAATGGCAACGGTAATAAATTCTTGTAGAAATTTCAAAATTTTCAATTGAAAAAGAAATTATATATTCATGCAAATTGTGACAGCAAATTGACAGCAATTCTCCAACACTCTACAGCTAGCTCTACAGCTGCGCCCACATCGTCGCATTCGAGCTATACACTGTTGCATGTTTTCTCTCCAACGTGTTGACAGCTGTTGGTGCACCAACTTGTCAATTTATTATCAATGTAAAATTTCTCTGCGCAGCTTTTAGTCGTTCACTCACATTGAAGGCCAGTGCAGGTGTAGAATTTCAATTACAACTACTACATTTGATTATTCATATTTATTTAGAGGGAACTTAGTGTGTAGATTTTTGGTATGAGTGCAATTCAGAGTCATAATATACATACGGTGAATCTAAGCAGAATAAGAACGTACGTGGAAGGATCAAGCGAATTTCAGAAGTGGAATATTAAAGTTAAGGTAAGTGAAAGAATAGCAATAAGAATTTAAAAGCAATCACAGCTCTTCAGGGTTTCAGCATCACCTATTTGGTTTGAAAACTAATGAGAGTAATAACCGCTTTATTATCGGATGTGATGGGTGTGATACGCTGTATAACAATTAAGTCGGTATTCGGCTGAGCTCCTCCTCGAATTTGTGGTGAGCAGCTGGATCTTGTTCACATAGTTACAGTTTATGTCTTCGCACTGCTGATTGATGTTCATACTGAGTTTTTATTTTATGTCAGAACATCATTCGGAGGGGTTGACTTTCCATGCCGTTGAGCGACTGCGATTAGAAAAAAATATTTAACAATTAATTTTTAATGATTTTTGCTATTTATCTGCCCAATAATATTGTACGTCAACTAAAGACCTCCAGACCTAGACCAGACCTAGTTACACTAGAGTTGCTCGCACCTCACTGGGAAGCTCGAGCCCTCATCTGCTGGAGATGGTAGCCAGGCGGGACCGAATATGTACATGTGGCATATGTGTTCAAAGTTGCTCGCTCTGTACGTGAAGGAAGCTTCGAAAGGTAAAAATTAAACAATAGTGGAGAGCGGACGCCATCTTGAAGAACCTCTTGTTAAGTTCTTCTGACGGCCTTGAGACTGCTAATGTTAGTCGGAGAACTACAACTGAGAAATGCAGTAATCGGTGGTTTTCACCAGACTCACGGCAGCTTGACTTCCGGTGGATGTTTGATGAGGACATTTGGGAAAAAAGAGATGGTTAATGAATAATTAATGAAGACAAAGGATCCCTAGATGAACTTTTGGAGGATAAAGAATGCCGCAACGATCCAAAAAGTACACGGTATGCGAAATAAATTCTCTGCTTGTATTTCCGAGGATATATTTATTATATCTATAAGAGTGTACCGGATCTTATCGTTATTTCAGTTCGAATATCTTCTTGAGATTGCCTGCTCTCTCTCAGAACTGGGCATACTTTACGTGAATATTTCTTAGCAAAATTCTAGTGACGTTTTATTGGTAGTTGAAAGCTCCAAAAAAAGCTGCGAAAGTTTCGCAGATTTGGCTTTTTCCTGCTGTACTTCTAAATGATACGCTTACGGCGTTGGTATTATGGTCATTTCGATGTCTGGAGGACAACAGAGCATTATTAATGAATTTATTTCAAACAAAGTTTTCTTTTCACGAGGGAAAGGTTCCTTGATTAAGTTTTTATATCCATACCGCCTCGATGAAATTAAGTTTTAAAACCTAATCTTTTCAAAATTGAATTAGAAAATCTCTGTAAAAGTACTCAGTGTGATTAGGAGACCCTTTACTTTTCATTTCATTTTCTATTTTTATATATTTTTGTGTATATTTTGGTCAAAGCAAGCAGGAAGTTTATTTTAAATATATATATATAAATATTCGTTAACAAAAACGTGAGCGGCATGAAAAGCAAGTGAGCTAAAAAAAAGTCTGAATAAAAAAAAATACACAAATATTATAAGAACCGAAAGTGCAACTTTGACATACGCCACAGCCAGCTTTTACTTATGAAATTTGAGCAAATGAAAACCACAATTCCACAAAAAAAAGATAACAGGGAACAGAGGAATATTTAATAATTCGCTTGCTGACAAGTATGTTGCAACAAAGGCACTGCAAACGTGCCGCAAGTATAACTTGCCACATGCAACACTAGCAATTATAGGTATATACAACTATGTGGCTGGCACTAAATATGAGAGGGAGAAAGCGAGAGGGAAATGAAGAAGTAAACTTTGCCAAGCTAACAAAAGCCCAGCTGAATATACGTTTGCTCGTGCGTGTTGCAAATCTCTAATTTCTTGCCACAGCGCAGGGCGATAAGCAATTTTTTGTGAATTTTTTTTTTGTTGGAAATTTTTTTTCTTTGTAATTCACTTATTTTTTTCTGACTGTCTATGTTTTTCTCAGGACTTTTTTGGGATTTTTTTCCTTCTTATTTCATTTATTTATTTTTTTTTAATTTTTTACTTTTAGTTTCTCCTCACTTTTGTGCCACATGAGTGCCACTTTGTTACCTGAAGTTTAAATTACACATGTGCCACACATAAACTAACCAAGGCCGCTTACCGTTAGTACTGCCGTTCTGTAAAGACCGAAAATTTTCAGTATGAAAAAAAAAGATGAAAAAAATATCCAAAACTACTTGTATTCACCTCACATCGATTGCACCTTTCAAACTGAATTCCCAATGGTTTAACCCATCAAAAAAAAAAAAAAAACACACACACACAAACACTCGTCTCTAGTTACACCAACAATAACAGCGGCCGCAACAAACATTTGAGTCAAAACACGTTTGCAAAAGTTTACTTAACTTTGTGTCTCTAATTTACTGAGCTGCCGCCACTAACTAGCATTGCCGTGCCACTCACTGCACACACCTGTCGCTACTTTACGCTCTAACTGCATACTTATATAGTCACACTCATGTTCGCTCTCATCTCCTCTCCTCTCCGCTAACACACACTCAGCTCCTCAACTTGCACGCTTTGTAAGCAGTGTCACTGTGGGTTCGCGTCTCTACTAAAAATTTTACAATTCCCAAGCGGTAAATCACACTGTCAGTCTCTTTCTTTCTCGCACACTCGCACTCTCATTGTGCTTAACTACTCGCTGTGCCTACACTTTTTAACCTCACTTTCGTTTTTTTTTTTTTGTTCGTTTATGTTTTTTTACTGCATCAACAACTTGACACTCTCGGTAGGCAAGACTTCTAGTCACTGTCATTTGCTTGAGCTTCACTTTTTTTTCTACTAACATTCTAACTCTTTCATTGTCTTTTATTTCACTTTTTCATGCTCACTGATTAGTGTGTCTTTATACTGGGATAAAAAAAAAAAGAAAGTGTTGTCAAAGTTTCTGGCAAAGCAGGGGAATACTCAGTGTTTTCAGTGCTGTCCGGGTGTTTTATTTATGTACTTGACTTGATTGATTTAAAAGTTTTCGCTCATTGTTTGTATGCGATAAAAGTACTTGGTTTAAATGTCCACCATCATTAAGTCGTTGGAGTGAAGGTCGGTAATTGTTGGAGTCTGAACTTTGGAAGACATTATTATTAGTGGTTTCGGAGGACAAGCCTCTTTGGTGGAGGGGAGAGGGCTTTTAGTGAGACAAACAGAGAGACAGAACCTCTTGATTGAGTTACCAATTTATTGAAGTTCCCCCGCTCAACTGGAAAGGAATGAGGAAACCAGTCAGGAGAAGTACTTTTGTGTGTGTCAATAACAAAAACCAAGATCGACTCTATAGAGTTAACTATAACTGAGTACCAAAACGTTGATTTTGCGACAATACTAACTCTATCAGTGAAGAATGTGTAATGAAAGATTTTCAGTAAATTTCGCTACCCTCTTCCACATAACTTCGTGTCCGTTCACGGACTTCTACTACTTTCTGTCAGTAAGGCCAACTCTAGACAATTCTCCAAAGTGGCACCCACCTCGAGAAGTCTTTAATGAAAGGGAAATAGCTTCGTAACATATGAATCTGCTTGATAGGCCTCCTCTAGGTCAGAGAAAATTTAATAGTGTTATAGAAGACGTCTAAAAGGTATAGGAAAGGTGGTGTTTGGAGAGTTTTGAACCACTGGGAAAGCAGTGCTGATGAGTTGGTTTAAGGGAGCATGTAAAGTAGCAGACGTGAAGACACATTGGAGAGAGAACATATGTTGGTTAGATTGGATTTGAATCTGGGGTATGCGAATTAACCAGCTACGATATTTGGACCTCAGTGTTATATTTCTTTTCCCCTCGGCAAGAAAGGCGATCGGTTGGAGTCAGACAGCAGCTCCGCGTGGTAAAGGTAAGTTTTCCTTAAGACCAAGACCAAGTAACTTAATTTTGAGTCCAAACGATTTTCGAGTTCCGAGAATATCAAAGATCTAAACAGAAGACCACTTTTCAAATTAAAATTTACTAAACAGGAATTCTTCAACCGAGTCTACGAACGATTCCAAACTTTTTTCAGATGAAATTTCCGAGTGCCAAACGCGAGTTCTTCCGTGCTAATGAGACTAATTCTAGACGCGAACAACCTCCCGGGTCTACGGCGGACTATAAGCTACCAAGGTTGCTGAAAACCAAGAGAGCTTATTTAAGACATTCCAAAGTAAGTGCTTCAGTCACAATGAGTCTAACCTAAAGACCAAGTTATTTCTTCACGTCTATGAACGATTGTAGACTTCTGAGTTAACTAAAAAAGTAAAAAAATAACTGCTTTCAGGCGAAAGTGCTGTATGTCGAGCGTGAATTCTTCCGTGGTAGGGAGACGAGTCCCAACTTCGAACAATTTCTAGACAACTTATGACATACAAAAGCTCTGAAAATTATACTATTTTAAAAACAAAAGATCCTAAAAGCTCTCAAAGTTGTTTTATGAAGCTTTTCATGAAGTTTTTTTTTTGGAAATTGAAATGCAATGAAACATATAAAAAATTGCGTAAAA
This sequence comes from Ceratitis rosa, assembly GCA_037013455.1. NCBI lineage: Eukaryota > Metazoa > Arthropoda > Insecta > Diptera > Tephritidae > Ceratitis > Ceratitis rosa. The sequence continues at coordinate 17,245,864 of JAWMAG010000013.1, read as the reverse complement.
GCTCTTGAGAGCTTTCGAAAGCTCTTTGAGGAACTACGAGAGACTATGAAGAACTTTTGATTCTCGGGGGTATTAAAAGGTGAAGATCTGAATCACTTTTTAACTATTTTGAAGAATCAGAGGCAAACCAGCTCTTCTAAAATTCACCAGCCGAAGCTCTGAAAGCGCTTGAGGATGCTCCGCCGCTGGAAGACATATGAAGAACACGTTGGACGCACACTGGCTCTCTATGGCTGATCAGGCCGTACAAATGCAAGCTTTTGACCAAATTAGCGCCATCTACAGGCGCTTTATTAATAGTAAGAGCTTAAAAAGATCAAAAGCTTTGGGAGAAATAATTCAAACTTTTTCCTGTCTACCGGGTTTCACTATTTACGAAGCAAAATACATCTCCCTTACCATTTAAAGTTTTCAAATATTTATGAAATAATAAAATTTAATTTCTCAACTTACGAATATTCCAACCAATTACTTAAAGCCACCTGCCATAACGAATCAAAGTTCTTGCATCCAACTCACTTACACCTCTCTCTTTCCCGCTCTCGCTTACTCTGGCTTTACTCTCTTGTATGTATGTATATAACCTCACCGGTGTGGTGTTGAATTGTGTAAAAATGCTCATACATTCGTTATTTGTGAAATTTTACAAAACTATTTTCTTGTTGTTGTTACTGTTATATTGCAGTAAGCTTGCCAAGTGGAAGCCACAAAACTTTGCATATTGCATTGGGGAGACGACGACACAGGATATACCATACTTACATATGTATAAGGGTTTGTATGCATATACGAGTATATAAACACATATAAGAATAAATTATTATAAATAAATATACATATGTACATATGTATACGAATATGAAA
>JAWMAG010000013.1:17175000-17237500 GCA_037013455.1 Ceratitis rosa | reverse complement strand
TATTTTTATTTTTATTTTTATTTATGCCGACTCTTTGTTGCTCTCTATTTGATGGCCATTAAAAGTATCCAATGCTTGACCTCGAATAATTCTGTTGGCTTGGGGTAAGTGCGTATGAGTGTGAGAGTGTGTGAGTGTGTGTGGAAGTGTGTGTGTGATGCGTGTATGCCACATGAATTGTTAATAAATTAAGTGTGCTCATTGGGGACTCATTTTGTAAATGCCAACAACATGTACGAGTCTGTGCAACAACAACAACAATAATAAAACTAAATATGCAACACCTGCCAATACCACCACCACAAAAAAAGTACCATCTTATACGAGTATATACATACATATGGGTATATATAAATATTGAGGTGTATATATGTACATATGTATTTCTATGCATTTGTACATACATACATACGTCTCATGAGACTTATCATACTTGTATCTACGTGTTATGCAGCACACGCCCATATACGAGTACACCTCCTTGCATACTCGTACATGCGAGTACATACCTACATACCGACACCACCAATATGCTGAAATTGCAGACACTCGTACGCATTTACATACATATTCTCATACGTGTATGTACTCCTTCTTGCCACTTGTGTGCTTCCACTTTAATGTCTCCACTTTCCTACATCGCCTTCTTGTGGTGCCACTTAAGTGCGTATTTTTATTTCTGCCACACGCCTATTAGACGCATAGAAATGCCTTCATTCCAGAGTTGTTGTCTCATTAGTTGACATTTCTACATTTGATAACGGGGGAAAAAAATGTGCTTATGTTGCATGTTACTTGTCTCAATGCAACATGTCAATAATCATAAAAAGGCAATTCATTGCTTTCTGTGGCTTTTTCAGCATAGACTGTTGCGATTGTAGTGAGAGAGAGAGATGGAGGGAGGGAGAAAGAGAGTCTGTAACTACTTCGAAGAAGCGCAAAGTAGAGGTTTTCATAAATATTTTGGTGTACTGAAAGATACAATTTCTTTGAGTAACCAGGCATTGATGTCTCCGAAGGACCAATGAGCTCCTGGACTTTACAAAAAAAAGACATAAAATTGCTGGGAAATCGGAGAAATCAGTGCTCTCGAAGTCTTCTTGGGAAAGGGCAAGATATAAAGCTCAGAATTCTGGTGAAATTCACAGGGAGAAATTAACTTCAGTTCTTCTCTAGAGTTGTATAGAGGACCACTCCGTGCCGTTCGATACCAAACTATGTTAAGAAAAGCTTAGCAGGGAACGAGAACAATCCGAAATATCTATATAATGAGAGCTTTGTAACCGCTGCAGTGATCTCCGGTCCAGCTCTATCTCCAATCTGTGATCCAAATGGAGGGACCTACAGTTTATACTAAGCCATCTCCGAGCGGCCTAGAAATTTTTATGAGGAGTTTTGATTTTTATTTCGGAATTATACCAGAAGGGCTTGACATTGCCTACCGAAATTTAAAAGAATTGCATTTTTTTGCTTTGGACTGAGTACCCAATTGAAAAGCAAAGTCCTCGCTTGACGAACAAATCTGAAATTCTGGAAGTCACTCTTCATTCACGTCCTACTTTATGATGTGGAAGGATGGACAGAGACAACATCTGTAGTATCGGCTTGAGGACTCTTCGAGAAAAAGGGATTTTGCGAAGACTCTGTTGATTCTTTGCATATGGGCGACTGGGAATATTGCAGACGTGTGTACCATGAGTTGTATAAGGCTACGTGAACTAGATCGGAAAGTATTCCGAGTACTACTCGCTGGCGGAACCAAAGATAGAGGAAGAACACCGCTCCGTTGCAGGAATCAAGTGGAGAAGGACCGGGTTTCATAGGGGAAAACACTCTAGATCGGAAAGTATTCCAAGCAGTACTCGCTGGGGGAACCAAAGATAGAGAAAGAACCCCACTGCGTTGCAAGGATCAGGTGGAGAAGGACCGGGTGTCATAGGGGAAAACACTCTAGGTCGGAAAGTATTCCAAGCAGTACTCGCTGGGGGAAGCAGTGAAAGAGAAATAACACAACTGGGTTGCAAGGATCAGTTGGAACAGGACCGGGTTTCATTTGGTGTCGCCAATTGGCGCCGAATAACCAACAGAGCAACGTCTGGAGCGCTATTGTTGTTTCGGCTATAATCGCTTCGGCGGTATCTACGGCAAAATAGGAGTAGTAGTAGTGCTGCTGCATGCGTTCTGAGTGTGATAAGTGAAGCTTTGTCGACACCTTTTAAGGCCTCAATGGCCTGTCTGTCCTCATATTTCCCTTATATTATTTGGCTCGCTCCTTAGGTTCTTGACTGTATATGTATCTCTTCTGTCGAGCTGCTTTGTGTATGCCAATTCCTTCTGTATTTTATGCCCTCTCTACAGCCTTCAAATAAATTTCCGAAAATTATTTTCTTTATATACTATTTAAAGCTTTTAAATGGTCTATTTAAAAAGGAAAGGAAAGGCAAAAGAGTAGAGAACATATTCAAAGGAAATTGGCACATAAAAATGTCAAAATACTAAATGACATAATTATTTTCAAAACAAAAAACAAAAAAATGGCAATAGAAAAGCCGCCAGGACGATAAAAACGCGAAAAGGAATGCAAAATATTGAGGGGGTTGAGCGAAGTTGCACAAAGTGAGAGCGACAAAAATGCCTTTGTGACATATTTATACACATATTTATACCTACACTTGTCATAACAACGATGATGTAAAAAGGGTGGGAAAAGTAATAACTGCAGAGGGTTCAGGGAGAGAAAAGTAAATGAGCTACTTATTATAACATAAGTACTTCTAAAATGTAAATATACATTTAACAACATACAAGCTAACATAGGTACAGTGGCGGACTAAAGTCTACATACGATCCATTTTTTGGGAATTCAACCCGTCCTATAGCTTTCACAGAAAAAATAATGATGCAGTTTTGTTTTAAATTCAAGTATATAACAAAAACTAAAATTTCTCTTTTATTCAACATTAACTTTCAAAGTTATTAACAAAAAATGGAAAAAAGGCACTGACAAAAGTGAACATACGATTTTTTGCTTAGCTATTCTAGGTAATCATATTAATTTTAATAACTAAGTTAATATTTTGTTGGGCCACCATGCGCATCGATCACCGCTTGCAAGCGTCTAACATTGAAAAAAACCAAATTTTCCAGCTCTTCTCCTGTAATGTTTTGCCACTCTTCTTGAAGTTTCTCTCTGAGCTTTGATGCATTACTTATAAGGTGTTTTCGAATTTTCCGCTCCAATATTTTCCATACGTGCTATGTAATATTCAATTCCGGGCTTTGTGGTGATGAGTGCAACTGCCGCGGAGCATAATGCAGCAGCCAATCCTTTACAATTTGCGCTGTGTGCTTAGGATCATTATCCTGTAGAAAGATCCAGCTCGAGCCAAGGCACAGTTTGTCCACAGATAACTTCAAATTATTTTCCAATATGGTCTTATACTCGAAGCGATCCATATTTCCTTCAATAAAGACCAATTTGCCCACCCCAGACGCTGCAACTGCTCTCCAATCCATGACACTCCCACCACCATGCTTTAAGGTCGAAATAAGGTGCCTGGGATCCATGGCAGTAATGGGTTTTCTCCAAACTTTTGCTCTGCCATCGCATCCAAATATGTTATATTTTGACTCATCCGTAAATAGCACGCTTTTCTAGAACTCATGATCCTTCTTTAGATGCTTTTTAGCGAACTCCAACCGATGTGCGCGGTTTTTCTCGCTTATGAGAGGCTTCTTGCGAGGAGTTCTGCTGTAGAATCCTTCGTTGTTAAGAGTTCTTGTTATTGTGCGTAAGTGCACAACAATTTGGGATCATTTCGCTAGCTTCTGGGCCAAATTGGTAGCATGTACCTTGGAATTTTGGCTTACTTTATTACGGATGAAAGTGATGTCCCTATGGGTAAGCTTCTTTGGACGGCCACTTCACGGCTTACTCTCGAACGAGCCCGATTCTGCAAGTTTTTATAAATTGTTTGCACCGTCGCTTTTCTTAAATTTAACAATTTAGCTATTTTGCCGAACGTTTTCTTATCATTTCTGTGTTTTATAATCAATTTTTGCACAGCCACCGGGATTTCCGTTCCTGACGACATTTTCGCGATTGAATTTCTTTTTTCAAATGATGGAAAACAATAAAGATAAAGCCAAATACCAAGAAAAGTATAGAAAGAAAAAAAAAACGGTACTTGACCGCTGAAAACAATAGCTGAAGTAATAAACGAAACAAATTAATGAAACGTATGTTCACTTTTGTCAACGGCTTTTTTGAGTTTTTTGTTAATAACATTGGAAGTTAATGTTGAACAAATATGAAATTTTCGGTTTTGTCTTACAATTAAATTCAAAGCAAGACTACATCAATACTTTTCCTGTAAAAACTATGGGACGGTAGGGATTCCAAAAAAAGGGGTCGTATGTAGACTTTAGTCCGCCACTGTACATGTTCAGACGACCAGTATAATTTTTTTTTGTGGCAAATTTTCGTGATGCCTTTTACTCATATTTTTTATTTTATTTTATTTTTTATTTAAAATTTTTTATTTTATTTTTTTTTACTAATGGCGGTTGAGAGAAAGAGAAATGTTATGTGCAAAAAGTGCCGCCAACAAGCCATGTGAGCCCGCTTGACAATACAGCATGCGACATTAAAGTAATGCGCCACCTTGACTTTGACAGCTGGTGTCAAAAAGGGCGAACGTGGTGTACTTAATGTCAAAAAAAACGGCAGCGAAGGAAAGGTATTTAAAATTCTTATTTGGAGCAATAATTGGCGTAATTTCTCTTCACGCTTAAATGGCTGGGTTTAGTTGAAAAAAGGAGAAAATAATTATAATAATAATAATGGCAGTAAAATGACAAAAGCAAATTAAAAGAGAGACGCATGTGTCGCTAAAGAGTAAAAAACAAAAAGACTCGGTTTCTCATTGTGAATACGAAGATGAGGAAATGAAGCGAAAATAATAAAATTATGTAAAATGGGTCTACATGCATTAAAGAACTTTAAAGGGTTAAAACCACTTGCTAGCAACAACAAAAACAACGTGATTTTTTGGAAACTCTTTATGAATTTTTTTTTTTATTAAATAAATACACTAAATATATATAATGTATTTAAAAAATTTGCTATATACAGCCATAATAAATTTTGCGCTTTGGAAAATAAATTAAATAAAAATCCTTTTTTCTATTATTAATTTTAAGCCTTGGCATTGAATTTTGTGACCACCACATCCTTCATCTAACCGCCTCTTGTATTCTTGCAAACTTCGATTGGTTTGAGTTAATTTTCGAACACTTCTGGGCACATATTGGGCGGTATCTCCACCATAACTTGACGAATGTTGATTTTCAAGTGCTCAAAAGCGTTAAATGTTTATCCGCATAAACACGGTCTTTCGCTTAGTCCCACACAAAAATATCCGACGAAGTCAAACCGCCCGATCTCGGTGGCCAATTGACATTGCGATGACAAGAGATGACATAGCCGGTAAATATCGCTCGTAGTAAAGCCATCTTTCCTAGTGTTGTATGGCATGTGACACCATCTTGTTGAAACCCCATGTTGTTGTTGTTGGAATGTTGCGGGAATGCCAGTCCTTGGTCGGATAAAAATCCCGGTTGTTCCGGTATAAAGACTCGACTGTCCGGATCTATTGGATTTAGTCGCGGCAGGCATGCCTTACCGAGGGTAAATTCTTGAATCCCACATATTGTTCAATTATTATGTGCGCTGTACTTTATATGGTTGTAGATGTAAGTGCAGGAACAAAACACGCCCTAATGAGCCATAGAAAAGATCCATCTTTTGAGAACTTCGAAAAATAGACACATTCGGGTCTTCGGCTGCACTTTCACTTACCTACAGTAGCGATATTTGAGGTGGGATGAGCAAAGCCGTGGCCTTACAACATCTGTTTTAAGGTGTCGTTATTGGGATCAGGTTCTAACTCTATTTCCAAGCAACTAGCATTTTTAGACTCTTTTCACTGAATTGCTTGTACCAACATAGGTAAAAAAAGGCACGCTGGATTATCGAGGAAAATCAGTCAGTGTTTGACCCACTTCCCCAGAGGATTGCTAGCGACTAAGTAAACGACTCAGCAAAAAAAAAAACAAATGCCAAAGATTAAGAGAACATCATTTAAAGGTGAAAAACTTTTTAGAACATGGAAATCCTATATTTACTCAAGCTGGCAAACGGAATCAACACACCTCGTCGACTTTATCGAGAGAGACTTTAGCAGAGAGAATCTCAATATCGACAGTAAAAAGACTTCAAGCCAGAGCATATACACACTATTGTAACTCTTCAGAGATATATTGGTCGCTATCTGAGAGCACTTGAGTAAGACTGCTACTGTGAAGCAAGATTTATACTTCCTCAAAGTATTTTATGAAATTCAAAAATATTCATGGGGAATAATACTAAAATATTCCTACCGTCCTACTCTTTCAGGCTTCTAGTGAATGCAATTGAACCAGTAACTTTAAGCGAACTATTCTGCTACAACCAGAGAGAAGAGTACTAAAAGAGTACCTGGGCATGGGCTCAGGAATTAGTCAAAACTCAATCTAAGTTTTCAAAAAATAGCCTTTGGAAGTAGCGTATATGCTAAGAGCTTCTTCATGCCTTCTGGTTATTTACCTCGGATCGATTCCATGGGTAACAGTTTCAAAAATGCTTATTGGGACGGCTTCACGGGATTTACTAAGAACGGACCTTATTAACTTTAAACTGATAATTCACATTAACGTGGATTGTCAAGCATCAATTAAGGCTTTATATTCTTATAGCATGAAGTTGAGGATGGTTGCCCTATATACAGAGGCAATTAAAAGTCAAAAGAGCGGAGAAAAGAAAAGTCCACATCGAAGGCATCGAGATAGCCGATGATTTGGCTAAAGATGGAGTTCTTTCAGACTAAGATGTAGGCATCAACTTCTCAGTTCCTCTCAGAAAAGTAAAAAACTTGTACAAGAAACACTTTTGTATCGTCAAGCTAGTGAACTTTGGGTATGTTCTTGAGGGAGATAATAAGGAAAAGTGCGTGGAAAATACCATATATGAGGAGGTCAGACTCCAGACTGCTAATAAGACTGTTGAGCATATTGACGTCAGGCGCCTTAGAGAGAGAGAGAGAGAGAGAGAGAGACCGATCGTACTAAGCGAGGGTAAGCTGTAGGATTTTCAATCAGCAAGAAACAAAAGAGCCAAAACGTTTACCTAAATTTGCGACCCAGCAGAAAGTGTAGCAATATAGAGCTTTGGTCACTAGCAATGTTTATGGCCATGAGGAACTTCTCAAGGGGTCAACCAGTCAACTAGTCAAATAGTATAATTTAATCATTTAAGCTGGGACCGCTGGCTTGCTGCTAATTTCATTCGCAGGCCAACTCGGAATTTCAAATAAACTTTCCTTTTTAGTCAACAGCTCTATCGCTAAGGTGTGATCATCTAAGCTTGGTCGAATTTGGAGAAGCCCATGAGATGATGAGGCATTCAGTTAGGGGCTTTGGTAACTGATGAACCACCATAAGCCTTCAATATTTTTAGAGCATCTGAGGTCTGGCGAATTCACCTCTGTTCCAGCCAAGCTTTGGACAAAAGTAAAAAAAATAATTGTCGGAAAGCCTCATTCCTCTTACGTTGAACTTGTTGCATGTGATAGAAAGAGAAGAGTGCTTTTGATGGATAGAATATTGGACAATTAGTCAAGGAACGATTAAAGCCCTTCTTTTATTTATTTATTTATTTATTTATTTTTCTTCATCTCCGCCGACAAAGAGCCAAGAACTCAGCAAATCATTAATGAAATCACAACCCGCTGATTGCCCATAAATTATTTCTCCACTCATTCATTATTCGACTTCATTTATAAAGAAATTGCAGAAATTGTGAAAAGTATCCAAACTTGTAAATGAATGACAACAACAACAACTGCGCCAACAATTAGATGCCGCTGATTGCAAAACTTATCTTCTCTATTGTTTATACATTCGCATGGCGAATTGTTTGCCTTTTGTTACAAGAATTTCTTTACATTTCCGATTGCTTGATATGAAAATTGTGCTGCTGCCAATATTTGTCTGATTAAGCTAAGCTAAGACGAGGTAACGCGAGGCAGAGGCAGAGCAGTGCAAGGTAAGAGACCCACTGCAAGCTGCAAGTGAAAACAATGCAATGCAAGATTTCTTGGAATGAATGAAAGCTGAGCATCATCATCACAGAGAGAGAGAGTGAGAGATAGAGAGAGAGAGAGGGGTGCAGTAGCACGCTGAGAAACCAGCAATAAAGACAGAAAAAGAAACTACAAGAAAAGCTTTAGTAAAAACCCGGCAAAACGCCGGAAATAACTATTTATTTACCGTAGAGATGGCGAAGGAAACATTTTGCTTTTATGAAAATTAATAAACAAAAGTGCAAAAACAATAATAAGTAAGAAGATGGTAAACAATAACTATAACAACAACAAATAAGTGCTTGCAATAACTATTTATACAACAACAATTGCATGCATAAAATTTCAATAAACGCTCGAAACGAACAAACGAAAATCGGCAGTAAGATGAGAATGAGTTCCATAAAGGTAGGTAATGGAGAGAGAGAGAGAGAGAGAGAGAGAGAGAGAGAGAGAGAGCGGAGAATGAAAGTACCATATAGCAATGCGAAGGTAGAGAGGAAGGTGCAACTTTTTGAATTGCTACCGGCAGCAATACGTCGAAGCGCTTAAAGCGGCAACTGATGACGAAAAGCATTACCTGGTTTGAAAACACATTCCATTCTCACTCCATCACATATAGCATGGAAGGGTTAATATAACAGCTGCTCGCTGGTTCAATCTCATTGCCAGAATGTTTGGGAAATGCAATGGAAAAGCATCTGAAAGAGACTGATTTCTATCAATGAGTTAAACTAGATTCTAAGAGACCTCGGACTAAGAAAATTCCACGAACTGATTCAACAGCTATAGTCCTTTGAATTTGTTGTAGCTCAAAGAAACTCGTCATTGAGATGTCGTAAGTCGATTTCGATCCAAGTGCACAGGACTACTACAAATGCACTGAAAGGACTAGACTCCAAGAGACCTCGGTTCCAGAAATTTCTAACAACTGATGCAGAGCCAAAAGGCTAATGCAAATGCATCGAAAAAACTATACTCTAGTTAACCTCGGTCTAAGAAAATTTCACCAACAGATCCAAAAGCTATATTCATATGAGTTTATTGTAGCCTAAAGGAACTAATAAGAATCCCGAATTACGAAACCCATCTTTGAGATGTCGTAAGAATATCTAACAATACGGATCAATTCTGGTTCAAGAGCAAAAGATTATTGCAAATACATCGAAAGGACTAGACTTCAAGAGACCTCGTTCCTCGAACGAATTCAACATTGAATTTATTGTGGCTCAAAGAAACAAAAAGGAATCACGAGTTAAGAAGCTCGCCTTTGAGATGTCGTAAGAATATCTAACAGAGTTAGTCAAAGGACTCCTGCGTCAAAACGTCTAAGCTCTAAGAGACCTCGGTCCCAGAAATTTCTACGAAGTAGAATCGAAGATGATTCAGTAGATCCTCCCTTCGTTGGAAAAACTCAACTCAAACACTGGAAAGTCCAAACGAAGACTACTGTATCGCTTATAGAGCGCCAGTCATTAACATTAATGAGATACGCAGACTCTATCATCTTTACAACACCATTCTAAAAAAAATTTTAGAGGTAAAACCTTTGTATTGGACTAAATATCCGTCAACATCTCTACTGAGAGATCACCAGTAAGGTGAAGAGGATTTGTCGAAACTACTTAACGCAAATCCCCGCTTTCCAAGCCGAGCTCATGGTAAAATAATCGAAGCCCATACGTGGCTCCTTAACTAATTGGGTACCAGACAAGCTATCTTTAAGTCTCTGCAATGCAACTACAACTTGTCTCTCTAAAGAATTTATGAACTCATAGGAATTGGCCAAGCTTGCAAACAATCGATCTTTGCATGGAATGGGGATGACTTGAGAAAACTGAATCCTTCATGACCGCACAGCGCGCGCACTTCTAAATAAGAAAAGGACAAAAATCAATAATTCCCAGGAATTCAGATTAGAATGTATTTTTACTGAAACATCGTCTCTGCTAGGTATTAAAAAAAAGAGAAGAGTATTTTCTTTTAAGCTCCCACTAGCTAACACTACCACTTTCATATTCATTCAGTAATACACATTCCTTTCTACCTTCCAGGGTAATGAATAAGAGAAGCAAATGAATCTCTTACACATTACAAACCGCCTCCCGAGTAATCAATTGAAACAGCTGAAGGAGTACTGTTCGCTCAAGTAGGATTTTAGTTAATCCTTAGTCGCTTGGGAAGACTTCGCTTTTTTGCTGGGTTTGGCATCTACGCCAGCAATGATGCTCCAACTGCCATTGCCATTGGTTGGTCCATGAGTATATTGCTGCTACTGACTGACTGACGGACTGACTGGCGGCTGATGCCAATGTTGCAACACTCGCAAACATGCAACATGGGAATTGTTTAGGTAAATCGTTAGATTTTTACAATTTTTACTATTTTTTCCGTTTGTTCTTCGTACGTTCATACAAACATACATAGTACTTGATTAACTCTTGTGGTTTGCCAAAATACACTAGAAATGGCAAGAGAAAATGTGCTGGTCGCGAGAGAGGGAAGCTGAGGAGCTGAGGTAAATTGCACTGCAAATCTTTTTTCTCCTTTCTTCTCTCTTTTTTCTTTCTTTTTTCGGCTGTTTGTTTAGCTTTTCGTTTGCAGCATTTGCTACTGATGGCTGAAAAAAATTATGTTGTTGTGTTGCGATTATTTCAATGAAGTTAACGGTTGGAGTGAGTATGTGAGGTTAGGGACGAATTAGTGAGGGAAAAAATTGGAAAATTTCAAAGTTTTTCAATACTTTTGCTTGATTTATTTAAGGTTGGCATTTATTGTTTCCATTTGAGTGGATTTTAATTTGGCACTTGCGATACAATAAATTCTGCAATTTAGTTTTATTAATTTTGAACTACAAAATGCAATGAAAGGCAGTTAAAGCTTTGGGTAGACCTTGGAAGACCTCGAGGATAGACCTTAAGGATAGACTCCCTCCTAAAAAGCTGACCATTAGGTACTAAACTCTCTTTGGAATCCCTAATAGTGTCGTCTTAATCACCAAACTCGCAGTTTTTTCTCGTCTACTTAGCCCTCAGCTCAGGTTTTCATTTTGGTTTAGTGTCGATGTAGCCAAGCTCGCTGAAGTGTATTTTTGTGTGAGAAACTCGTCGTGCTATGGAAGATCACCGTCCACCGTCTGAGTCTCATCTGAACTCCGTCAAAAAATCGATACCAAATTAGTCCACCGACAAAACTGGGGAAAAACATATATCCTTTCATCCCTCTGATAAGCCTGAATCCAGTCAGTGTCCTTAGGACGATATCAGCTAGCCGAAATACACCTACTTAGTGCACTTTGATGGGCGAAGGTTGCAAGTAATCAAAAATCAAACGACATTTCACACAGTGAGCATCACTTTAAATCTCTAGCTCGCTGTTTATTGGATCGCCCGGCTTCTTCAGCAAAGTCTACAGCACAAATTTGTCAGCTCGCTGTAAGAGGCAACTGAAATTCAAAAGATCTCAATTCGGCGACTGAAGGAGCAGTCAGCACTGCTTACTACCAGGTGGTGGTCCGAATTCCGGCCTGACCAATATTCTAGAAAATGCATTTTTGGGTCATTTAGGGTATACATCGGCTGGAAATGTCAACCCCTCCGGGTATATTTCTGAAAAGAAATAAAAAGCTCCTCATAAAAATCCAAGGGTCTTCTGGTGACGGCTTAGTATAAGTTGTGGGTTCTTTCATCAAGACCAACACCATAATTGGAAGAGGAGCTCGGGGCCAGAAAAACGCTGCAACGGCTATAAAACGTCAATTATATATACATATATATTTATATATTTTCAAACAGTCCGGTTTTTGTTTCAGAAACTTTTACTTTTCAACATTTTTAAACTACAAACTAACTAAAAAATTCATTAACCCACCTCTGGCACGAAGAGGAATAGTATCAAAACACTTCAGAGATCACTCACACCATCATCATCTTATATACATAAAGAGCTTCCGACATGAGAAGGCCTTTCGCTTATGGTTATGCGTTTGAGACGCTGTCGAAGCTCCAACGGACTGAGTCAGATGTGCGGCAGTCTCAGCGAATTCGACCTTCACCGAACGAGTTCAACTACAACTCGCGTACACTTGTGCGGATGTTCCACTTTTACCAGTTTTGGTCTGCACGAAGTGTAAATGAACTTGATTTACTATTCACGCTCCCCTTTGCTCAAAACCACTTAAGTATGGTGTAGCTGAAGTGCGCCGCTAATCAGATCCACAACAAGAAGTGCATTCTGAAGTGTATACGAGTACAGGCGGCCGACGGTACAACAAGACGCACTTGAGTGGAGCTCATCACAGTAGAGTTCGGCAGCAAATGGTCAATAAACTCTCAGTTTGAGGGTTGAATTGAATATGTGGAATACAAAATCTATAAATACACAAGAATTGCAGCGTAAGCGGACAGTAATAAGCGAGTGCAAGCGTGTAGCGTGAGAAATCAGAATTTCAACTTGTTAATTAAATTCGAAAATAAAAAAAAACTAGAAGAGTTCTTCTTCTTCGAATTCCCTCAACACAATATGTCTGTAAACAACATATTCCTCTACACATACCTCTGCCTGTTCATGCTTAAAGACTGCCGCGCCTACTTGATTGATCAATCCGGTGAAGTGGTTGAGGCTTATGGCGAAGCAACAACAATCGAGGCAGTCACAGTGGAACCAATTACGGCGAATGCGTTGGATTTGGTAGAAACTGCAGCGGAGGACACAATAATAAAGCCATATAATATTTTAGAAACCAAACCGCTACCACACTGCCCGGAGGGCTACATTTTAGCCAATAAGCGGTGTCATAAGCGCGTGCGCAAAGGAGTGAGCGCGCCGAAGTGAAGTGGAAATATACGTGTATATACAATACAATATATAAAAATATAAATATGTTGTAAGGAAAGCTGTGATTATATTTTATAGTGTCTAAATTATTTGTAAAATATTTTTTTTGTTGTTATTATTTTTGTAAATAAATTGTTGTACATTTTATAAGTAAAATTTTTTTTTTTAAATTTTATATTAGCGGAAAATATTTGATATGAAAAATTATATTTGAGCTCCTCCTACAATTCGTGGTGTGTGTTTTGATGTTTTCCCAACAAACGGAGGGACCTACAGTTTATACTAAGCCGCCTACGAACGGCCGATGGTTTTTTATGAGGAGCTTTTTATTTCATAATCAGAAATTTACTCGAAGGGCTTGACTTTCCCTGCCGAGGGGCGACAGTAATTAGGAAAAATTAATTTTCTATAATTTTGAACGTTGCTCGAACGAAGAGGGGTACCAAGACTCCAACCTTGGTCTTCCGAATGGTAGTATGCATTTCTAATCACTTGACTACTGTTGCCTCGTGACGCATTTGAAGACAGTGAGTGGCTGAAATACGTGAGTATGAAGAACTTGAGCAGATAGTCAACAGTTGAAATCTACGAAGAAATTGGGCGTCTTTCAGTATACTTCAAAACCAGTGCTTTTTCTTGTGGGGAAAAAAAATCTGGTGACTGATGCCCAGCGTAAACAGAATTTATGAAGGAAACATTTCTGCTTTGAACAGCAATGAAACACTTCGAGATGCGAACTCCATTACCTAATAGATGATGATAATGTAAACGTTCCACCCAATACCAAACTATGAAGAAGTACGTACAGCAATTGCCCGTCTGATGAACGAAGAAAGAAGCTGATGGCTTACGTTTTGAGTCATTCATATACGGCGGTGAATCCCTGACGAGGTGCAGGCATTAGCTTCTTTGTAAGAAATGAGTATAGCCAGGGTGCGAAGTATAGCCAACGATTGAAAATCAAGTGTGTTGTGACCACTGCACAAAAAAGGGAACCTCGCAATCGACCGCAGGAGAAACATTCTCAAAATCCTATAGGAGGTCTTAAAGACAAACTTTCTAAGTTTCAAAGCATCATATACGTTGACAACATGCGATGAGTGGGTATTTGGAGTCTTTGATGAGCTCTGTGAGATATAAAAAATAGCGGTAACACTGGTTAGACAACAACACTCCAGCAAGAGGAAAACCTCTACTTCTTTGGAAACATCAGGTAGTGAAGAACCTGTATATATTCCTACTCGGTGTATGTTCGTTCATTGACGTAAGGTTTTGTCAGATTGTTTTCATGGTTCCTGGAAAGGTTCACATGAATAATTATTCGAGAAGTCGCCCAGGGACTGATCTATTCGAAAAATCATATTCACAGTTCCGATTCCTTGAAATTCGGCACATTTACAAACAATCTGTTGTGACCTGAAACCAAGCTCGATTTGCTCGACATATAAATAATGCTGTATTAAGGGGAAAAATAATCACCGACAGATTGGAGAAAATTAGCGAAGGTATGTTCGGGTTACAAGCTATCCTTTACATTCAACTTGGGTGTGAATAAGCCAAGATCCGAATGGTGCTTTTGGCTTACCTCGAGGCATTCATATTGATCTTTTCGTGAAAAACTTTGAGCAGCGAAGCAGGAACCATATGCAAATAAGTAGATAGATCAATTTAAGAACAGAAATTTTCGGAAATTGTCATTTAAGCTGCCCGCGCTGAATATTTTTCAGTACTTTTTTTTATTAAGTTGGCAGCACAGTCGACCTCAGTGCCCTCTGAGAATTTTCTTTTACGGCCTCAATCAAGTCGAAACGGCTACCACGGAGTGGTAACTTGAGTTTTGAAAACAAAAAATATGTCGCATGGGACCAAATTCGGTGAATACGGTGATTGATCGAAGGTATTGAACGAGTTTTTGGTCTTAAAAAAAATTATATACATATGTACATATATACATTCACATATTTTTAATTAATATATCTTGTCATTAAAGTACTCACTTTCAATAAAACAATTTTGTAAAGAAGTCAAATTCTTGTTTAATAAAATAAAATAAAAATTCATTAAAATATATTTTTCATGTAAATAAAATATTTATTTATGCCATTCAACCTCACAACGTCAAGCTGATTTATGACAACGTTGATTGACAATCACAAAACCATCCGGACAATTTGGCGCTAAGTTTAAAAGACCCACACGATCATCGACAGATAGTATTGTTGCATTCGTTGTTGCGTTGTTTGCTTTCAGCTGAGTTGTTGTTGTTTCAATTACTACACTTGCTTCTGTACTTGCAGGTGTTGGCTTATTATCAAATATCATTTTATTGCCATTTGGCAACGGTGTTGTCTTCCAGCCATAAACATCGAGTTTACTCTCCTCCTCCGAATCGCTGGGTGTGGGAAAGAATATTTTTACTGAAATGAAAAATTGAGAAGGAATTGAAATTTAGCTTAGAGAAAAAGGTTAAAGCTCATCAGTTAGGGGATAACCAAAACATTTTAGTAAGTACTGAAACCTGAGATTATCTCGCTTTAATCTTTTATCGCGTATATTATAACTATTATATTTCTTTTTTAATTTCTAATTAATTTAAATTTTTTATTAATTTGTAAATTTCATTTAAATTTTCTTTTCGTCATTTTTATTTTATTTTGAAATCATGTTTCTTTTATGAAAATTAATCTATTTATTGTGAGTTTGTATATAGGTATACATATATATATACATATATTATAAAAAAATCCAACAAAATTAAATTTTTCGAATATAAATTAACAACAAATAAGTTTAAAAATAAATAAATGTCAAAATATTCCAAATTTGTAAAAAAGAATAAAAAAAAAATATTTAAAAAAATTATTAAAAAATTTTTTTTTTTAACAAAATTTATTTATTTCATAATTACCACTTTTGCCATAATCTTCATTTTTCTGCTGATTTGTATTCTGCAACAACAATAACTTTTTTGTTGTTGTAGATTTTAACAAAGTTGTTGTTGTTGCTGTTGCTGTTGCTTGAGTTGGTGTCGTAGTGTTTATTTGATTGCCCTTAACTATAATTATAGTTTTTACTGTTGTTGTTGCTTCTACTACCGGCAATAACGTCTCAATTTCCGTTGGTATTGTTGTAGTTTCAACTGTTTGCGGTAGCGTGTATGCAGCGCTTAATGTAAGCAGTGTTGCAATTAACAACCACAACAACAACGACAACAATGGGTATATTGATAGCTTTATCGATGACAGCATCTTTGTGTTTACATAAAATGTATCTGTGTCTGTTTGTATGTATAGATGAGTATTTTTTTTAAATAAATTTATTAAATGGATTTTTCTTGTTTGTTTGTTTGCGGAGAGACCAGTTTTTTTATTTGTTTTGTTTTGTTTTTGTGAATGCGTTTTTTGTTTATTTTTTAATAATTATTGATATTTGTTTATTTATTTTCTTCTTCGTAACACTTTTTGGTCGTTTAACCGGCGCAACGTTTTTAACTCAATCGCGTCTTCTTCTTTGAACGTTTTGCGCACATCACGACGTTCTCCCTTCAACTGTCACTTTCGCACTGATCGAAGTGATTCGAAAATATTCACTTCAGCTTCGTCATTTAATTTCCAAACACAATTATCTTTTTTTTTATTTATTTATTTTTTTTTTTGTTTAATTTTTCTTTACTTTCTCACTTGATTCTTTAGTTGCGGTTAATAGTGTGAATTGATAAGGCAAAAAAAAAGCAAAAAATAACAAAAATAAAAAAAGGAAATAAATAGAAGATACGTTCGGTAATTTTTGTAATGACAAAACCTTTAATTAACAGCAGCTGATGATGAAAAATTGCTGCAAATAGAAGTGATGCTTCCGACAAGTTATTTTTGTGTGCATCAACCGCTAAAGAAATATACAAACAGTACTCGTTATATATTTTTCATCATAATGCTAATGGAAAAACCAATTTAAATGCTGGATTATTACTTTTATTTTATTAATTTTAGTTCTTTTCACCCTCTTAATCGGCAGCTCTATCTCTCTCTTAAGAAATTCCAATAATCAGACTAATGCACAAATAAACACAAAATGTGCATATGTATTCACATTAAAAAAAAATTCTTGTGTATATATATTTGCATGGAAAAACATTGTTATCAATTTAAAATTAAATAAACTTTCTGAACTCTTTGCTCATCATCTATAAATAAATATAATAATTTCATTTCAATTTTTCAAAACAAATATACAAATATTAAAATAAAGTTCAAAATAATGTTAGATAAATTAAAGCAAATTTAAAATAAATAAAATTAGGAAAAAAAATAAAATTACTTAATCTAATATAAACAAAATAAAATTTTAATCTTTTAAGAAAAATATAAAATAAAATAAATAAAATAGAATAAAAAAAATTAATAAAATAAAATTAAATGAATTAAAGAATATCAAATAAATTAAAATGAACAAAATAAATAAAATTAAATAAATCAATTAAAATAAAGTTAAATAAAATAACATAAAATAAATTAAATTAAATAAAAATAAAATAAATAAAATAAAATAATAATAAAATAAAATCAAATCAAATAAAGTAAAATAAAATAAAATAAAGTCAAACAAAATAAAACAAAATAAATTAAAATAAAGTCAAATAAAATAAAATAAAATAAAATAAAATAAAATAAGATAAAATAAATTAAAATAATAAAAATTAATATAAATAAAAATAAAATTAAATAAAATAAAATAAAAATAAAAATAAATAAAATTAAATAAAATAAGATAAAATAATATAAATTAAAATAAATAAAAATAAAATAAAATCAAATAAAGTAAAATAAAATCAAATAATATAAAACAAACTAAATTAAAATAAAGTTAAATAAAAAAAATAAAATAAATTAAAATATATTTAATAAAGTAAAATAAAATAAAATATAATAATATAAAACAAAATTAATTAAAATAAAATAAAATAAAATAAAAGTAAAAATAGATAAAATAAATAAAATAAAATAAAATAAAATAAAATAAAATAAAATAAAATAAAAGTAAAAATAGATAAAATAAATAAAATAAAATAAAATAAAATAAAATAAAATAAAATTAAATTAAATTAAATTAAATAAAGTTATATAAAATAAAGCAAAACACGTTAAAATAAATTAAGAAAAAACAAAAGATATAAAATAAAATAAAATACATTGAAAAAAATAAAATAAATTGAAATAAAATTAAAAAAAAATAAAATAAAACAAAATAAAATGAAATAAACAATATTGAAATGAAATAAAATAACACAACATGAAGTACAACAAAATAAAATAAAATCATAAATTAAAACTAAAATAAAGAAGAAACCAAATTAAAATGAACAAAATTGAATTAATTAAACAAAAAAAATTTAAAATTCCAAAATTAAATTAAAATATATAAAAAAATAAGATATAAAAAAGAAATAACTAATATAAATTAAGATAAATATAATGACATAATTTTTTTTTTAGCTCACTATAAAATTAACAAACAAAAACAATTAATTAAAATGAAATAAAACATAAAAAATTAAAATTTGAAATTTAAAATATAAATTAAAAAGTGTATTTCTGACGAGAAAATCAAAAGAAGCTCCTCATAAGAAACCATCGGCCGTTTGGATGCAGCTTAGTATAAACTGTAGGTCCCTACATATGTTGCAAGAAGATCCAGACACAAAAACCACAAATCGGAAGAAGAGCTCGGCCGAAAATCGCTTCCGCGGTTACAAAGCGCCAATTATAAGCATAAATGCATAGTGTTAGCAAAATTATATATTGTACCACAAAACCACAAAATGTCACCAAAAACCAGTTTTGTTACGTCAATATTTCAATGCATGTAAACAAATATATACCTAATATATACATACGTGTACATATTTATATATACGAAAACGTACATGCAAATTTATTTACAGAGACAGAATGCTTCAATATATTGCTGCCTATACATAATTTTAACAAGCAAATATATATTTATTTATTAATTATTAATAAATATTACATTCTTTGGTCTCGTATAGGTTTATTATTTTCCATAAAGGAAGATTCCTTTTCTCATCTATTTCATATGTATTCATTACACAGCCGTTAGTTAGTGTGCTGAATATATGACACTCCTGGGACCGAAATAGTTGTGGCGAATAAACTTTAACAGTGTTTAAGTGGAAATTGTAATTAGCATTAGACAAAGTGTATATAGGTATATACATACCTACAAACATTAAGTATATTTGTCATAAAAGCTAATCATTACTTACCGTTAACAAAAGGACTGTGACGAAAGGCGCACAAAAGTAAACGAAAAGCTGAAAGCAACAATTAGTCGTAAAGGAATATGCAAAGTGACCGGTGTTTATGTAGGAAAGGAAAAATTTACCAAAATTAAATTAAACATATTAAATAAAAATATATAAAAAATACGAAATACTAAATACAAAGTAGTGTGCGAAGCCAAGCAACGAAAAGATAAAAAAATTTCAATTAAAAAGCAATTATAAAGAGGGTTTAAGTGTCTAATACCAGCAGAGCTTTCATCAACTCGCAGCCTTTTTAACGCTATTTAAAGTCTTTAGCTCATAAAAATGCCTACACGCCACGTCAGCACAATTACACCAACACCAAGGAGGATAAAAAATATAATCGCTCACTTTGGCTTAAGAGCTTTCGCTGGACGGCTTTCATTATATTAGTGTTGTTGCAGGTGCACGGATATGCCTGTACGAATGGACGGATTTTTGTGGCAGGACATTGTCGTTATCCGGCTTAAAATGCAGTTGGAAAAAATATAATTAATTAAATTCTTTATTGTTAAAATTTAATTATTAGATATAAAAATGTTCTTATTGTTTTTTGAAATAAATCTCTTTGTCCTTATAAAATAAAAAAATGAAAATAAAATAACATAAAATGAAATAAAATAAAATAAAATAAAATAATTAAACAAAATAAAATAAAATAAAATAAAATAAAATAACATAAAATAAAGTAAAATAAATTGAAAAAAAATTAAATTATATAATATAAAATAAAATAAAATAAAATAAAATAAAATAAACTAAAATAAAATAAAAAAAAAAAACTAAAATAAAATAAAGTAAAATAAAAAAAATAAAACAAAACAAAATAAAAAAAAATAAAATAAAATAAAATAATATAAAATAAAATAAAATAAAATGATTTTAAATAAAAATATAATAAAATAAAGTAAAATAAAATAAATTATAATAAAATAAAATAGAATAAATTAAAATAAAATAATATAAAATAAAATAAAATAAATTAAAATAAAATAAAATGATTTAAACTAAAAATAAAATTAAATAAATTAAAATAAAACAAAATAAAATATAAAAATAAATTAAAATAAAATAGCATAATATAAAATAAAAAAAATAAAGTAAAATAAAATAAAGTAAATAAAAAAATGAATTAAATAAATTAAAATGAAATAAAATAAAATAAAATAAAATAAAATAAAATAAAATAAAATAAAATAAAATAAAATAAAATAAAATAAAATAAAATAAAATAAAATAAAATAAATAAAACAAATAAAATAAAATAAAATAATATAATTTAACTAAAATAAAATAAAACAAAATAAAATAAAATGAAATAAAATAAAATAAAATAAAATAAAATAAATAAAACAAATAAAATAAAGTAAAATAATATAAATTAAACTAAAATGAAATAAAATAAAACAAAATAAAATAAAATGAAATAAATTAAATGAAAATAAAATAAAATTAAATAAAATAAAATAAAATAAAATAAAACAAAATAAAATAAAATAGTGTAAAATTAAATTAAATTAAATTATATTAATTAAAATAAAATAAAGCAAAATCTTTCTTCTTTTTACTGGTGTAAACATTACTTATGGGATTATAGCCGAGTTAACAACAGTGCGGCAACCTGTTTAGTTTTCTTTTTTTTTGTTGAGGGAGGAGTGATTTTGCCTTTGATATCTTGTTGTTGGTGTTATTATTAATGATAGCAACTATTTCGTATTGGCCTACTTCACTAGTAGATCCTTACTCATGTCGCCGCGACCGAATAAGTGAGTTGGTTTCTATAAATTGGAAAATGAGTTCTATGGGACTTGAGATGAGGAAGAGGGACAAAAAATTAAAATTATTCTCATTTTCCGCTGGGTGCAGATCTGTCAATATGCCGATTGATAACTTTAAGTTACCTTCCCAACACATAAAATACTTATACATATATACATAAACATATATATGTACGTACACCTAAAAACATATTTGCATATACATATATTCTCGTATTTCTTGCCTTCCAGCTATTCGCTAAAATGATATTATCTTCACGCCGTACATGCAGTCGATGCGAACGATATGGTTTGGGACGCATAAGGACACGATAACTGCGCACATATCTACTCGTATTGCCTCGCATATCCTGTCGTGTAGTAGATACTGTCATTTAGCCACTGATAAATGACGTGGAATTATGTTTCGCCGTGAGGCGCTTAATTAACTCATTCAGCTGTGCTACACATTAACAACAACAATTGGTAGAAAAGCAATAACAACAACACCAAATATCAAACATATAAAAGTACTTACATATGAGAACCAACAGAGCTGCAAAGGTGTTGTCTTGTCATGCCTTGAAAATGTTTATGTAGAATGAGCGATGAGGGCAAATATTGCAAGGCAAGGCCAAACCAGGCAGGCCATGACACCATATCAACAACAATAAACAAACTTCATGTTTTTTTTTTTTGCTTTTGTAGCTTATTTAGATCACTGTGCAATGTACATGGATCACGGCTTGCTGAACTAATACGAAAGGACATCAACATGTTACTAAAGGAAGGTATCATTGGCGAAGTAGAGTTGAAGAGAAGTGCAATAGTTCTAAGTTAGTTTCATTTTTAACGGTATTTGTACATATTTTAACCTTTTTTTGGACTGTATCACTTTACAGGGAGTTAAAGGTAACGAATTAAACCAATTCACAGACCGAGTTCAAGTGTAAACCGAGCTTTAACTGCTAAGAGTAGAAGACGCACAGGACGACTCACCATCAAACGACTTATACTGGAGTAATAGAGGGGAGAAGGAACCTAAACTCTTAAGGTTCCTTTGAGTATACCCCTCCTCACTTTGAAGTAGTAGGTTTAAGGCTCTAGAAACATTTACAAAGGTACAGTCGAACCTCAGTGTTATTATAATGAATCGGTTCGCTATCCTTAGTGAACCAAAGCCCAACAACCACTTCAGCTCACACCAAGGTATCCAGAGATATCTTCCCTTATGTTTTCCGCTGCTCTGGATCTGGTTCAGAAGTTATAAAATTGCCTTAACAGTTTCAGTGATGCTATTCCTTTGCAAGATTCTGGCTCCGGCGATTCTGATTTACTTTAGCCTCTTTGTGAAGATTCATCTGTGACCACTGTAGCCCACTGAGTAGTAGTGACTACAACGAGACGAAAGGCTTGGATTCAAAACTTCTTTAGATCCACAAAGTAGTTTTCCTAAATGTGTTCCCGCCTCAGTTGGGAATGTCAAGCCCTCCGAGTGTGTTGTTGACATAAAATAAAAAGTTTCTCAAAAAACTCCATCATCCTTGCGATCTCGTTCTAAAACTGTACAAACACAAATCCAGTCAAGAACTCAGTCCGAAATCGCTTAAACAAACAAATATATTTCGCTTCAGTCATTTCATCCCTCACCTCATTGACATGCAAATAATCAATCAGAGAAGGACAAGCTTCCTTAATTCCGTTGACTACATATTTGCATGTCTCAATAGTTTTTTGGCACACAATATCTAAGAATAGCCATCTCTACGCGTCATTCCGAAGTGGAAACTAATTTTTCACTCAGTCGGTCAGAAGTCGCCTTAAGCAGCAGAAGCAAACGAAGCAACAGAGAGCTCCAACCGGAAACTCCATGAATGTGCGCACCTTTTCGCTACTACTTGGAGGAGGCAAATGGAATTTTGCATTTAATTTAGTTGCACAACATAAGAAACGTGCGTGACACGCAACCAAACACAAATGCATGCACGCACACACGTACACACATGTCGCTGCACATGTATATGCACATTTGGCATGTTGACTTTCTGCAAGCAAAGAGTGAGGAGCAAGTGTGGGGATGAGGTAAGTATAAGGTTAGGAAGGAGATCCTAAACTCGAGTAAGACTGTGTGGGTTGAGCTGTCGACTCAAACTCATAAGAAATGTGTACGCCAGTTGGTCGGTCGTGAGCTTAGTGCGACACGCACGTGTACGTGACTTGAGTGTACGGTGGCTGTGTTTTGTTGGAGTGTGCATGTGTGTGTGTCCAACTTCTTGACTCGGCATTTCAAGGCATAAATGCATTTTGCGTAGAATTTCCATTTGTACGCCTGTCAGACGGCGTGGAATTAAATTTATTTCTTTATTTCGGTATAAATACTCTTCTGGAACACTTTTTCTTACTTTCCTTTCGTACAAGTTCATTTTTCATTTACTCAGCTTAATTTTCTTTGCTGGCTTTAAGTGGCAGTAGAACTCAATGATTTTGGTGCTCAGACTGGCATGTATTCCTTTAGACAAGGGACAAGATTTTTCATTCAATTCAATATACTTTCGATTAACTCTCACTTATATGACAAAATCTGCTGGTGCCAATGTGTTTTCCAGCTTTTGAAGTCTTTTTATCTTTCATAAGAGAAGGAGGGTCCTTACTTTTGCGTTTTTTCTAACCTCCAACTTCGTTAGCGAATAGCAGGCTGATGTACTCGGGGTCCGAAGCCATGATTGCCTTGCCAACAGCGCGCTTTGTTAAACCCTGGATCTCCAGAAGACTGCAAAGGCTTCCGCCTACCGGGTTTGGGCTCAAAACATTCCTTAACTCCACATCTACAATCATCTTCGGGGTTTAAGGATCGGTCTCTTTACTTTTTCTCAACCTTTAAGGTTTTGAGGTTAAGTTCAAATACAAAACCGGAATGAAACGGACTCTGTCCTCCACGGAAGGAGTGCTTGTGTGGCTTAAGCTCTTATATCAAGCTAATCATTTTACTGGAATCTCTGAAACATATCTAAAGCAGTCACATAAGTCACAAGACAGTCGATAATAAAGTGAAGCACTCCGAAAACAGTGTAAAGGTATCGAAGCTCTGTTCTTGGGTCGCTCGATATCTACACATACTATAAAGCCTTCCCCTCTTTCTTGAAACATACGAGTCTCGTAAAAAGACTCTATAAATTCTTTCTGCTAACCTCATCTCTTCCAAAAAAGTCGCTAGCTGAGATTCAGTGGAAAGATTGGAGGTGGTATTCTTCATCAATAGCCCGTTTCTGACACCGTGTTGAAGTTACTAGATCTAAGTAGAGAGCTAGAAGTGAAAGTGACCGTAAAAGCGGAACAGCTGCTCGCAAGAAAACCCAAATTTAGTGTCGCTAGAATGGGTGCAGTGTGAATTATCTGGCTATTAGTTTTTTGCCTTCAGACAAACTGATCTCACACTATTTCCGAAAGCCGTGACCTCTTTTCAAAATGTAGGAATCACGTGTCTCTAAACTGACTCCTGACTCTGACTCCGCCATCCTCATGTCTACCAAAAGCCGCTGGACGGGGTACAGTTAAAACACTGAAGTAAGGATCTTTCATCAAAGGCTCTTTAGTTTCTATGAGCTCAGGTTTTTAGATATAATTTCAGCTTTAGAAGACAAGGAAAACCTCTCGAGAGGTGATCAGCTTTTACGACGATAACTTTTCATTTTCAATTTTGGGCCTCCACCAACTACTAGGAGGTAGTTTCTTTGATCTGGTCATTACTGCTTTGCAGCCAGATGGACTGATGACACGCTATTTCGTAAAACTTTGGCCTTTTTTCTAAATAAAATCCTTTTTGGTAACTTTATTTCGTCCAAAAGTCGATGGGGCGAAGCTCCTTGGAAAGATTCAAAAATAGTCTCTTCGGCAAGTTGTTCGGAAAAAGATCTTTACTGAGCCGGCAAAGGCTAACTTCCTTTACTTCAGTAAGGTTTAACGTTCTGCCTCTGGACAGACCGATAGATTTTTTTCTATAAGTTGTGAATTACTATGAAATCTAGCAACATTTCGGGGGTCTTTCTGTTGAATTTGTAAGGGACTAAGCGATCTTCTTTTACTCACAATGTCTCTCTCTTTCTCTTGGGCCGATTGATTCAACTGCCATAAGACTGAAAACTTTTCTTTGCTGCCGGTGTTGAAGCACTCTGTGGTCTAGCGGAATCAACTCATCTTGTCTTTTTTTGCTCTGTCTTTCTAGGACAATATTTTCTGCAGGATTATATTGCGTTAGAGTCTAGTCAGCCTGAGAAGTGTCAGAGCAAAATCAATTCAACCTTCGTAAAGAACATTTCACCGAGTCTTAAGTTAGAGAGTAGAAAATCCCTGGAATTTAACTGTTGGAGGATCAACTTTTAAGACTTTCCATCAGAATTACCAATGTAAATGTCTCCTCAGGCGCGACATCAGTTTCAAAGCTGTTAAGCTCTGAGCGCAAAACAACGGGAAGTGAATGGATGTCCAATACTTAGTTTCTTCATGTGAAAGAATGCAAAATTTGAGTCAGCCTTAAAGATACCGTATCGGATTTCTAAGAATCCTCAACTTCGCTACAAGTCCTTGCCGTGAATTTTCTCTGGCGAGCTGAGACCTAATGGTTCTCCCCCACTTATTCAATGCTCTGGATGACTTTTTAAGAAACCTAAAGAGTTCTCGGCTACTAAAAGGTTAATCTAAACTGTATAGAGAAGAAAAAGGACGGTTTTTTTCAGAGTTTCAAATAAACCTTAATATACCCAAAGCGAAGATCTTCTTGGAATCTCATTGCTGCTTTTCTTGCGCTCAGAGTTTATGTGGATCCTGTTAGTTTTAGCAAAAATTTTTACAAAATATTGAGACCTTTTCATAACCAGGACTTATAAATAACCGAGATAAAGCTTTATCTCGTGAAAAGTCACCGAGAGCTTTTCATTATACACCTCATCACTCCCTCAAAAGCCACCCCGCTCAGATATCAGTATAAAAGCATCACCTTACTTCATATCCAAACCTCCTCTTTTCTCAATTTTCTTCAAATTTCATACACTTTCTTTACTTTTTGTGGAATTTGAGGGAGCTTTGGTTGCCACTACCCTTGATATTATAATCTACTCACTTGTTGTTAGTTGCTTAGTTTAATTCCCAGTCCCCGAAACCAATGGGAGTACCGCGTTTGCTGAAACTACTTAAGTAGCTCACTTCAAAACTTGTTAGAGGTCACTTAAGTGCAACTCAAGAACGCCTTAAGTGCAGCTTATTAGTCGCCAACACACAGCAAGCGAGCAACCAAGCGTAATTCATCACGTTCGCTTGCAACTCACGTTAACTGTACGCTGCTTCTTCTACACTTCTCTCTCTCTCACCCTCTCACCCTCGCGCGCTGTTATCTCTATTTTGAACTCACTTTGGGTTTAACTCATAGTTTTATAATAAAGAATTACGTTATCGTGACAGTTGACCATGCAACTAAATTGCGAATATAAAAATTGCATTTGTTTTTGTGCATAATGTATGTGGACGAAATGTGGAAGAATGAGTAAAAAAATAATAAAGAGTAAAAAAAAAATAAAGAGTAAATAAAAGATGTCAGAAAAAAGTACGCAGTTTAGTACTCACGTAAACTCATAATTCGCCAGTTGACTTTTATAGTTGGTTAAGTACTTTTTTTATCTCCTTCTTCTTCTTATTCTTCTTCTCTTTTTTGGGTAATGCTTGCTATAATATTTCTTTGTTTTAGTTTTGGAGAAAAAATAAATATTTTTAAGTCAATTTGTCATTGGTTTTTAGTTGTACTTATCTCTCTTCGAGTTAAGAAATAAATAAAATTGAGGGAGTATTTCAGTTTTTTTATTCTCCCTCTCTCACTCTATCTCCTTTCCCGAAACTACTCTATTTTATTACCAGCTCCTCAACCGTTGCTCATTTTTGGAGCGCATTTCTGGTGGTAGGAGCTTATTTATCTCATTAATCTTAATTCTGCTTCTACTGGTTGCTGTCTGTGCTAAAATATGAAAGTTCGCTAAAGTTTTCCAGCTGTGCTTAGCTGCAGCTTTAAATATCACAAAGTTTACATCTAATTTGATCATCTGTCCAACAAGTTCGTTAGATAAGGAATAAAGTTGGAGTTCAATAAACCCAATAAAGATTTGAATATTTAATTAGCTTTTTAATGATTATTGATTTTATTTCTAAAATTTTTGTTCAGTTTTCTGAAAGACTTTTTAAACCGCCTCTCAAAATATTTAGTTTTTAAAAGAGTCTGTCTAGAAAAGTCTCATGAAAATTCCTTGCAAAATATTTAATTAATATTTTTACAAATTTTTTAAAAGTCTTTCTAGAATATATAATATAATATAATTAATTAAAGACAGTATAAATAGAGTTCAGTCCCTGCCATGTTCGTAAGATACATATGGTACTTCGCACTAATATATAGCATACAATGATCTTTAATATACAATTTAAATATGATGATTTCTATTCAATCTGTCCACATTAATTGAAATTGAGCAGCTAAAGCAATGTTCAGACAGACACTTAATTGGCAATTAGAATAGTTCGAGAAATTTCCTCGTTAATCGTATGACAATTAACTATAAGCAATCAACAAGGCCTCTTTGCTTTGCCAAAAAAATAAAAAATAATCAAATATGTAATTAAACTGAAAAAAGAAGTCCAGAATTTAGTGTTTAACAAAAATTAAAATATTTTAAAACTGATCTGACACAAAATTAAGTTGAGAATAAGATAAGAACTACTATTTTTTAGAAATATAACACACAATCGATGGATTGTATCCAGTTAACATTCGTTTGAAAATTAAAACTTCATACTATGTTCAGACAGACACTTAATTGGCAATTAAGACATTTTCTTCAATTGCGTTAGTAATGGCATGACAATATAAATACATACTATACGCAAATAACTATCTAATTGTCTATTAGTTGCCATCGAAATTCTGAGAAGAATATTTTGTCAGAAAATATTTTTTTTAAACAAAATATTCAAAAAATAATATATCACTAAAAATAAATTGAGAATAAATTAGAAATTATAGTTTTAAGAAATATAGCTCGATACAACGATCGTATGTTTTATATTCAATTAGCATTTCCATACGAAAATAAAAGCTTAGTATACCGTTCAGACAGTTTCTTAATTGTCAATTAGGACATTTTGAGCAATTTCGTTATTAATGATAAAATTTGTAATAAAATTCATTCCTATTCATTTTAATAAAACTCATGGAAGTATATTTAGTCTAAGGTAAAATGAATTTTTTATAGAAATTAAAAATAAAAAGATTTACAAAAAAATATTGTATAATTGAGAATTAATGGAAAATTTCAGAAAATATTAAAACAAAAATAATTCTGTGGGAAATATATTTTTATTTACTCACTTATAATATTTTGCAATTGATCTTAAATAAAGAGGATTAAAAAAATTAAACATTTTGTTGACAGCTATCAAATATTAATTGACTTAACAAATTTGGAAGCTAATTTTAAGATTTTTTCTTAATTCAACCGCCCGAATATGATGCAAAACCTTGTTTGGAAGGGAGAAAATAATAAAAAAAAATCTTGCCTCGCCCCGTTTTACTCCCGACTACACTGTCTTCGTAGCTTAAAGCAATTATTGCCTATTTATCTAAACAAATTTACGGAAGCACTTTATCTAATTTTTCAATTTTTGCTGCATTGCTAATAGCTAATTGCACATCAAAAAAATATTTGTAAAAATCATAAAAGAAATTAAAAGAGTGAAATGAGCTGTTGCACTAATGAAACAAATTAATTTACAAGCAGTCTGAACACGCTTTGGTTCTCAATTAACTCATTATCAATGTCAAACAACATGAAACAACATCATTAGCATTAGCATTTTCTCTGGAGATAAGATATCGCAAAGGCATATGCGAAAGCATAAAAGATTGCATTGCTATCGGCGGCCAGTGCAATAAAGTGGAAACTATGGTAAATAGAGCAACTTTCCGACTAATATTACTCGTCGCGCTGGGCGGAGCGCTAGTGCAAGCCGAAGAAAATGTAACAGCAGTTGATGAGGACTTTCTGCCACTCAAGCGGGCTGTACGTTGCACTGCCGCCAAGTGTCAACTGCCGAATTGTCGCTGCTCAGGATTACGTCTGCCGAGCGCCGAGTTCCTGGGACGCGAGCAAGAAATACCACAGGTTTGTCACAGCAAGGTAATATATTTTAAATGAATTCAGGACTTATCCTCTATCCACAGTTCATCACAGTAACGTTCGACGATGCGGTGAATGTGATAAACTACAAACAGTACCAGAAACTCTTCGATGGTCTCATCAATCCGGACAACTGCAGTGCACGCGGCACATTTTTTGTCTCACACGAATACACCGACTACACGCTGGTGAATGCGCTCTATCAGCAGGGTCATGAGATCGCTTTGCATTCGGTTACACACGGCACGGGCACGGACTATTGGCGTGAGGCGAACGTTGAACTTTTAATGGCTGAATTTGGTGAGCAAATTGAAATGTTGATGAAATTCGCCAAAGTGAGCCGCAAGCACATACGTGGTTTGCGTTTGCCTTTCCTGCAGAGCGCCGGTAATAATTCTTATGAAGCGGCAAAACGTTTGGGTCTGCTCTACGATAGCTCATGGCCAACGCAACGTTATCGCAATCCCGCTATGTGGCCTTATACCTTGGACTATCGTTCGACGCAGGATTGTCAGATTGGGCCCTGTCCGAATGCGGCCATACCCGGTTTTTGGATTAATCCAATGGTTACTTGGCTCGATACCGCCGGTTATAGTTGTGCCATGATCGATGGTTGCATATATCCGCCGCAAGATAACGTCGACGCTTTGTTCGAATGGATGTTGGAGAACTTCAACAGACACTATCAGGGGAATCGTGCACCATTCGGCATGTATCTGCATGCAGCTTGGTTCCAGCGTGGACGGCATTATTTTGACGCCTTTAAGAAGTGAGTAAGGAGATTTAGATGGTTTGTATAAGCTAGGAACAAACAGACGCGGAAGTTGTGGTAGACTAGATATCTAAACTACTTTTCAAATGAATCTCCTTAAGCTTCTATTGCTCAATCCTGTTGGCATCTCGGATCCCTTAAGATAGACGACCTTGATGACAGTTAATCTTACACTTCGTTTTGGGTATGAGCCCTTATAATCGGCATGTTAAGGGCAGTTCCGTAAAAGCTTTAACTTAATCTTGGTCAAGTAAGCAATACTGTCCTGTAAGACCTGATATTTCTTTTAGAAAACCTAGCCAACAAACATTCTGACGTGTCCGTTCCACTATTTCGAAAAAAACCCTTGAGCTTCACGTATTGTGAGTATACCATGTTTATAGTCTCCTGAAACAGGGGTCTTCTTTGCTCAATTGCTGGGATACGTCCCACACGGAATAAGCCCATGGACATTGACAATCCATTTATAGAGCAGGAGCCTTCTTATCTAGCATCCCTTTGTGATGATACAAGGACATCCAAAAGTGGTGGCATGGACCATTGTTGCCGGCCTTCAGAACAAGTAAAAGTGTTTAGTACCCTAAAGTTAAACTACAACTTCGGCCCAATCACTATAGATACCAACGACTCCATCGCTCGAAATACACTATCGCATTCGCTTTTCAAGTCACATCGACTTCGATGGATACTTTCAGAGATCATTCTTAATATGCGGACCCCGAGCAGTCTCTACCAAGTTCCGTGAGCCTTCTAGACAAATCTAATCTGACTGACTGATCCCACTTTGGCGTGTAAGTGGGAACGTCTAATCTATACGTAGCTTAGTGCTCTCTGTATATCTCTCAATCCCTCAATACTAGATTCCGGCAACAAGAAGATGGTACCTCGGTCCGAAATCCAATGACGAATACAAAAGCTCTTAACAGCTTTTTAGATGGACTGCCGGCTGCCTTCTCCTTACTTGAAAAAAATTCAAACTTCCACCTCACCATTCAATTTTCTCTTTCAGATTCCTCCACTACGTCAATACACTACCCGATGTGTACTTCACAACCGCTTCACGTGTAATACACTACATGAAACACCCGAGTTTGGGTAAACCCTTCAATGGCTGCCCGAAGAAACCACAAACAACATGTATAAAACGCAGTTGTGGACTCCGTAAGGTGGAAACCGGTGAGATACGGTACATGAATGTGTGTGATAGTTGCCCCTCAGTGTATCCCTGGTTGGGCAATCCATTTGGGCGGACCGAGTACTAAGCTGGAGAAAGGAATACAAAGAAAAGTATAAGTTTTTGAAATGTAAAGTACTTGAGAAGACCGGAAGAAGACATAAGAAGTGGCGCAGTTATGGTGATGAGTGTAAAGTTGTTGGTAGAATGAACAGCTCTTTTTTTTTGAAAAGAACAAAAAGTTCGATACTCAATAAAACTGATTTAAAACGCACTTGAAATAAATTAAAATACATAAAGTGAACGCCAGGATATGGCAGTTATGATGGTAAGAAGGCTGTGATGTGAGCTATGATGACGTGAGTCAAATTCTAAAGCGAATTGAGTGGCGTAGGAGCAGGGGTAACACAGGTAAGTTGAAGAATTGGTGAAGCTGCCACTTTCAATTGCTCTGCCAGACACTTGAGATAACTTTTTCAATATTCTGTCCAGCCTGTAAAGGTAAATCAAGTTATTTTGTTTGTTTGATGAAAAATAAAATCTTCAAAAATAAATATGTAAGAGGCAGAGTTCACAGTTTGTCGTACATGCAATATGTACACAAGGGTCAAAGGTCATTGATTTACTTGAAACAAATAAAGGTTTCTATGGCTAACCGCATAAAAAAAAACTCTGAAGTTTGATGGCGAACGAGTAAAGAATGAGTGATAAGGTGAGTGAGCAGATGGTGAATGAATGAGTGCTTGAGTGTTAGATAGACAGTGTGGGAAGCATGCTGGAGAGACGAGAGTGAGGAGCAATTGAGTACTATAACTTAAAGCGCTTGAGAATTGGTGCGGAGTGAAGGAATAAAGGTGAAAAGTTTTTTTCCTTTCACCTGAAAATGGTCTCCACACAGTTTTCTACTGGAGTTAAATATTTGGAGCTTCACACATTTGTACGGCGACCTCTATGCAGAACCACTGGACCTGACGTTTCACAGACATACCGTAAATACCACTCAGCAAGTGTTAGTAAATAGTTTCATCGCCTCTCTTCCCATCAAGAGATCAACAATATTCTTCAAACTGAACTGCAGGAATTTTAGCAGTACAAGGTATTGGTCGTTTGTAGCTTTTTTGGTAATACTATGAACGTTATTTTGTCTGTGTGCGACTTTTAAAGGAGTCAATGAGTATAAGCTAACCCCTTTCCGTGAATGTGATAATCCGTATCCAACTATAACCGATCGCAGAGGAGGAGCTTGAGCTAACATTAGAGATCCAAGTAATACTGGCACTACTAAGACATGAGTGCTGAAGTAGCCTCACTCTGAGTTAACCAAACTCCCCACCAAAGTACTCAAGGTTTATACTGCATACAATGACTATCCGTCCAACACATGCATATTCATTAAAACGTACTCACATAAAAGTCCTTTTCCTCCGATGCAAGCCCAGCTGGGGTTTTCAGCGTCTCGTTAGAAAATCTGGATGACAGAGACTTGCTTTGCTCTGTTAAAAGTTGGAAATATTATTTGGTAACATGAAAACTGTTTCCTGGTACAATTTTAAGGACTGCACTGATTAATACCTTTGCGTCTTTATACCAATGAAATGCTTTTAAAATGTGACAGATTCATGGGTTGTAGTAAGTAAAATTACCCGTCTGCCAGTATGTTGTTGGATCGCCAAAAGCATGACAGCTCAGAAAAGATCCGTAATAGTTACATTAGTTCGAGCTGGGATCTCCTACTTGGGTCTTGATGTTATTCAAAGTATATTCCACAGTGCTTGACTACCTGCGGGACGCTGATCATCCACTTGAATACCTACTTGTGCCTTCTCAATCAACAAAATTTCCATAATGACCAACCGCATCGAAATAGCTCATTGCTTGCTCCATTCTGCACTGACCACGGTTACTTTCCTCCAGAATTGTTGAGTACTTGAAAGTTACGTCACTCTTTAAACAGTCATTTCAGCGCTGAGTCTTCGAGTAACCAGTCAGGGACGTAATAACATCAGAACCTATAATATCTAAAGAGCTCAAATAAACCTTCGTTAATATGGCTTGGTGTTGTAATCAAAACTAAACTTGTCGGCTCAGAAACCTAGACAACTATGAAGGCAAGGTGGCTCTTGTGAAATATGCCTCGGCCTATTCGCGATGTCCCTTCGATTAAAAATATTTTTAGAGAGCCCAGCGATAGTAAATACAGATGCGGCTGACTCGGCCTCTGACTCTGAGTTAATCCATAGAGAATCAATGAATCTAGAGAAAAAAAGAAAGACAAACTGTGGGAAAGATACTGTCTCCCACTCTAATAACCACTCAACCAACTGATAAACAAACAGCCTTCCTTTGGAACTATCTTTCAGGCTACCTGACCGTTGCAATGTCTTGCAGGTCGTGATATCTGCTTTTATGGAGACAGCAAAGAAAATCGAAGCCTTTTTAAAGACAAGAAAATCTTCATTTTAAGCGATAGTCAAGCAGCAATAAAAGCACTGTACTCGGTAATGCTAAATTCCAACATTGTACTGAATTGTCGCCGATGTCCACAGAAGATGGCCAAACAGAATATGGAGGGATATCGAGGAAAGCTTTAGGGCGGATGGGCTAGACAAGGCACAACCGGCGGAACTTCTCGATAAAGAATGCATTAGCACGCTTTTTGCCACTTGCATGCCACTTACCAAGGAATTTACATATGAACAGGCCGTGTCAAGGTGGAGTGAAACTAAACCCTAGCGATAATCCAGGCAAACTTGACCATAATGGGATAAGAAGATATCATGAAATATGTACGTCTTAAACAGAGGTGGTGTGTCCAAAGTGATAAGTGTCACAACAGGCCACTGTCTAATAGGACGGTATGCAGAGGGACTAGGGACTCCTTATAAGAGATGGTGAAGGATGATGATGAGGAGGAAACAATCACGCATCTTTTATGCGACTGTCCCGCTTTTGGCAGTCCTAGATCTCGAAATTTTGAGACGTTACTGCACTTTGGTCAACCAAATATAGCCAACGTCAAAGTCCCGGATCTAATAAGTTTCATTAGCAAAGTCTAATGGTTACATTTTTGTGAGAACACGATGGCTCTTCTTGAGACCTAAGTGTAATCGATATGAAAAATCGTTAGCCATCATAACTTAACCTAAGCGGGTGCATGTGATTGATGATGAGTGGTTTGGGTTCTGAGTTAAGCCACTTTTAACCACAATCTCCTTACGTCCCAACCACGAGGGTTGGACAAACTCTTGATATTATCGCTATCTGGTAGTTAAAATTAATTTCCACCTCTTTCCCCTTAGACCTTAGTCTTAACCATACCCCTGACTGCACTGTTTTAAACAATTAGCCCATCCCCGAAGCATTACAAAGTTCCACAACTCATAATGTAAGCTTTAAATTTTATTATAATTGCAAAAACGGTTTCCTAACGGGCCAACATATGCAACCCTTGAATGCTTTGTAGGCGAAGCCGGAGCCGATTGTTGCCAACAGAGCAGTGTCAGCAAACGAACGACTGACTCCTTACATACATATGGACATAGCAGCGACTGTGTGCATTTATAGTTAAATTATATATATATATATATATAATTTCAAAAACATATATGTATGTACATGTAAGTTGTATATACCATAGCGTATATATATATATATGTATGTAGATATGTGTTGGCTCGCCAATCGGATGCCGCCCGCTATTGCCGAAAGTCACGTATAGGGGCGTTACCTAACCTCGTTTATGCAATATGTTGTTCGTCATTCGTGCAGCAGCAGCAGTAGCAGCGGCATGTTCGTGCGCAGATGGTGGTGCCAGCAACTGTAAAAAAGAAACAAAAATAAAAATAAAAACAAAAACAACAACAAAAAAACTGAATAGTTCATCTCCGAAGCTACCACTACCGGCGTTGGCATAAGTTATTTGATTGTGGCTATAGCTGTAGCTGTTAAATATGTTTGTATGTATGTTTGTATGTATGTATATATGTAGTTTCAAGTAGTTTCAGTTGTCGAGCTGTTCTCACCAATGTACGCCGTGTGGTATGGGTAATGCGACGCGACTCTCACCACTCACAGTTTAGAGCTCTGCCTTTGGTTCTGGAGAACGTAGCTAAGAGGCACAAAGTTAGACTAACGAAGATGTGTTTTTTTGTTTTGTTATTATTGTTAGATGAAGTATGTTGTTGTAGATATTTTATTTTATTGCGTTGTTGTTGTTGTTGTTGTTGTTATTATTATTTTCTCATGCAATAATCATACGAGAACGAATACGAATTGTTGGAAATAAGGCGTACGAATGTATGTATGTATTTCTTCTTCATCTTCTTATATAAAAATATACACTTATATATACATATATATATATTTTTTTAACTATGTGTACTTCTATATGCAACTGTGTTCGTACAAAACTATCCGAATGAATAAAAAGTCCTCCATATATGAGTAATAATGCAGTCTTATGTACAATATACTCGTATATTTAGGTATATTAGGGTGGTTCAGATAATTTCTCAACAGTAGGAGCCACGACGAAACTGTCATCAAAAAACAGTATGAGAAATTAGCACTCGGCCTCCCGCGTCTTTGACAGTTATAATTTTGAAATCGTAGATATTTGCGTTTTTCTTGGAACCACCAATAACACCAACAACAATCTCAGTCTTGAAATCCAACGCAGAACTACTATTGTACCACAACAGCTGCTTTGAACTGAGTAAGCTCAGGTGGAGAAGAACTTGGCTTCACTTGGTGTCTTCAATTGGCGTTAATTAGAGAAATGAAGAACGGACTGCCGCGTTGTTCTTAACTGAATGTAATCGCGTAAGTGGTGTCTAGGTTAGTAAAGTAGAAGAGCGATAGAGCATTTGCCGGGCTGTTAGGTCTCCTTCTCTGATCATAGATATAGTAATCTTAAGACATCGAAGGCACTCAGCTACCGATATATCGGTATAAGACCAGAACCAACTGTGACAAACCTGTCTCAGCCTTGGATCGACTCTCAAGTACTTACATTCAGAGATTGCAAAGAATTCAGCTTCATATTGAAGATGGGCAGAGTTGTGGTTGGTCTTATGAGCTTTGCCGACCGACCGCTCTACACTTGCTAATACTTAGTTACATCCAAATTTTGCAAATTACAGCCACTTCTTTTTTCTTTTTTGTGCTCAAGAGATAGAGGATTGTTCGCATTAATAACGTTTTTCACGTAACCCCACAAAAAGAGTCCAACGATGTCAAATCGTATGATCTCGGTGGCCAATTGACATCGCAATAAATCCATATTCGCTCATGTCTAGAAACTTGTGCCGCCATCTTGTTGGAACCACATATTTCCCATGTCGTATATTACAGTTGTCCTGTTATCATAAGATCATAATGCTCTGAATTGACAATCACAGTTCCATTTTTGTCACTTTCAAGGAAGTGAAGTCCAATCACACCTTCGGACCAAAGAGAGCAGCAGACAGTCAGTTTTTTTATCGAATGGTCTCTCTTCAATTATTTGAGGATTCGCGAAGCGAAGATGCAACAATTTTGCTTATTCACGTATCCCCCGAGTGAGCTGAAAAATATTTTGTTCGTGAAATCACCGTCCACTGCTTTTTGCTCTAGCCCCCAATCGAGAAATGTACGGTCAGCTGTGAATGGTCAGCTGGGTACAGCTGTTGTGTGAGCTGGACTTTATATGTAAGTCCAAATGCAAAATACGCGATAATGTGCCGTAAGAAAGTCTAAGCTCACGGGAAAGCCGAGAAATAGACACGTTCAGGTCACTTGCAGTAGCGATATTAGATGTGGAACGAGCAAAGCGATGATGCAAAGGCCTCACACTATCTGTAACCGATCCAGTCTCTTCAAATTTCTTTAAAAATTTATCAATATCTTGATTAGTTGGACGATTTCTTGTATCGTAATCTTCTCCTGAAGCAAGAAACCACGTGAGCTCATTTGAATAAACATTTTTGCAGTAGATTTTAATAATTTTAACGCTTTGTGCGGTTCTAACTTTTAATAAAAACAAAACATGTTTGGTTTTGTAGTTTAGTTTAACAGCCCCGTACTTTTGAAACGAAAGCGATAACTCAAATTTATCACCATTATTATTTTTTTTTTGAAATTTCGCAAAATATTTTTACACATAATTATTTCGTACCACCCTATTATTATATTATATAAACATATGTAGATAAATAATTTGGTGCTTAATGTTGACCTTATTGCAAACTTTTTGTATATTTTTTTTTTGCTAACCACCAGCAAATATTTTTCATAACAGCAAGCAACAACAACAAATGTATATATGTATGAACATATGTACATACAATATAAATATATAATTTTCATTTCTTATATAAATATATAAACACATTTGTTGCCACATAAAGTTCTCTTATTGTCCTTCTCTCTCTCTCTCTCTCTCTCTCCGTTTGAGATTCTCTCAACCCATGCCACATCCGTGTGTGCCTCTCTGAACTCTCTACTTTATGATTTTGGTTTTTGTTATTTTTGTTTTGTTAGTAGTTTTATTTTTAGTACGTTTTGTTGTTTTTGTTGTTGTCATCCACATATAATGCATTTTATTTGCACTACTTGCCTTGTCGGCTCTCTTTTAACGATAATGACGTTACGTTGTCCGTTATCTTCTTTTTTCCTTTTGTTTACGTCGTTGCACGTGCTCGTCTTTTGGCAGATTTATGTGTGGGAAGAAAGAAGAGATGATAGTTTTCGACAGGAGCGGTTCGTGCAGAAAACAGAAAATTTTAAATTTCAATCTTAGTACATATTAAAGATTTAAGATTTTTATTCTCATTAAGATTTTATTTACTCACAATCAGCAAACAGAGTAAATGATGAAGAGTCGCTTAATGCTTTAGTGACAGGACGAGCACTCTAAGAAGTACCCAAACGAAGAATCTCAGTGTAGCAAGGTAGAAGATCGGTAATAAAATCCCTCAAAAAGAGTCTGGAAGTTACTCGAAAATAAGCTCATACTTGATGTCAGATAGGATTGTTCGTCTCAAAGCCCTTCCATGAGATTTTTTGCCGTCACAGTCGACTCCTTTAATATAGTGAAGACCCAAGTGTATAGCTCCATCTCCTCTGATTCGAGTTGAGTCCCTGTCTACAGATGGCTTTCCGAATTACTCAGAGGGCAATAATTTTGTGACCCACTACGTTCGATAATCGATCTTGATGTAAAAAAGTTGGACGAGAACAGCAATGGTGTTAAACCATGTAGGTGACAAGGTCCAAAACAACTCCGGACCGAGCCCCTCTAATGCACAGGCACTGAAAATCTGAGGATGGTCAATGCATATGGAAAATTTTTAGGTAAAGGTTGAAGAATTTTCGCAAAACATAACTCGGACAGTTGAGTCCCTGTAGCCGCCCTCAGAGTGTATTTCTGGCAAGAAATCATAGGCTTCTCGTAAAAATTCAACCTCCGTTTTGGAGCTGTTTTAAATCCGTGCAAACCCTACTCACCCTGTAAGGTTGTGCGCCGCCCTTGGATAAGCCACGTGGAAACAAGCTCCAATGTAAATATAAAAACACTGAAGTCCTGGTTTCTTTTAGGGCAGTACTTGGGAAGATTTCCTTTTGGTGTACTTCTTCAGGCCCAGGAACTAGGTTAGAGCACTTTCAATACGGCTGAGATTCACTAAGTATTTTGAGAATTATAGCCAATTCCTTTGGTTCAAGTTTAATATTACATCAGAAACTTAAGCCACAAGCTGTTCGAATACTTTCAAAACCAACAAAAATAACAACAAAAAGTCAAGCAGTCATCTTATAACGGCGACATAAGCGACTAAGTAACAACACTATCTAAATTACCTCGAGACTTCCGGGCAAAGTTAAGTGAGGTATCGACGAAGTTGGCGAAAGAACAATAAAGTGAGAAGCAAAGTAGCAGAAGTGCAAGAACACTTGCAGTACTTACAACAACAACTTTAAGTGAAAAAATAAATGAAGGAAAACACTGACAACAACCGCTTGATGCCCCAAGGCGTTAAGTGAAACAACAAAGAAGTAGTGCAACAGTGAATTACCATACCAACAACAACGGCGTAAACAGCGAAATATGCAAAATTGAACTGAGGCAAACCGGAAGTGAGCAAAAATAAACGAAGATGAAGACGTTGTTGTAGGTGTACCAACAAACTCTGGTCGAAACGAAATGTAGTCCAGCACGGTTGTCTCCTCGCTATTGTTGACAAGCGTATAAAGCTGTACATCGCCAAACAACAACAGTCATCAAGCCAAATCGACAATAGAACGGCACATTGCAACTATTAAAGTGCTCCAAAAGTAATCCGTACAAAGTAACAACAATAACAATAATAACATAACAAATAGTTGTTGTAGTTGACAACTCCCAATGACACTGGGATAATTTTACAAAATTTGTGAAAATCTCATTTGGATTTCACTTGCTACCGAGTGTTGGCAGTGAAAACAAAAAGGCAGTGTTAAAGAAATTCCGAGAATGCAGAAGCCGGCCTTGCGGTGCCGAAAAGATCAAAAAACGATAATCGTAATGTTATTTTGATTTTCACGACGCTCAAAATGTGACTACAGGATATCAAGTAAATGTGTCTAAATTCACGAAACCTCATTGTTTTTGTCCAAGGAATGTCAAGCAGTTGCTTCTCGTTTAATAAAAGGAAAAAAGTAGTATCTTTCTTAAACTCATTCTTTTTTATACCCTCTTTCTTATTCTTATACTTGCTTTTAGCCTAATGTATATTCATATCCATACCTAATCCTTACCCATATTCATATTTTCATCTTCACACTTATCCCTCTCCTTATCCTCATTGGTATCCTTACTCATATCCCTATTCTCATGCTTAATTTTATCCTGTGCATTAATCTCCAACTTACTCTTATCCGTATCCTTACACACATCTGTAGCATTATCCATACATACATATAGCCAGCTTTATGTCCTTATCCTTTTTACTTAACCTTATCTTTATTGCGATCCGTATTTCTATTCTAATTTCTAAGCTTTCACCAAACTTAAAATATACCTTTATTCTTAACCTTGTCATAGTCGCTGTCGCCATGCTCATATTTAACCGTATTCACATCTTTATCCTTCACCCTATGCTTACCTTTGTCCATTTCCTTATCCACATCTATATTTTTAGCTATATCCATATTCAAATCTATTGCTGGATCTTTATCCTTATCCTTATTGATAAAACTTTTCTTCATTCCATCCTTATTTTCATCCGATTCCTTATTCCTGTCCATATTCAAAACTATATCTTTAACCTTATCGTTGTTCCAAACTTCCTATCTTTCTCCTTATTTTAATCCTCATCCTCATCTATATCCATATAATTATCCATATTTATAACCTTATTCTAATTCCTGCTCTATATTTGTATATATCCTCATCTCCATCCTTATTCCTTTACATATCCTCAACTTTATCCTTATTCCTATCCCTATCCTAATCCTGAATTTTACTATTTCCTTAATCTGTATCCTTATCCATATATATATACGTATCTATATCTACATAAACCTTGACTAATATGCGCATCGCATATACTTTTTCTTGCTCTATTAATATTATTTTTCTTTATCTTTTACTTACCTTTATTCTTTGCCTTATCCTTAGCCTTATCCTTAGCCCTAACCTCATCCCTAATACTTACATACCTTATCTTCATTTTTGTTCTTTACCAAATCCTGTTTATAATCGTTTCCCGTATCAATATTCATATCCAAATCTTTTTACTCATTCCTCTTCTTTTTCCTCCCTTTATTCCCATCCTGATTCCTATCAAAATTCATATATTCGTATATATCCTAAAACTTTTTCCTATACTTACTTTTATTTATATCTGGATTCATATCCATATCCTTATCTATATCCTTATCCGTATCCACATTCAAATCTTTAACTGCATCTTTACTTTTCTCCTCATCACCGTCTTTTATATCCTTATTATTCATCCCATATTTATATTCATCCATATCAATATCCATATAAATACCCATATCCTCATTCTTATTATCTTCATCCTTATTCTTACTCTAACCCTCATCAATGTCCATATCCATGTCACTATCCTTTCCTCTTACTTGATCCTCTTCTTATCCGCATCCCTATACTCATCTTCATCTTTATTCTTTCCTTTTCTTTGTTTTTCTTATTCATATCTTTATTCTAATCGTGCTACATATCTTTGTACTTATCTTAATCCTAATACAAACTCTTCTACTTATCTTTTTATCAATACTTTTCCTTGTTTTAGCCTCTGTCCTTATTCCTATCTTCATTCTTAATCTATACTGACCTTTAACTGCTTCCGCATCGTCATTAGAATCCTCACGTTCAAACACATTATTACCTTCAGCCGTGTTCTGATCCATATCCATATCCATATCTATATCCTAATGCATGTCCTTTTTCTTACCCTTACCTTAATTTTTATCCATATCGAGAATTTTTAAAAAGCCGAAATCAGGAGCTACACTCACCTCCTAATGACAGATGTTTAGAGACGCTTGGGAAGTATCTTCTTTCTGAAAATGGTGTGATAACGACCTGTTCGGAGCGACAATGAAACGGATTTACTTAAACGGTTTTTTTTAATGGTGGGACCTGAAGCCTTCCCTTCCACCTCTTACAATCGAAAGAGCTTTGTTTGGGCTCTGACTTCTTCAGTCTGTAAAGCTGAGAAATTTCGGACTCATCGGCGACGGGAGCTTTCTAAACCACTCCTGATTCCATTGACCCTTCGCTAGTATCAGAACCGGCTATTACTGACCGAGTAGTAGAGTTCAACTTATTGATAACTTCCTCAGTTGGGCGTAAGTATTTTTGGTCCCATTCGCTTAACCTTCAAGCCACATTTCTCACAGTGCAAATAGCAAATTGCAGCCAAAGTTCGCATAAAAAAGAATAAGTAGAACAACACTCAAATGGCAGGTCAAAGATGTCGAAACACTTTGCACAAAGACGTGTCAAGAAGAAATCGAAGCATTGCAATGCGTTGTAATAACAATCACAGCCGAGAAAAGCGCAAACGAAGCAAACCAATGCAGCGGAACGAAGTGAAAAGACCTTGACTTGACGTCCGACACTGGGGAGTACAAACACACACACACAAGACGACGACAACGACGAGATCAAGACGCCAAAGCCACATTAATGGAAAGCCAGTTAGGATGCGACAACACCAAAAATGCCAGAAAAAAAACCTAAGCGATTGAGGAGTATACACGTAGAAGCTGCTGTTGCGAAGACGCCATGCAAAATGCAAAAGCAATTGCCGTTCGGTATGTGACAGTCGAAGTTCAAAGCCGGAGGTTCTTTACATAAAAGATAAGTTAATGTGACCTGGGAGCTAAATATCCATCGAAGGCGAACGGCATAACTGCAACGAATGAGTGAAGCGTGCAACGGCAGCTCTATAGAGAAAGAGCCACACAAGCGAGCAAACGAGCCAACGTACAAGCGACAAGCAACGAGTCAATAACAACAAACAGTGCTTACAAGCTGACAAGCGAGGAAAAAAAAAAGAAAAAGAAGAGATAATGTTTTCCTGTGTACAAAAAAAACAAGACACCAAACGAGCAGAAAGTCAAAGGCGACAAGACTTTAAGAAGCACCACAAATTGCTGGGTTGATGACAGGCGAATTAGCAATAGAGTTTGGTGTACTCGCTGCGGGAACAACAGTCGAAAGAGAGTGCGGAAAGATAAAAAGAGGGTTGGCACTTTCTGAAGTGTGAAGTTGGTAAAAATCGACTGAATTACCACGCGCTCGATGTCAACGCCAGCAATGAGTCTCGCTCAACGCAACGTTTAGTCTAGTAACTACTTGGACATGAGCAAAGACTTGGCGACAACAAAGGAAACGGAACTGCCGGCGGATAAGCATAAAGTATCTACAAAGGCTAATGAAATTAAAGAAACGCAAATGAATTAAGAGAATGAGAGAGAGAGAGAATGAAAATTTAAGAGGTTCAAATAAAATGTTGAGTAGAAAATGAGAGAGAACTTAAGGCTTTGTTAAACTAAGTTAAGTTGAGCTGTCTAAACTGAAATGAGGATCATCTTTCAAATGGTATACCGCAGGTATCATCTTTCGGACTACAGGGAGCCGCACTGAGCCGAGACTCAGCGTACATAAAGAGTAGGTACTTATTCCCTATAGTTTAGGGTTTTAAGAACATTCCTATGTTATTGCATTCTGTTTTAAGAGGCGACTGAACTCCAAGAGTTCCCACAACAGTCGGGTCTTTATATCG
The DNA here is from genome assembly GCA_037013455.1 of Ceratitis rosa. Lineage (NCBI taxonomy): Eukaryota > Metazoa > Arthropoda > Insecta > Diptera > Tephritidae > Ceratitis > Ceratitis rosa. The sequence goes on along the minus strand of JAWMAG010000013.1, from coordinate 17,193,971 downwards.
GAACGAGCCGAAACAATTTGGAGAATAATTTGTGTTTACAACAACATCAGTGGGTACTTATCTTTTATGTAAAGAACCGTCAATCTTACTAATTTATCCTTTCTTCTCTGTTATTACTCAGTTATAATCTCTTGTAAGAGAAGATATGAAGCTCTGACCAAATTTAGGCCTACCAGCCACTCATATTGGCAGTACTTTGGAGACCCCTACAGGTTGGGAGTTAAAGAATTTACCCGCGGTAAGTCATACCTGACGTAAGAGGCGACTAAAAACCAATTTTTCCTGGGACAGTCGGGTCTTTATACCGGAACGACCTGGATTTTTATCCGGTCAAGGACTGTAGCTTATGCAATATTCTCCGAAATACAATTTGGAGAATATATTGGCGGTTACTATAACAACAACATAGTACTTTGGATATCGTCCGTTAAAAAATACAGTTATCGGGAGTTTACAAGAACAACTCCCATGCCTCCTTGCACTAAGCTTCGATGGGAGTGACGAAATGAACTTTAAAATCCGATTTGAATGTTGCACCAATGCTTAGGTGTACCAATCAGTCCCAAAGCTGAGCAATAACTGAATTTCTCTGAGTTGGTTAGAAGCTTATGCAGAATCACCGAAAAAAGGAAAACCTTTTCTACTCAGCTACGAGGAGAGAAAGTCATAACTTTGCCAATACAGAGGACCCTTACCGTAACTGAGGACTCTTACCGTAACCGAGGACTCTTAGAACCGGCAGTGATACCTATCTCTTACCGATAAGTTGTAGATATCTGATCCAATATTAGTTTTCGCACGAGAATCTATTCATTTAAGTTATATTCCTCAGAAGTAGTATGATCCGGCCCGCCCTCTCTTTATTTTCCTTAGTTTTAATGACGGCTAGAAGTATTGAAGACTTCTTACCTTTACTACCATGGCCTTAAAGATCTATACGGATAGTTCGAACGAGGTCTGCTTTTTTTCGTTCGCCTTGCACTGTTCACGGACTTTGTAAGCTTGGAACCACCGTAAATCTAATGGTTGAAACATATTCAACAGAGTTATATGAGCATGACATCGGAATAGCCATCACCAGACTAAGTGTCACCTCTACAACCTCCGACCATACTTCATTGGGATTTTCTACAGTTGGATCTCCAAAAGTTGAAGGTGATTGAGTTACAGAAAGGTATTAGATCTTTCAATGCGTTTTCACATACCACATTTGAGACTCAAGCTCGGTTAGGAATTTGGTCTTCCCAGGAAATATGTTCTTTGATAGGCCGCAGTTTTGATCTAGACTCGGCTATACCTAACTTATTAGAATTAACCTGCTAAACTGTCACCAAACGCTGTTTTTGGTATCTACGTCCGACGACTTTGTCCGCTATCTTTGGATGTATGCTGACCAGAGTTGACCAGCGCTGATCATTTCGAGCATTTGGAGTAATGAAAAAAGTCGGACCCCTAAGGGTAAGGGGTTCAAAAATTTACCCGTCGTAAGACCTTCCTGTCGTAAGAGGCAACTAAAATCCGGTATAAAGTCCCGGGACAGTCGGCTCTTTATACCGGAACGGTACAGATTTTTATCCATCTAAGGACTGTCACACCCGCAATGTTCCTCGAAAACTAATTTAGGGAATACATGGACTTGACTTCCAAGGATTGCTCCTCTTTCTTATGAAAAATAGTGAAAACCTCAGATTTGTGAAGAAACCTTTACTTAAAATCCATTTCCAAAAGTCCACTATGTTGAGGCAAAAACGGTGGATATAGAAACTCCTGGTATAAATACATAAATCCACACGCATATATGTAAACATCTTAAGACGGAAATCCTGAAGTGTGAGCCTCTTATGGCCAAAAGAGCCAAAGCCAAACGAAAAGACACCATAAAAAGTTGTACTCGAATGAGCAAACAAAATCGAAATGAGTAAATCTTTTACCAACAACTTTTGTTGTTATTGCTCATTATTGTATTACCGCTGAGTTGTTGTGAAGATAACATTAAGGTCAGCTAAAATGACATGAGCTTGCGAAAAAATCAACTTCCTTACGGCATTTGTTGTTTTGAGTATGGTTGTTGTGTATAATCATAAAATTCTATGACTTTTGCTACACTTTGTAAAATACTCCCAAACCATACACGTACACGTATGTACTGCCAAATCTACTACTATCAACACAACGACTTCCTTCGCCGCTTCTTTCACATTTGGTCTGTGGCAACAGTGATTCCTAAGAAGTCAATGGTCATTTCCCAATAACCACACATACTTATATAAATAGTTGCTGCTGTTGTTGTTTGACGATATCACCTCAAAAGTCAGCAATGATTTCCTGTTTAATATTTGAAAAATGACAGCAGTTTCAGCCAAAGCAATAACGGTAAATTGAAAGCTCATTTAAGTTCGTTCACAGAGCTTATCGCGTGGCGGAAGCTCAAATTTGGCACTTAAATGTGTGAATTTTGGTCATTCTGTTGAGATTTTAGTCCCCATGAAAGTACACAATTTCGAAACTTTTTTTTATTATTTTTCTTATTGAATATTCTCAAAAGATATAAAGATTTTTGATATTTTATTTTGAAACTATGTACTTTGTTCTTGTAGAATTTATAGATAATCTATTTGGCAAGTAAATTCCGCTTTAGAAAATTAAAGAAGTCAAAAATACTTGGGAAATATTTCCACTATTTAAAGGGTGTTTTAAAGACGTGTGGCTTTCAGTGAGGCCACATTCTTTCGGAACTGGTCTTTTTGACAGCTTTTACTTTATTCTTATACTCAGTTTTGTTCTCTATTTCATAATGAACAACCTGACGCGACGCATGTTCCGCTGCGTCTATTATTTCGCCGACATAATTGCCGAACAGAGTCGGTAATTCGAGCAACCATGGATCGATTTTGCACCACGTTTACTCTGATGCAACTAATGCATATCCTCCGAGACGTCGTGAAGCAGAGTATCGAGAAATACCCGAGTGAGTCCAATCGCCAGCGCGTGCGACAAACAATTGGAGCCTTTCCCATACACTTTACAGAGAAACCTTGGTTTGCGAGCTTATAAAATCCAGCTCGTGAAAGAATCAATGCCGAATGACCATCAAGCGCGTCACACGTAAGGTGAGTTTGCTCAAAACAAGTAGACCACTGATCGCGATTTCCACAAGAAAATTTTTTTCAGCGCTGCAGCTCACTTTTGGTTGAATGAGTACGTTAAGGAACAAAATTGTCGCATTTTGAATGATGATAAACCACAAACCATTGCTGAAATGCAATAATATCCTCAAGAAGTCACTGTTTGTTGTGATCTAGGGGGCATATTCTTGGCAAGCGAAGTCGTCCATAATAATACAGCCGAAGGGGAACGCTGCAGAGCCTTGATTTATGACTTTTCCCTGGCCTAAATTGGAGGATGTTGATGTGGACGGGCTTTGGTTTCAACAAGACGGCGCTAAAATTCATAAAGCTGACGAAACAATCAATTTATTGAAGAAAACTTTTGGCGAGCGCGTTATCAAGCGCTGTGAACCTGCGGCATGACTTCCAAAATCGTGCGATTTAATACCCATAGTACTGTTTTTTGTTGGGTTATGTGAAGTCGCTTGCCTACACAGATGAGCCCGAGAGGATTGACACCTTGGAAGGGTATATTCGACGCGTTATTGCTGACATCAAGCTCCAATTGCTGCAAAAAGTGTTTGAAGTTTGATTCTCTAGGGTGGACGCGATGGCCACTTGTCCGAAATCATTTTTAAAACATAATGTTAAACCCTTATCTTACTAAAAATACTAAATTCTTGGCCTTAAATTATATGCAGTTTATTTTTTCCTAAAAAAAACACATTTCTAAGAAAACCATCCTTCATAAAGACAGCTATTTCTTGTCAGAATTTAAATTAATTTTCTATAATTTTGAATGGTATTAGTTAGACCAGGTGTCTTCCTCATAGTAGTGCACACTTAAGCTTAAATTAGCAAAACTAAATGCATTTCGAATGCCGCTAGAGGTGGCATAACTCCATGCCTGCATTGAGGGTTATACTATTAAACGCTAAATAATTTTGCAATTCCCTCCGAACTCATAACTTAATTGTGGTTATGTAGCAAACACCTAAGTTACTAATTGTGTAGTTGATTTCTCGATATTCATTTTGGGTTTTTGTTATATTTTCTAATATTATTTTTTGTTACAATATAAGAGTTTATGCTTACATGAGATATTTTTACAACAATGTGTGTACTTTTCCACAAGTTCACTACTAATATTATATTTTCAAACGACTAAGTGTTTCACAAGTTCATAACTAATGTTACACTTTCAAACGACTAAGTGTTTCACAAGTTCATAAATAATATTACATTTTCGAACGACTAAGTGTTTCACAAGTTCATAACTAATATTACATTTTCAGCGAAAAAGTGTTTCACAAGTTCAAACGACTAAGTGTTCCACAAGTTCATTCAGTACAAGAAATGAGTGTTTCACAAGTTCATATGTTCATATATAGGTTAATAAGAGCTGCGTTTGGGCAAAATTTCCAAATTTTCAAAATTTAAAGATAAAAAATAATCATCCTACTACACTGAGAAATGTTTAAAGTTTTGTATGTGCGAACTCTATAACTCAACTCTTTTGAGTAAATAAACCAGTTTGGCAGAGACCAAAAAATAAAAATTCCACACAAGTGGAGATATATTATTATTTATTATACATAAGCGTTTCAATAATAATATCAATTTCAATTTGAATCTTAAGACGTTGTAAAATCCTTGCACACATACACACTTATTCTCAAATGAAAATCCTTTAAAGTCTGACGCCATAAACACTTATTAAAAATATGAATAAGCAATTTTGGGTTCAACAAAAATTTTTACGGTTCATATTCGTGTTGCTCTTCTATGCAAAATAAAGGACAAATAAATGTATATATGTATGTATTGATAACTACAAAAAAAAAAATAAAAAGCATAAGAATTTTTTATAGTTTCTGTATTGGTTTTTAAAATCAACGCACAGGAAAAATGTAATTTCGTTAAGGTTACGAGAATATCGCCAATAAGCTTATTAATGTCAACATTAAAGGAAATTCATTACTTACGGACGTTGTAAAAGGACGAGAAGAGACAAAAGCGAAATGACAATGCTGGCGTCATAAATACCTATATACTCGTATAAATATATACATACTCATGGTGTAAAAATATAGAGGTATAAGCATAATAAGATTACAACAGCTTTACATTAGTGGCAGTAAAGTGAGTCGTAAGTTCGTTTTTTGTTTTAGTTTTTTTTTGTATTTTTCTTTGTTGTTATTATTGCCACTATTAACCACACCACAAGGTGACTTTATTATTATACTGGCACCCGAAAGGTAGACGTGTTGTTGATATTAAGCAGTCACAGCTCATAAAGGTATGCGAGAAGACGAAGTTAAGTAGAAGGAAAAGCTCAACTAATTTTGAAAATTTGAAATTCAGGCATTAATAATTTTAGCGCGCTGTTAATATTATTAAAATTATTATTATTATTTTACTTTGAGCTAAATAATAATACTCGAAAATTAAAAATGAATTTAAGCATTGAACTCTTTAGTTTCTGGCGACATCTGTCGAAATTAAAACACATACGCTTCTTTGGAAACAGCCGTTGTGCAGGAGCAGGACAACAGTATGACATAACTGCAAGCCGTCGGTGCTGTCAACTTACAGTGTTCTTAGCCGAAGGTTGAATGAGATCACGTACAACGTGACCAGACAGTTGTGTTCAAAATTGGACGCGAAAAAATCACAATATCTTTTTCTTCTAGATCGGTGCCACTATTATAATATTGGAAGGTATAGTAACAGCTGACTGTTTAATGGGACTTCACGCTGTATGGGCGATAACTTTAATGAAGCAGCTACGGAGACGAAGAAGGGGAAGAGTCTACTAAACAGCCTTGACATAAGTTCTTTGTGAAACACTGCCTCGCTGAGCTAGTTTCAGCAAAAATTGGTAATCTCGTTGCTTTTATGAGTCTTAAGAAATGGTTCGAGCATTTGAGTAGATGCAGATGAGGACCTCACAGCGGCATCACAATGGACTTACTGATCTAAGTGTGTTGGTCACTCACATCACTCAATCACATCACTCATTCATGTTCTTTCCTTCACAACTAAACAGCGAGGCATAGTTTTAGGCGTTATGGTTTCCGTAGTGATTTTTTTTCTGGTGGCGTTCGTTAGAATGGTGCTATAACTAAAAGTTACGATACAACTATAGAAGATAATATGATTTTATTGTTGTAAATATTATTTGTTTTGATCATACAGTTGTATGCTCACATATACTCCTTCATATGTATGTATGTAAGACCCATAATGTACACTTAATAATTCATAAAATCACTATGCGTGAGTTGAATAAGTAATTGCAGGCAAACAAAATGAGCGGCCCCGTAAAGATTGTCATCATTCCACTAGCTTTTTCATAAAATTATATATAAATAAAATTAAAAGAAAAAAAAGAAAAAAAAATTATGCGGACAACCCTTAAACGGGGCACACATTTTCTGATTAAAACTAGTAAACCAATCTTATAGCATACCGCAGATCATTTCGGAATAGCGCATTTCATTTTAAGCAACAATGAAGGTAATAAAAATAGTAATGTGAGTAGATGTTGCCAATGCATAAGACAACAGCGACAAGTAATACCGTTATTGTATATATGAGTATTTTCATCATTTATGCAATGACACGCACAAAATTCAAACTACAAATTACAACACAAAACACCAGATTCAGCTACAATGCAAGGCATGGCCACACAGTCACTGAAGTGTAGTATGGTGAGTTGGCTTGGTGTTGGTAGTGGAGAATGTTCGCTTGTGCTGTGCGCATAAAAGTATGCAATGTAGTTTAATTTTCATTGAGGTGGCAAGTAAAGTGGGTGAGTTCTGGTACTATGTTGTGTCTTTTTTTTCTTTTGTCAACATAAAAATGACGGGACACACTGACTGGGCGTCCGCTACATACTCACACCGCGAGTGCAGACAGAGAATGTGTAATGCACCACCACCACCAGCAGCAGCAGCAGCAGCCGGACAGCTATTCGTCGTACATCAATAAATGTTAATCCGCAGCAAATGGCTTTGGTAATACATTCTTGTATTATATTGGTAATATTAGTGCTGGACGTATATACATACATGTATATACATACGATACTCTGCGTTGCATAAAAATGTATGAACTCGAAAATAGCAATGTATGTTCATACATATATATGTAAAAGTATTACTTTTAGCACATTTTGTTACTTTTCTTGTCATTTGCAACACACTACACCCTGTCAAAATAGTCACACGCCCTTTAATCGCCTTTAGTTTCTACCAATATCCTTTTACACACGCTGTACTTCGGTGCGGTGTGTCCTTTATAACCATTTTAATGTGACTTTATGCTTGTTTATGTACTTGCAGGTTCATTGTTTTCTCATTATAGCTTCGCCGAGTGTGATGTTAACCTTCTCACGCCTGCAAAAGCTTTATATCTCCAAGTGTATTGTTGTATTATCATCCCGCCAGCCGCTATAGTGTGCTTAGCATTAGGAATTGTACGATTTTAGTGCTTTATTATAAGACACTATATAATTTTCCAATTTGTGCCGAACTTATGACTCATTGTGGTTATGTGTCAGCCACCTAATTGGCTAATTTGTGGTTGTTTTCTCTTGGTAATCACTTTGGGTTCATTTAACTTATTTTCTAATGTTATTTTCTCATAAAATACAAAAGTTTATAGTTAAATGAGAAATTTGTTTAGGGAGGGTGTAGTGTTCCACAAGTTCAGTAACTAATAACTATCAAGTTTCATTGAAAAAGTGTTTCACAAGTTCGGTTAACGCATTGGTCGATGGCAGCATGGCAAATTAGTATTTTACAAGTTCATTAATCATGAAATTTTAATAAAAAATTTGAATTTATTAATACCGCTTTATAATAGTTTCATCAATTTTCGGAGGATCACTCAACTACCATGAGCAGATGATAATAGTTTTGATCACTTTTCTGAAAAGGAAGGAGTTAATGACGAGTGAAAAGCTAGAAATTGTATTGAGAAGCTTACAAAAATAGTAAAATAAAAATTTGGTATTCAAACAGAGTAGAAATGCGGTGTTACAGATCTTGTGAAAAATTAAATGTGTCACATGAAGTGATAACCAATCATTAAGAGCCGCCTAATGAATCTGTAATCTGTCAAAATGGAAATACTACCAGTACTACGTGTTAAAAATTGTATATTTAGAAGAAAATACTTCTCACTAGACTTGTAACCTGCTATAAGAGACCCATTACTGATTAAAGTTTTGAAAAATACTTCGACAATTGTTCGAATATGTTCTAAGTTTTACGATTTAACACTATTCAACTAGAATTTCCAGTCTCTTTGCGAGATTCCATAATTGAAAATAAGCTGAATAAGTTCATCTCGTACGATTGGTTAAAAAATTTGAACGGCTTTACAGCAGTCATGCCAAGCAATAGAGTTTGGATGAGAGAGTTTTTTTTATGTCACCCAGGAAATTTGCAAGCAAAATAAAAAAAATGCGAAGTATTCAAAAAATATTATTTAAATATAAAGAAATAAATATAAATCATTTATTAGTTACAATTTAAAATAGAAAAATATTCCATATCATAAACTTTCATATTTCAGTGTTTTAGAAGTTCACACGACTTTGATAAAAAACCTCAAAGTGTTTCATAAGTTCAGCTTTCAGTGTTTAGTGTTTCACAAGTTCACTACCAAAGAACTTGATAAAAAGCCTCAAAATGTTTCATGAGTTCAGCTTTCAGCTTACAGTGTTTCACAAGCTCAATTCAACATTGTTAATATGTACTGCTTTTCAAATGGTAATAAAATTGCATACTTTTAGGCGGCGAAATAGCCTTCTTTACAACCATTCATACACTTTTATTTACCTTATTTAGATTGTATTATCTTAATGTGTGCGCATAGTCATTTCCGAAACCAACTGAGATTCGATTAATAAAATTCGCATTTTATTGCAATGCTTTTCAGCCACAAAATATGCAAATTTTCTTAGTTGCGATTTGAAAATGAAGCGCACAAAATTACGCCATACGCATAAATTGGATGTGGGAATGTGAGAATTGTGGAATGAGAATGAGGATGGAGCGTGAGCATCAAAATTGAAAATATAGACAAAAACATATCTCAAGAATCTAATGAAGATTTTCTTTCTTCTTTTTTTTTTTGGTTTTGCTTTCAAATGCAAATTTTCGCAAAAACCACAGATGAACAGTGGAGAGGAGGGGGTATAAAGGATATCACATAGCTGGTTTGTTTTATAGTTCCATTGGAGGTGAGAGTATGTAAATAGGATTGTAATTTACAATTTGCTTCACACATAAACATACACTTACATACATATGAAAGTGATAACTTTTGCGTCACCGAAAATTCCCAAATGTGCATAGGAAATATAAATAATTATTTGCGCCCATAAGTATGCTCCACGAATATGTAAAATAGTAAGATATTTATTTGGCTTCGTGGTAACATGTGGCACGCTGCAATTACAAGGCCACAATGAAAGGCAATGCGTGCGTGTCACAACCACAACCACAGCTACAGCGACAGCTGAAGCTAAAGCTTACGCACGACCGCGCTCGTCGAGTTGGTTTGCCACGAAGCAGAGGGAATTGTATAAATTTGCTTACCACTGATTTTTCTCTTTCCAGGCGACAAACATAACTGCATATCTACGATTTGTACGATTTCAAGGCGTCAATGCTCTTGCTGTGGGCGTGGCAGTTTGATTTTATGCCTTCTCCCGACTGACGTCGCAGCGTGCTGATCACGATTAACTGATTAGCAACACGCTCTGCCGGTGCGAGTTTCATGAAAATTGCTTACGCTGCATGGGATGGTATCGGGCGTCGCGATGAGCTCATTTACATTTGTACACTTCGCACGGCGGCGTGGAGCGTGGAGCTCAATCGTAGTTATCACCCTGCCGATTGCTATTCCGTTTGCTTTGATCTGATTGTAGGTGAAGACGCCACTTATTTGGGTGTTAATGGCAAAGGCGTCTGTGTTGTATGTAGAGACTACTTCTCACTCTCTCATCCTCACATATTCACACACACAAACACCCACACAAAGACACAATTAACACTTGTACAACTATTATTTTAGTGGGAAACTGCGCGTGATGACATGCCACGTCGTGTTTGGCATTTGTTATTGTATGCGATAATCCAATCAGCAGAAAATATATACGATTTTAATTTAAAACTAACTGTATCTTGCGCCAAGTCTTAGCTCACCGCAGTGCAGCTGACTTTATTGGCATGCCATTGTGTATTCTTGCCACAAAATCGCAATTGTTATTGTGGCATCAATTGTTGCATTGAAATTTGAGAGTATAACTGAAGAAAGAAATCATTAAAGAGAAAAGACGGGGAAAATTGACGAAAAGAGTGCTGCTTTTGCACGGTAACGTGCTCGTTGCTTTGCCTGCATAAAGTGAGCTTCGATATTTTGAATCCGCTATTCTCAGTTTTTTCATACTACAGCATTTCTTCATTCTCACAGTTGGCAACCCTAATTCAAAATCGTGCTATTTTTAGTTAAAAATTGCACAAATACTTGTTATCTGAGCCCACACAAGCGTATATATCATTTTTTAATAAAATTTATATTTAAAAAAAGTGGCAACCCTACACCAAAATTTATGTAATTTTTTTTGTCTTAAAAAATCTCGCAGAAATAACTTTCATTTCATGCATGTAGTCTTATATTTTATTTTAATACATTTTAAGTAGAAAAATGTGGCAACCCTATACCAAGTTTTGCTAAATTTTATACTTTCATCACAAACACTTTTCGTTTTATACTCATATTTTAATAGAAAATGTATTTGTTATTTCATTGTAATTTTACACAGTTGGCAACTCTGCCCGAAAATTGTATGCATTTTTGGTCAAATATTTTACAAGAAAACATGTTTGGTGCCTCTTTTTTCAAAATTACTACTTATTAAAAATTGTTAACGAGAGAAGCGACCGAAAAAAGGGAGAGAGGCCGAAACTCATGAGCATTAAGCGCTTGAGATCCTGGCCGGCAAGTGAAATTTTAAAATTCTATGACTTTAAGACCATAGCATATTCTTGTGGGAATCAAAGGGATGACCAGAGTGCCCAGAGCATATCTGCAGACTTTATGAAATGAGTCTTCCGTGGATGACGAATCCGAATCTTCAATCGATAATGACGGAGTAGACGTTCCAAAACCCAATTATGAACAAGCGGTTGCTGGCTCTTATTGGAACTTTTTCTTTGCCCAATGCAAAAAAGAGTGACCTCTTAATCTTCTAAGTATCACTTATAAAGTTTTATCTACCAAACTCTATGAAAGTTTAAAGCCCACATTCAACGAATTGAACGTAGTAGCTTACCAGTGTGGCTTCCATTTTAGAGAAAGACCTACGAGAAAGAGTTTGACAAACCTCAATACTTCAGCTTCATCAAATGATTCTTACTTTATTTGAAGGTAGGAAGAGAGCTTTTTGAAATCATTGTTATTTAAGGGTTTAAAACTATATATAGTATTTTCACGTGCTTACGTAAGTCCTTAGTTCTAATATTAGTCATTATCTCAGAAATAAGGGTTTCTAAATTTTTTTAAAGTCGCTATGGCGTATAAAAATCTTTGGTCCAAATTCTTCTTCAAAATCGGATTGTCCTTATTAAGTTTGCTTCAATCCCTTATATGTGAAAGGTCCTGTGCTCGAGTCCTAGTACGTCCAACATCCGAGTGTGTTTCTGGCAGGGCCATTTTCTCTCAGTCTAGCGTCATTTCCATCCAGGGTGTTAGCTTATAGTGCGGAGAGAAAAGTTTTCTTTATTATAATCTCTTTTTTTTCTTAATGAACTAAAGAAATTCTTAAATATTACGACTGATATTGTGACACCTTTTCAAAAGCCACAATTTCTATAAACTGAACTTGTGAACACTTAAAATGAGTGCCGCCAAAAAAAGAGTACTCTCTCTCATTAAAAATGGATGATTCCTCTCATCTTTTCATATTCTACCATGTAAAGGATTTAAGCAACAGCTAACAGTTTATTTTATTTTATTTTTTTCATTTTTTAATTAGCTACAGTTTTATGCAAATTAATTCCTTTCAATTAACCACAAATTAAACGAGTATTTTTTCTTAATTCACGCTAAATGAATGGCAAACCGATTAAAGCAAGGGCGAATGAACCGATCAAGAGAAGTAGTAAAAGGCAAAAAAATGTGAAATAAAAAAAAAATAGAAAAACTCACATTAATGGCTTGCTGATGGTGACTAAAAAATATAACTGTACATAAATATGTATGTACGTGTATGTGTGTCTGTAGAAGAGAGAACACTACGATGACAGTACTCGCCATTTAATAAATCCTTTAGGAGGCATAAACTTAATTGAAGTTGCCGTTGACAACGAAAATAAATGCAAAGATGGATTGCCACACGCAGACAGAGGCAGACAGATGCATAAAGACAAGCATAGGTACATATATAAAAGACACTGTTGCTTCCTTCCTTCCTTCCTTCCACTGCGGTCTACAACTTTTTCTTTTGTTTTATTACCAGGGCATTCTTTTAGTTTTTTGTAACATTCATTTTTATTGTTGTTCCTTTGCGGCATAATTGTCAGTTAACCAAGCGCCCAACAACAACAACAACATTGTTAATAATAGTCATTCAGGTGAGGACATTAAAAATAATTAAAAGGCCTTAAAGTCGCTTTTGTATGGAAGGAAGGACTTACACATAATGGCAGGGAGTGTTTACAGCGCGTTTAGAAGAGTAAATGTAAGGAAATGAGAAGAGTTTAAGGTACGTCTGTGTGCTTTGTAAAGTCGGCAATGGCTATTTCGGACGCAGTTACATAAGCTTTTAATGCGTTAATAAAGTGGCTGTAGACATGGAGCTGGCTGTAAAGAGCACGCAAATTACTCTGCTGAATAATGAAGGACGGATGGTGTAGACGATGTTATTGCGGTTAGTTTTATTGCATTTTACAACACATGTTGTAAGGAAAATATATATTTTTTAACTTAAAAATCAATATTCTGATTAAAACAAAGAAATATTGATCATGTTATAGGAATACCTTCTCCTTCGAAGGACCTCAATTGGTTGCTCTAGTTCATTTATTTTATTAATGTTTATTTGGTTCATTTCTTTCTATTATATTTAATTTTTTATATTTAATTATATGATATTATATTTCGATTTATTTATTTATTTTTTAACTTTTTTTTATTTTGTATTTTAATTTATTTTATTTCATTTCAAATGATTTTCTATTATTTTATTTCTTTTTGTTTTATTTAAATTTAGTTGTTTTATTTAATCTTTTTTTTGTCTATTTAGTTTTATTTTATTTCATTTTATTTTATTTATTTTTTATTTAATTTTTTTTTATTTTATTTAATTTCAAATGATTTTATTTTATTTTATTTCTTTTTGTTTCATTTAAATTAATTTATTTTATTATAATTATTTTTTTATTGTTTTTAGTTTACTTTATTTTATTTAAATTAATTTTATTTTATTTTATTTATTTTCAAATGATTTTCTTTTATTTTACATTTTTTGTTTTATTTAAATTAATTTATTTTATTTTATTTTTTATTTGGTTTTATTTTATTTAATTCTATTTTATTTTATATTTTTTTATATTATTTTATATAATTTTATGTTATTATGATTGATATTTTTAGTTTTATTTTATTTCAATTTAATTTTATTTTTATTTTATTTAATTCGAAATTATTTTCTTTTATTTTATTTCTTTTTGTTTTATTTTAATTAATTTATTATTTTTTTTTATTTTTTATTTTGTTTTATTTTATTTTATTTTATTTTTTTATATTATTTTATATTTTTTTATGTTATTTTAATTGATTTTTTTTAATTTTAATTTATTTTAATTTAATTTAATTTATTTTATTTCAATTTAATTTAATTTATATATTTTCTTTATTTTATTTTATTTCATTTCAAATGGTTTTCTTTTATTTTATTTCTTTCTGTTTTATTTAAATTAATTTATTTTATTTTATTTTATTTATTTTTATTTCTTTTTATTTCTTTTTCGTTTATTTTATTTTATTTTGTCTTATTTATTTTTTTATTGTTTTTAGTTTATTTTATTTTATTTTATTTCAAATTATTTGATTTTATTTTATTTCTTTTTGTTTTATTTAAATTAATTTATTTTATTTTATTTATTTTTTTGGTTTATTTGTTTTATTTTATTTTATTTCTATTTATTTTATTTTATTTTAATTCAATTTAATTTAATTTAATTTATTTTTATTTAATTTAATTTATTTCATTTTCTTTTCTGTTATTCTTTTTTAATTTTGTTTAATTTTATATTATTTTAATTTTATTTTGTACTATATTATTTCAAGAAGAGCAATTGGTTGAACTTTTAACCTCTCCCCATATGTCAACTGTGCTATGAAAAGGCGGCTGAGACAAGAAGTAAATGGGAAAAGGAAGAACTTAAACTCAATTGCATGTTTGAGGCGTTGATTATTGCCAAAAATATGTCATGAAGATGGAGTAGGAAACACAGAAAAGGTGTTGAGGTTAACAAGATAGATATGGGAGCTGAGGCAGAGATGCTGAGGTAAATCCACACCACAAACCGGAGTGTCATAGACAATAGCTCAACACATTGGATTGTTGAATTGAGTTCAAAAAGCGCTGATGGCGTAATCGAAACACAAGGTAATCGCATAAATGCGTTACGCCCGTAAGTATGTTAGAAAGAAATGCTTAATACGAGATTGAGTGGAATGTATGTGTTGTGTGGTTGTGTATGTGTAAGTGTGTGTGCCACTGTGCATTTGCTCTGGTGTTAATGCGTCACTGATGGGATCAAATCACGTATGAACAACAGTGTGAATGAATGAATGAATGATGCCCCGAGGTTGATATGGAAGGCGGATAAGCAGCTGTGTGAGCTTCTTGTGATGGGTGACACAATCTCTTGTGCATGTGTTTGTGAATTATGTGTAATCTGTGGTAAGAGTCTAGTTGTAATAGCAAAGGAATGGAAATCTGTGAACCGTATCTACAGCTCATTTTCCTATTTTGCTTGCTTGTTGCTGTTGAACTTGGATTTTATGGAGTTTTTTTCAAAAATTGTCCCTTTATACATTCCTCCACTCACACAATCAACCTGTGGGATTCAAACTGAATTTGTGGGCGTTGAGATTTCATGATTTTTCCTTTAGTGAATGTGTTGATTTGCCATTAAGACAATATGACAATGACAGCAGAGCATTAAGTTATGTAATAAAGCGAAGTATTTAGGTCTATTTGGGAGTCTGAAAACATTTTTAAGGTGACAATTTATTCAGTTTCATCAGATCAGATGTGATAACACTGCCTCTGTAATGATTTTCTGCCGAGCCAGAGACATCAATGTCTTCAGTGTAGAAGAACAGAACCACTGGACGCATAGGCCTTCTCTGAGATACTCCACATCTTTCTTAGCCACTGATAGGTCCTAAAAAGTACCAGTGAAAACTACTCAGCCAACAGTGAAAGCTCTTAGGACGGAAAAACTTGCACATCCTCCGAATTACTCTCAGGAGGAAATTGAGAATGAACTGATGATAATTTAAGTATAAAGAGAATTTTAATTAAGCCATGGTAAAAAAATAAACATTGATGACTTCACAAAATATAAGAACAGGTGGTCAGTCTACTCAACTGAAGAAGCTTGACCAAAACATTTCCATACAAAAAAAACAAGGGCAGATATTCTTGAAAAGGGTTCAGATTATGCTATCCGACAAATTTAGGACAACTAAAATCAATCCAAACTCTACTATTAATTTTTTACCTGCTTGTAGTAAGGCTTTTAAAAATAAAAGCTCCTTTAAAAGCTTTTATGTTTCGGTTTAAGTTATTTGGTTAGTTATTTCAAATAAAAAGGAAAATTAAATGAATATTTGAGAGAAATAAAAAGGAATAAAAAAAATTTACAAAAAAAAATCACAAGAAATCATTTCCAACTTTCAGCTGAAAGCTTATCGGTTAGAGCTTCCATCTGAAATCATCGCTTTGTCCTTGACTTCAAAAAATCTCAAAAAATAAAAATAAAATAAAATTTGAAAAACCGAAATTAGGTCAGAATGTACGAGAAATTTATTCTTTGGAAGATTTTGCTAATCATATTGTCAGACAAAATTCTTGTACGAAGATATTTAGAGAGCTTTAAAGCTCTACGATAATGTTTTCCGTTACATTTGTTCGTATATAACTCCATTCTTCACTTTTTGGAAGCAACTTAAGTGAATAAATGTAAAATATTACGAATTTCTGGTAGAAATTTTTGTTTATATTTACTAGGTACTATAATCAACTTACCTCACTAGAAATTAATACCCCTCATATTATGCCCAAACTATTCTTTTTGGCTTCAGCAAAGCTTTAGCCATCATTTTGGTGCTTTTTAACAACACTATTTTGAAGCATAAGCCAAGGCGCAGCATTTCTGACAATAGTGAGATGGCAAATTTTGTGTTGGTCACCAGAATAGCGCAATAAATTACGCGTTTTGCAAAGCACTTAATTAAATTAGTTCACTCATACCTACTATTTCCAGTCTTCTTACCCCACAAGTAGCAAACTATATTAAATTGAGGATAAATTAAATTTTTTTCCTCCAAAAATAAACTCTCTAAAATGAAAAAAAGAAAAAAAAATAGGAAAGAAAGTGGCAATAAACTACAAATAAAGATACAATTTATGGGCAACCGTCCCATCTGTTGAAATAAAGTCAGTTGTTTGTTTGAGTTGTTTGAGCGGAGCGCATCACACACTAATTTTACTGGCTGGTGTGATATCGTAAATGAATTGATGTAGAGCTTTAAGCACTTAAAAATGTAGCAAAAGTTCACTGCCCCTAAAAATATACTTCTCCAATAAATTGTTGCACTGTATGTGAGTGAGTGAGTGAGTGCGTGTGCATGTGCGAGTGAGTACTTATGAGGACTAACGGTCATATGCCGGCGAAAAGCCCATATACATACAAACATACATAGAGAAGAGTAGTTTGGCATTCAATGTACATATATATGCATGTATGTATGAATGTGTGTGTGTGTGTTTATATAAATATCTGCTATTTTCACCACTTTTATGGCTCATTTGACACGCGTACATATCGTAAAATAAAACGCGTTAGTTGGACCAACAGCAAGCACATGCACTCACACGTACATATGTACATGTACATGTACATGTACGAGTATGCCTGCGCACATAAATAATAGTAAACGAATAGACCGGAATATGTGATACTCATAAAAGTCTGCGAGCCGTTCGAATGAAGTGCATGTGAGCAACGCGTCCTTACATACATACATACATACATACATACATATGGCTCTGTTTATTTGGCGTATCACGTGAGTCATGCATACAAGTACATGCATGTGTATGTGTGTGTGTGTATGTGTGCATGCATTTTTAAGTTTGTTGTACTTGTATTTTTATATGCATCACAAAATTGTACAGCAGCTGCCATGTGGCAATTACTAGAAATTTCCCGGTCATATGAGGCGCTGCCTACAGTCCAAGAAGCCAACGGACGGAGCTTATCAATTATTTAGTAGTATACTTTTCGGCGCAAATAAATTTTGAACTAAATTTGGCGGTCGATTTTTTACGGCACATTTTTAGGAAATGAAATTTTAATAAAAAATGATAAAAATAGGTTTTTCTTTCATAAAAATAAAGTTGTTCGCGGTCAACAAACCAGTAATATGGCCAGTAAGAGGGGAAAAATACTCTAATTTTATTCAGCTCGAGCAAAAGATCTACAATATTTCATCAAAAAAAAAAGCTGAAATGGAGGTATTGAACAAATTTTTTAGATTTAATTTTTCAGAAAAGAGAAATATAGTGGTTCCTTCGGCATATACATATGTATATAGGTTCTGATTTTAAGTTCTACTATCATGGCGCATTTTCATGCCAAAAATTCTGCTTCGCTCTCTACTACTCTAAAAATCCAATAGTTCAGAGGCGGCTTGGAATTGGCGAAGGGCCACTTTAAGGCACTATTTTTCACAGATACGAACTCTATATGGGAGATTTTTAATTTACAATGTGACCAGAAAGATTTGGTTGATTTGGGAAAGAAGGTATCCACAATTATGTATCTTATTAGACGACACGGGCTGCCACGTAGCGAAATTTAACATAGAGCCAAAGTTACCTCAGATTGCCCAATAAGTAACGAGTTTAAAGTGCAGATCAAACAGCCAAATGATAAACAGTATCCTGTAAACTAGACGGTATCTTCAAGCTGGTGCCAAGCATTTTCATTTTCACTTTAATCTTTTCACGTGAGTACTTTAGGGGACATAGCCACTGGAAGAAGATACCATTTTACTTCATTAAGAGTGGTTCGACGCATAACGAAAAGGTAGGCCCTTCGACTTTTATCGAGAATTAACTTTGGTGTAGGGCTTAGGCTTCTAAATCACTGTGAGGTTGCTGTTATCAAGAAGGCGTTAGACTTGTTGTTTTGGAGGATTGTTTCAGCGAAATAGACTAACAATACAGTAGTAGCATTGATCAGGCATTTTATAAAATAATAGCACTTTCTCGGGCCCCCACCTGGTAGAAACCATGATTGTAGGTGCTTCTAAGAGAGCTTCAAAGTGACTTAAAATTGATTTTCTTTAAACATAATCCTTTATAGAGAACATTTCCTAAATCGTTTGAGAATCACATGCAAGTAATCAATATGTATGTAACAACAACAAAAAGCTACCTAACAATTTAACAAACTAATCCTTACATACTTTTAGGCGTTCCATATTTCTAACTGAATTCCAATAGCAAAAGCTTTCAACACATTCACATCACATGACACACAG
>JAWMAG010000013.1:17107500-17170000 GCA_037013455.1 Ceratitis rosa | reverse complement strand
CACACGCACAAACACATGTAAAAATATATTATCAGGCGTGCAGACAATTATCATAAGCCGCAGAGCCTAAATACACAACACATTACATGAAATAGACGTATGAGTAGATGTATATATATTTGCTTGTATGTATATTATTTATGTATGTACGTGTATGTATGACTAACTGTAAGTACGTAAGAAAGCATTTAGCACGAATTTTGCCGATTTTTTACGCTTCACACCACCTACGAGATATTTTCATGCTTTTATTTAACGCCCAAGGCAACACAGGATGAGTTCAAAAAACCAAAAAAAAAACATAAAAGCAAAAAAGGTAAAAATGAAATAGAAAATCAAAAAAAAAATACAAAAAAAAATTGCGCAAATTTGTGTGTAAGTGGCGGTGCAAATGTCGACACAATGAGGGCAAGTGAATTGAATTTGGGCTGTCAACTATGTGCGAAGGAGGAGGAGGAAGATCAGTAGCAGGCGGAGTAAATAGATGGAGCGTGAGCTGGAATAGCTAAAATAGAAATGTCGCTGGGGGTAAAAAGGGATGTGTTTCACAGATAGATTATGCGAACATATGTGAAGCGTGAATTGGATAATTTATATGTTGTTATGTAATTTGTGTGCGTGCGTATCGGAAAATGCGTGTTAACACGCCTAAATGTATGTTGCGAAATTTTCTTTTATTTTCTTTTATTTTTCAAGCTTACTTTTGCATGCGATTTTTGTGCTTTGTTTCATTTTTATTTATTTTATTTTTTTTATTTCGTTCACAGCTCTACTGTGGCAAGCAGTGAAGCGTTGAAAAAATGAAATGTAATGAAGTAGATAAATGTGTTGATGGACGTAAAAGGTTTTTCGAGCATACAAAAATGGTGAAAATAGCGCTGCGAGGCAAAGAGGTGGGTGTGTGTGTGTAGATGTGTTGGTGGTGTTGTACAATATTATGAGTTGGGTTTGAAAAACGTTTGGTAGTTATGTGAGATTATGTGCGAAATTCATCAGTAAATGTGTAAATTGGTGGGTTCTTCTAGGCAAGTGTAAGCGAAAATCAAAAAAAAAAAACTAAAATAAATTAACAGAAAATAGAAAATGAAACAAAGCAAAATAGAAAAAGAACAAGACAACAAAATTCGCACATTCGAATAGAAAATGTCAAAAAAAGAAGTTTACTGCATTAAAAGATCAAGCAAGAAATCCTTAACTCACTGCCCATTGTCAACAACACACATGGCAACTATGCAACAGTTGTGTGTGGCATGTGTAACATACGTTTCTTGTCCATTTTGGTATGATTTTTTTTTTTTTTTTTTTGATATAGAAAAGACAATTCAATTTCTTTTGTAGAAATAATCTAAGGCGTTGGAAAAAAAAAATTTTTATATTTTATTTTATTTTTATTTTTTTATTTTATTTTTTTTATTTCTTTTTTTATATATTTTTTTCATACCATTTTTATTTTATATTTTTTTCATTTCATTTTTATTTTATACATGTGCACACGTGCATACTATTTTAAAATTGTTTTCAAGTATTCTTCCAATTATTCTGCTTCTTAGAAACCAAGTTAGGTGCTAATTTCTTCATTGTAAATTAAATATAATTTTAAGTGAATTTATTTTTATTCAATTACATTCTTACGCTTTCTTTATTCAATGACAAAGAACCTCACTTTTAATCCTTAGTACAATAAAGCTGTATGCGGCCTTTTCATATACATAGGTATATACATACATACATACGTTCTTCAACATTTTTATTTTTATTTTTTATTTTTTGTTTCTTATTTTATTTTTCTTCCGCTATGCTTCTCTAAAACGATTTACGCGCCCTCATCAGGCATGCATGAAATGTAAAATTATTTCCGCAATAAATTTAGCATACTTTTCGGCGCAAATTCGCCTGTTGCATTCGAAATTTACTCAATTGTGTAATTATATTTTGTTTCTCTAATTCGATATGCTAACATGCTTGAATTTTTTTTTATTATTTTTAAAGCAATATTTTTCTCTATTTTTTATCAAACTCTTATAATTGAAAAGGAGGAGGTGGAGGGAGGCAAACCACCGGCCCAATTTGTGGCCTTTAATGTATATGGTATTTCTTCATCACGGCTTGCGTGCTTCTGAGTTTCGTTTTGGCGGTTCGTGGAGTCCCTTTGCGTCTTTACGGCCGGTTTCTGCCCTTCACGTGCATCATTTCGGCACTGGAGTGGTATTTAGCGCCCTGCTCGTCTTTACCATTGCTCTCACCCACTTTAAGCGCCATCTAAGACAAATCTACTACAGCACCGTGGCTTTGCATTATTACCAGTGTTGTAGCATTAGAACTTTCTTCACCTCTCTATTTCCAGCGTTTTTGTTTGCTATGACCTCAGTCTCCATCCTAAGACTAGCTCTTGTAGACCACATTTCATATGGTGACACTAATGAGAGATCCTCTTTTATTCTTCTTCGTCTTTTTGTTGCTTTGGGCTTAGTTATTCGTATTCATCTAGTTCATACCACCACTTTTGTGAACTCAGATAAAGAACACCTTAGTAATTCTCCTGAGGCCGGTGTGGGGAAGGCTTTGATCTATAACAGCCTACATTACCCTGGCTGAAAGTCATCCAAAAGGCATGGCTCGCGTGACAGTTCAATGGTCGCTGTTATCTAGCAGCCATAACTACATGCCGGCTAGTGTAGCGATAGAGCTGATTGGTGACTCAGCTAGACCGCGCTCGCATCACGTCAAGTTGCCTGCCTCGTGGAGGAGTCAGGAAAAAGGCTAAAAATTTTCGAAATATACTCCAAAATCTATCAGCCTCGTTAACGAATGATGTACATGTAGGTAGTAGACAGGCTAAGGGTTTCAGTCTGACTAATGAGAAAATCCGGGACAATTCCGGTTGTCGAGTGCGCTGGATCGACTGTCAGTATAACTTTTCATCGTCCCGATTTTTACAAGAGATAGCCAAATAGCACATACTACCTTTCCCGTGGGTTTCTGTTCTTTCATAAATACCAGAACTTGACACACAATGCTCGATCAAGCGCATACTTCTCTGTGAATAACGCATTGGTATTTCTTTTACTCAAGAAATTTACCCAAGAAACGGCAACCTTCACGTGGAATCAAATAATGGCTTACCGTAAATCTAGCCCAAAATGGTAAAAGAAAGGAGTTTTGCAAGGTTCAGGCAGGCCACTAACTGATACATGCAAAAAGACTTGGAGATACTTAAGCAGCTGCAGAGATGACGAGAGAGCGGAAATAATCACTAATCTCTGCTGGGACTCTACTGCTTTAGGCAGTGTAGCCGATGTTTTGGGAGCATATTGCTTGGTTGTCTCTACAAAATATGATAATCCAACCTCATAAGGGTTGGCATCTTTTTCAAACAAACAAAAAATGCAATAAAATGTACTTGGGACATCTTGATAATTCTCGTTAAGAGTCATGATTAAGCACTAAAGTATATCCATCCCTAAGTCAAAGCCATTTTTCTTCTTCCTCCGCACGTTTTATTTATTATAGGTATTGTAGTAAAAAGCTCACTGTTTTTTTTTTATAATTTAAAAATAATTTATCATTTTTTGAATGAAATAAAAATGTCAAAATATTTGGCATAAAAACTAAATTGGAATGTGTAAGAAAAGCGTTCAAAAGTGCACAAAAGACCAGAAAACAAATATCTCTTAAGTCAAAAGTGATTGAAGCAAAAGCGAAAAATGTGACAAGTGCGCCACCGACACGCGTCTGACATGCATGACAAGGCAATAATACACTGATGTACATACAAGTACATAAATAAATATGTAAACACTTGTATGTCCTAATACGAGTTCATACATACATATGTGCATATGTTGCATAAACAAATATGTCACGCATAAGCGAAGGAGGAACATCCTCCCGCAAGGGTGAAATGTTTGCTCTTTTCTCCTCTTATTTCAGTTGTTATAGGTATGTATGTATAAGCGACTTTTTGTTAGCTAAAATTATTAAATTTTTTTAATTTTTTATTGTATGTACATATATATTTTTTAATATTTTTTCTTTATGCCTTCCAACATGTTTAGTGATTGTATTATCCCTTAAGACAAGACAGCGGTAACAAGTTTGCATACTAATAATGTGACAGAAATTGGCAAAAAAAGTAGTAGAATGAAGATATCAAACAGTATAAAATATGATAGAAAGCTTTGAGTGGAGTTTGAGGAAGATGTAGATAGTAAGAAGAGTAAAGACAAATAGCTTAGCTGGAGTACCCACATTGGTATGGCAAGAAGAGATTGCACTCACCTAACTACATGCTAAAATCACTTGGTTTCTTGTATGAGAAACCTGAGATTATTGACACTTGCTGACGTCATATCCGCAAGGCAGTCAAAGTAAAAATTACCAAAGAAATGATTTTGGGCCGTACTTAGGGCGGGGCAGTGGCAGACACCTATTTCTCCTCGTCTGTATCACTGCAGCCGCAAAAAAAAAGTCATTAAAAAGCAGCTCATCTTTCTACCTTGAGCCCACAGAAAGTAGAGATTTAGTTCTTTTTTTTCATCGATCAATAAAGAGCAGATCTGGCTCGTTACATGGCATCTACTATAGACCTTCCCGGTGAAGACCGAGCTCAGCGGATATATTGCATTGGAAAGTGATATGTCCGTATAGAGTGCAGAGTTTATCGTGGTTAGGATTGTAACCCTTCTCCCAAACTTATCGACCTCGCAATAACTTAAGATGTCTCTATATGCGGGCACCCAAACTCTAGTTGTTTCGCATGTAGTTCAGAATTTATTTAAGATTTCCCTAGATCTTGTTGCCTCCTTTGTGTGGGGTGTGTTTACAATAAAGACACTAAATGACCGTTCGCTTGCCAAAATATATTATAAGAGCCCAAAAAAATTATGCTAGAGTTGAGTAACCATGAAGCGGCTTCCTTTGTTGTAGTTAGTTCAGCTTAAAAGACGCTGCAGTGGTTGGGAAGTATCTTACTCATGTCAATTGCAAGTTGTTCAGAGTGAATTCTAGAACCCACCTAAAGATTTTTGAGTCATCAGCGAAGATAGTTACGGATCTTTGCTCCAGAACTGTTTCCCATTCATTCCACTCTGGGATTTTAGCTGAGAAAATGTTGTCAAACGGGAAAACAAAGAATGGTGGAGAATTCAGTGTTCGGGTGTGCCATTTAAAGTATACCGGAAATGGATTGCAGGAATCATATTTTGAAGAAAACTATTTAATACTCAAAAAAATCTGTTAAAAAAGATAAATGCACTGATGGTTTTGCAGGGTATTTCCTTTGTCGCTCTTCGTTCTTCCTTTCTACTTAAAAATCAAATAAAAAATACCTATTATAAGGCCTATAACTTTGCACAATTTGGCTTTCATGCAGTACACCATAAATTTTGGGGAGTAGAACCTCTTTATGACCATCCAAAAAGCATCAGGAAAAGCAAAACCTTGTGTAATTGGCGGTTTATGAACGCTGAAAGGATCTTTGGCCAAAAACTTATCAGGATTTGAGGTTGATGTTCGTTTTAATGTCTCCTAACTAGTAGTGGTACGTCGAGATTTTCAAAGCTACTTCCAACGGCTGATGAATAAAATTCACTCTGGACAGTTGAATTTGAATATAGAGGGCCTGTTGTATACAGATTTATAATTAATGACGCTCTAAGTGGTAGAACACAATGCTAACTTCGAACAAACATATTTATCGACGCTGAGGAGTCGCGAAAAGCGAATGGGAACACAACAAATCCCCCAAAACACCTCTTTGAGAACCATAACTGAAAGCTCCTGTAAACAATAATTGCGTTATACCATAGCAACCACCCTTGCAGATACCAGATAGTAGCAGAGTCTTTACCCAAGTTCTTCAGGAAAAGAGTACAAGAATACACAGACTTATTACAGTTATACTTGAAAAACTACTGGATGTGCTATAAACATCAATCAGAAGAATAAATTAGCAACATATTTAACTCTATTCTCGTGAATGACGTACATATTTGGAATCCAACCACAACATATTTAAAAAATTCAGACTGTTGTGCCGTGAGACTTGGATAATGCTAGCAGAATTAATATCGGTAAACTGTGAAAGGATATTTACCCATACATACTCAGCATGTACAGCTTATAATTAGCCCAGCCTGATACTAACCACCTCTTTGCATGTGCCCTGAAACCCAGTCACGAAACAATCTCTCTCCCTCTCTCTCTCTCTCTCTCTCTCTCAATTTCTCTCAATCTCTCTCTCTCCCTCCCTCTCTCTCTCTCGCTCTCTCCCCCTCTCTCTCTCCCCCCTCTCTCTTTCTCTCTCCCTCTACCTCTCCCTCTCTCCCTCTCTCTCTCTCTCTCTCTCTTTGGTTCAAGCTCGTCGAAACAGCTGGTTTCCTGTGCCTACTGTTAGATGAGTTCGGTATCATAGACTAGTTTTGCCTTAAATTAGAAGAAGTTAACAAAAAGTTCCAAGTTATATCCACACGAGGTGTATAGCTCATTTGCCTTATAACTTCGGTAAAAGTACTATATTAAAACCCAATCCGAAGAAAATAAAACCCCCCTCTGTGTGTGCCATTATTCATATTACTTTGATCTCTATCTATCTGATGACTAGTCACTTTGAAACACACACTACTTTTCTTCTTCACCTACAACGAATTCCATTCGTGAGGCTTCTGCTAAAACAGAGCTCCTTTCCATACTCAGTTTCATTTTCGAGGGCATCTTTGCACTAAAGGCGGTAGGCGGTTAAAAAAACGCCCTTAAGAATATCAAGTCCTCTTTTAAGAATGTTTTTAAGCAAAAAACTATCCAATGTATGAACTGATCATTTCCTAACGAAGTCAACAGCGTTGAAGAAGTGGAAGGAGGAACGAGGAACGAGAATAACGCATTCTCAAAGTCTAAATAAAAGTGAGAGCATTCTTGGTTGGCTCGAGCCCTGACGTAGCAAATATTCAGCAGACACTTTACTACAATCGATCCCTAAAAGACGGGACGGGAGGATTAAATTCCTTGCGTAAATCCAGAAGCAAACATTCGTTGAGAGAGTTTCTTTTTCGAGAGCTCGTCGTTAATACCGAATTCAGGCTTCTAGACTCGTAAAAAATATATGAAAAGAAAGTGGTTGCAATCAAGAAAATGAAGGATCTACCGCCCCGCAACATCATTTAATGATCTCTGATGCACTGAGGATGCTTCCAACAATATCTAGCAAGATCAGGCGTCTTAAGCTGTTGGGAATTGGACACCCTCGATTCTAATATTGCAGAAAATTAAGTGGAATTTGCTGGGGCACTGTAAGTTGAACCACTGAACCTTTACTAGACTCTGTCCAATTTTTAAGTTCTTCTGACGCTGGTGAACGAGTACGTCATTCAGCTGCCAATTTTTGGGGAAAGTGGGATTGATATCACATGGCTCACACACCTCTGGAGCTGCTATTGGACATAGAAGTCTGCGGATTAGAGGTCTCAGAAAAAAATATAAAAAATATTTATATAAAAATATCCAAATTTATGAATATATGTATATGTTTGTAAATATAATTCATAATAAATCCCAAAAAGGTCCTTTCTTTCCTTCGCTGACAAATTGTTCCTTCAAGAGCAACGAAAAATAAGGATATTTACTTTTTAACCTCACTTTGTTGATATTTTTTATTATATACTCATCTCCCAACAATCACATCTCCCACCCTCCTTGTTGTAACTGTCACAATTTGCTAGCTGTAATCCTGATAAAATGATAAATAAGCTTACAAAATGTAAAAGAATGAAATACATAAAAGAAATTAAAAAAATGTAAATAAGGATAAAGCAGGATATGCAACAAGCAAGTGTAGGTATGTCTGTATGTAGATGGCAGCAGTAAGCCACATATGCAGATCAGCTATTCATTGTCGGTACTCAATGCTCCGCCTCTCACACTCTCGCACTCTCATCGCCTCAGCTTTGCTTTCTGTTGACTTTAAGTGTTAACGATGATTTGATGAAGCTGTCAAAACTAAGAAAATACACATACCAGACACTTCAGTGTTGCTTTTACCCAGTTGCGGACTCTCTGATTGCAGACAGTGAGAGTTAATAAATTCCTCTTTGTTGCTCTTTGTTTGTCCTTGTTTGGTTATCCTTTTGTATGTCCATCAAGTTTGTCAAGTGTTGATTGTTTACATTTGGCTTAGATACAATTTAAGTCATTTAAATACAATATAATCTGTTTTCTTACATAAGTTATGGCAATTTTGATGAGGTCAGCCGAGAGCAAAGTGCCAGAGTATTTGCATACATACACAGATGCAGAGAGAGAGCATTTGGAGAAATGGTTTCTACTGTAGAAAATTTTAAATAACAAATTTTTAAAGCAAACTCTGAGGAAGCTGGTTCAGGAACTAATTGAAAAAGTACTTTTGAAATAAAGGTACCTAAAAGATGAAGGGGAAGACATATGAACCACATAAGATCATGAGCTTCCAAACTCTTCGGTGTTCATATCTTCATTCGGTCCCAAACATTATTAAAAACTTTGGGATTGTTTGTCAGGGAGCTCCTTCCGGAAAATAGCTGGCATCTGCATATCAAACTTGCTTGACAGGGCCGGTTACTATACAGACCTGATAGAATTTTTAAATTGCTCACCTTATGTAGCCAATTGTATGCGCAACTGTGAAAAGCAGTGGGCAATCTTAACGAAGAGCAAGAACTGAATACGCCAGAATTTCTCTAGCCGAACTAGCAGACCGTCTTCTTTATCCTCCTCATTGGTGTTGCCACCGCTTACGCTATTATTGCCGACTCAACAAATGCGCGCAATTCGGTTCTTCTCTGCGCTGTTTGGCGCCAGTTGGAAAGTGAAATCAGATCGCTCTCCACCTGATCCTTCCAAAGGAGTGGAGGACTTCCTTTTCCTCTGCTTCCACCGGCGAATGCTGCATCGAAGACTTTTAAAGCTGGAATACTTTCATTAATTCTTCTCCCAAAGTCAGAATCGCCTAATCGTACGTCGACATCGTCTACGCTTCGACATCATATAGTAGGACGGGTAGTTAGGAATGACTTGTAGAGTTTGACTTTAGTTCGTCGAGTGAGGACTTTACTTTTCACTTGCTTACTTAGTCCGAAGTAGCACCTGTTGGCAAGAGTAGATCCTCTGCATTCTTGAAAGAGGCTCCCATATGAGAAAATATATTACCAATCCACCCTTGCCATAGCTGGAGAAATATGTTCTGTTCAACACGTACTGAAAGGAATTTGAAATCTGAGTTGATATTCCATCTCTTACTCCTCGGAATCTACGGAGATCAGGTTATTATAGGCTGATGTTCATTTAACATTACTTAGCTGGAGAGCTTCCCCGAAGCAAAACTTAAAATGGGTTGGCAAATATTAATGGAGACAATCATCTTTTGCGTCGGGATTGTAGCTCTGAAATAACCTCTAGTTAGGTTAGGAATGTGAGAACAACGACGCTACCTACCTCGTTACCTATTCACCTGAATTATCTAATAAACCTCAGTAGTTTGATTATCTTGACATCTTCCAATTGCTAAGGACCATCTAGAAATATGGTTTCGAGATTGTCAAACACACTTTGTATGAGAAATTATCACCTCTTCCTCATCGCCCCTACAGCTCCTAAAACAGCTGCTGAATGGACCTTCTAGTCTTTCAGCGTGCTATGCTATCCAGTAGTGACTTGGGAGAAATTTTGCTGATAAAAGCAGGTATCTACGATAGGTCAATGCTCAGAAGTAATAAAAATCTCAATTCCCAATACATTGGACATCCGCTCACGAAGGAACAGTATTAAAGTAAGGAATTTAATCCTTCAAGATTGAGGCAGAGGCTCTTGCGATGAAGATATGAACCTCGTTGCCCTAAACAGGCAAAGCTCTAAAATAGTGTGTTTTCAGAAAGACGCATTTTTTAGATCAGACTAAAAATGAGTTGCCTCACATTAGTTCGATTATTTCAGCAATAATAAGTCATAATTCCGACCGTGAAGGGTCCTCCCCAACTAGTCCACCTTGAGCCTAAACTGGCATGCATGCCATTCTCTACATCTGCCATCGAGACCACTCCATTACCCTTATGCTGTCTCAAAAAAACTGGAGCTCCATCGCAGCTCATTAGTTTTCTTCTCAAACTTAAGCTCATCTAAGCCATCAGCCGTGCTTTCATATGAAATTTTCTCAAAAGGAATTTAGAAAATATTTGCATTCGCCTTCCAATATTGTATTCGACAACAATTTCGGTTTATTGCAAAGATTTACTACTTTTTTATTTTTGTATATTTAATTTTTATTCTTTTTTTTTTTTTGGCAAAGCATTGGCCGGAAAATCAGCGCAATGCACAGGACTACCGGTCCGAGACGTGATATGTCAAACAGATTTTATGATTAGAGGCGGTCCATCATGGTAAAGACAGTTGCCACAAAAATGTCTTTGTTGCTTGAGAAAAATTGGCTACGACAGTGGGTTGTAGGCGGAAAATATTGGGTTAAAATTATTAAAAAAAAAAAATGTCATATCTACATAAATACAATAACAAATAATTTAATTTATACAGAAAATAGTGCATAAAAATTCTTTTCAAAAAAATTTTAATTAAATCTAATTTTAAAAAGACATTATTTAGTTTAGGTTAATCTCCAACATGATTTCAATCTTTGAAAAAAATATTTTTTATAGAAACATATGTATAATAAATTTTTTTTTTTAATTAAATAAAAAACAGCGAAGAGATGGAACGAATGTCGCGCTACTGTTGATGCTGCTATAATCGCGTAAACGGTGTCTACGCCAGTATAGAAGAAGAAGAATAGCGCAAAAAAAATACAAAATTAAAAAAATGTATTGCAATGTATGTCTTCCTAATGAAGACTTACTGCGGTAAAAAAAACTTTTTTGTGAAAAAAATAATAATAAAAAAAAAGTTATTTTTTTGTGAAAAAATTAATAAAAGAAAAAAAATTTTCGAAAAAAAAATTAAATAAAACTTTTTGAAAAAGTATTTATTAGAATTGAGTAAAAAAATATTTTATGGTAAAAAATTTACTTTAAAATTTTTATAGAAAAATATCACATTTGCTCCACTGTCTCCCTCAAGAATGCTCACTTTGTTGTTAGTCTATAAATTTTATAATTTTATAAAAAGAATTGAGTAAAAAAATATTTTACAGAAAAAAAATTTATTTAAAATTTTTTATAGAAAAATATCATATTTGCCCCACTTTGTTGTTAGTCTATATATTTTAGAATTTTATAAAAAAATATTGAGTAAAAAATATTTTACAGAAAAAAAATGTATTTAAAATTTTTTATAGAAAAATATCATATTTGCCCCACTGTCTCCCACAAGAATGCTCACTTTGTTGTTAGTCCATGTATCTAAACAAAAATTGCGCATTTTGCATATGTCAGCTCGCCAGAGGCATTACATACACACACACGCACACATTACATACAGGACACACAACCATAAAAAGACTGTCCTTACTGAAAGTACGATGCAAACACACACGAGATCCTTTGCATAAGATTCTTTGCACACACACCGAGCACAAGAGAATTTGCAAGCAAATAAAGTGCTGATGATACACAAACAAATAAGAAGAAGAAGAAAAAGAAAAAGTAAACAAACATACAAGTAATATACAAAGAATGAAGGAGAGGAGAGGAGGGGAGGGGGAAAAGAGAGAGTCTGCTTTCAAAAAATATGCAAGAAATAATAGAAAATGTTTACATTTTGCATTTGAGTATGCATTTCACATGCAGTGACCAAAAAGCACACGTAACATGGAATAAAGAACCCCCTGCAAGGCGAGCAAATGAGACCAAACAGCGGTTGGTTGGGCTGAGAAATGAGCGTGGAGTAGTAGGGGAGTGACAGCCGCTCGAATGAGCAACGCAAAAGGCAATTTATCATAAATATTTGTCAAGGCTGGCGGGCAATATAAAGACAAAACATAATAAAAGTACCATACTTAAGGTAGAGCGGAGAGAGGCTGGCCTGATGACCACAGTGGGAGGCTGTACTGAGGCGCTACGAGGAGCGATGCGCAGTGCAATGCACATTTGGTAGAAATCACTGCTTTGCTTGGTTTGCTGGCAACATAGTTATTTTACGGCTCAGCGCACAAGCTGCAGTGCATCTTAAATTTATATTATTTATTCCTATTGTTTTTTTTCATTATTTTTTTTACGTTTCTTTTTTTTTAGCTAAAAGCCAGTGTGTGTGTGTGTGTAAGGAATTTCACTGATGGCGTTAGTGATTGGTTTGGGTTGGCATCCAGTCGCGTATAATGATGCATGTCCTTGTTGCTACCATTCGTTTGATAAATGCATTGCATACACCAACACACACACACCCTCACACATGCATACATGTTTAATTATGCTTACAAAGCAAATTAACATATAAATAAAAATTTAGTCAAGAAAGGCGTAGAAGACAGTGCAAAATATAAGAGAAAGAGTCATAATTTGTGGCTAACAAGCTGTGAAATAAAAAAGTAGAGTCCACATTTCTTGGCATCGGAGTAGACCTCAAGCCGAGAGCTTTAAATAAATCCCTTTTAAAATGAAAAAATTCTGAAAATTTATTTAAGGTGAAGGTGATGGGCCATTGTGTCCTTGTATTACCTAACGAGGGTAGGTTAGGTTGGGTTATGCTGGCAAATATTTTAAGCATGGCATCATTTAGTGCAGTTTTCAGATCTATAAATTTGGCTGACTTAGACAGTATTAATGATGTTGTGGCATCAAACTCATTTTTAACTCAGCCTTAGTCGGACTGAGTACCTCATAAATGATATAAAGATGTCTCCCACTTCGTACTCTTTGGAAAAATGGCGACAGTGGGGTTAGAGACTTAACAAAGCCTGATTTGGGAAGTCAGCTCTTCTACCGCAGGAGAGAGTCACTAAAATACAAGATCCCAGATCAACTGTGAAACACTTCGAACTAGAAGGTTTCCCAAAAACTCAATTTAGGGAATGTTTATTCGTTTACAAAAGCAACAATAATAACAAATTCATCACACCTTTTCTTCAGAAGCTCTAAGGCTCTCGTAGAGTGAGGAAAACTGCGATATGTTGCTAACTCGTAGAGACAGGAGTATTCATAATTGGGAATGTAAGCGAATTCGTTGAGAATCTTGGAGTTTTCTAGGCTCCGTCTGTTAAAGCATGCAGCCACACGAAGCATAGGTAACATCAATAGACTGCTGTAGCATACAGAGACTTAATCTTTGTACGACACCTTCTTCCTTCTTTTCGTTCCACAAGCTTGATCTGTGACTTAGTTTATGTTTTGGAATTATAATTTCTTGTCTCACAGCAGAAATACCACTAAAAAGTATCTTGTAAAAGCACTAATGAAAAGACGATCAATAATAATGATTTCATCCAATCTCTACCAACTCTACTTGTCCACACGAGCCATCCATGTGGGCATACGAGTATATATGGTTTTAGACACCTGTTTCGCGCAGAATTCATGGCATCTAAATGGTTTTCTGCCTTGTTGTTAGCTCATCCGCAGTGTACTTTCCTGTAATATCCCTCGATCCGGGAGTCCAAACTACGTTCCTCCTACAACTAGTCGAAAAGTTATTCAAAATGTTCCCAAATTTTATTGTGAGCTTTGGCATAGTGGCTCTGTGTGAACGTCACACATTAGCCCATCATCAAGATTTTATTCAAGTTTATCAAAAGGACTACTAGTCAATGAGATTTAAGGCCTGGTGGATCCTGCTAAGAACGGATATTCACACTGCCCGAAGTTTTGAAAAATAACCATGTGGAAGTATCGACTCACCCCCACTTCGTCGATATAAAGCGGGCTTCGACAGTATGATAATTTCTGAATTGGATTATCCCACAAAACTGAAAGTTCTTTCAGAATCTGCAAGTAATTCTTCGAGGCGCTCGGTACTTTATGAGATTTCTTATTCTTGGCAACTTCGATTCTTGGGATTTCTACAGATTCTTGGCTGGAGAAAATAATATCAACTAAATACAAAGTAGAGAAGGTACTGCTGCTTTCTTAAGACTCGACAAAGAAGCGAAGTGAATAGATCTGATGGCGAAAGAGGATAAGACAAAATATCTTCTGCATCAAACAAAGAATCCACGCACTTGCGTCTTGGCTTCGAAGTCACTGTCAGCTGCTGTCACGGATCCCCAGTTGTATATAATAATATCGTCCATCTTCGAACCGGCATTAACAACAGTAGTTACTTTGAACTGAGTTCGCAATTGAAAAGTAAAGTCCTCTATCGACGGACCAGCTATAAAGGCTACGACAATGACTCAGCTCCAGGAGTTTTCGACGGAAAAGATTTACGATCCTCTGGGTACAAGCGACGGTGAATACCGCCGGCAATTGTTCGTTGAATTCTACCACATCTACAGCGACATTGATGTAGTTCGGCGAATTAACAGACAGTTGCTACTAGTCACGGTAGGGTTGAATGAAAACATCATAGCTGTGGAGGTATTCTAGGTAACACCAGCCGGCGGAAGCAGAGGACTCGGAGAACCATTGCTCTGTTAGAATTAAAGATGCGGGCAAGAAGCTATCTTCACTTCGTATCACCAATCGCCGAAGACGTCGTAAAGTGGAAACGATTGGTGCTACTGCTGCTCCAGCTAAACTCGCGTAAGAAGTGTCTACATCAACAAAGATGGAAAATACTAGACTTTGCAGGGAGTTCTTTAGATTTCAATATTCTCCAAATTTCATGAAAGTCACTACAATGAGCTTACCATGTGGGTTCTACGGTTGGCAATATTAAATTCTGTCAAAAGCTCCCAACGTCGACTCATCACATGTTGTCATCATCCAGGTTTCCACACCATATAAGAGGAGAGAGGACGTTACGTTACAGTTCGGATCTACAGGCACAAATTTTCTAAAGCATTCTTTGACAAATTTTATGACCTCCAGCTGCTTTCTATGGCTATAGTTCCACATTCGAAGAATAATACTCGAGTTTGGAGAACACAAGTCTTGAGTCTGAAGCTCCTTTACTCTATACTACTTTTTCTCGTTTAATGTCCTTCAGCATAAGCTTTCAGGAATCAGTGAAAATCCCACCCACTTTATAAATTTAATATTTCATTGATTTAAAAAAATAATTTACAAATTTATTTTAAAATTATTTCCGTGCATTTTTTTGTCTTTAATAATTCTTTTAAAGAAATCTCTTAAACAAGTAAATAAAACTAACTTTTTAAGAAAAAATAAAATCCAAAAATAATTCGATATCTTAAATATATCGCACCCGCCCACTTTATAATTTTCCAAAAATAAGAAAAAGGCATTAGACGGCAGTAACACACACCCACACACCCGCATACTGCCAATTACAGATAATTCCATATCAGCCAAATCGCCGCGCCAACAATCAGCACAAAATCCATAGGCAGCATAAATTTCCCACGCAGCGCCGTCTCCATACGATCGATTTCGATAATTTTACGCGCACAACGCAGCCACTGCGTCACTGTGTTCGCCTCCTGCGCCGTGAGTTCGTACTCCTGCTTCGCCGCTGCGTCCTGCGTACGCAACGCAACTGTGATACTTTTACTGCCGTTCAATTGCAACTCCAGCGTAGACCATTCGTAGTGATGACGATAGGCCAGCCGACGCTTACGCACTTCGGTGCAGATGAGACAACGATCGAAGAGAAACACTTTGGCGGCGTATTTCTTGCGCGAACGATGGTGGTATGCCTCGAAGTCGGTGGCGCGTCGGAAGTAGCCTTGCGCGGCGAGATTGAGCTGTAGTTTGGGGAAGTAGAAGTTTGGTGTTAGTTGGATATTTTCGTTTTATTTTTTTTTTTTTAAATAAGAGCAACTCACCTCGGCTATCTCGTCTATCGTTGGCACATCCTCAGCCTGATTGACCACTTCGAGTAGACGACGCATGCGCGTCTCCAGCTTGCAAACCGATGTCAGCACGGGTTTACAGCTAATGCCGCTCTTATAGAATTCCTGTTGGGGGAGAGAAGGAGTAAGGGAGAGCATTATTTTTGATTACTCATTATTAGTTAAACTTAAGGCCACTTACTGATATGAATTGCTGCAGCAGCAAAGGATATCGCGTCAGTCTTTGTATGGGCTGCACAAGGAAACTGTCGATGCCCAATTTGTCGTTTATTTCATTTTGCACATTCTGAAAAAGAAGAAGAGAAATATATTTTTTTACGTAACTGAATGTAAATCTTTAAATAAAAATCTAATTGTTACAGTTAGCGAGTAAAGGCCGGAGGTCGAAGCTTCGAATCTTTACCAGGCCACGAACTAAACATTATTTGTCACCAGTTATGACCTTGTCTTATGATTTGTTAAACAACAATGACTTCATTCAAGTTTTCCTGAGAGATATTTCCGTGTTGTGATAAAATTCCGTACCAACGCCATCTAGCGGACTATTTTTGCAAACTAATGAAATTTATCTGATTTTATCGATACTGTCAGGCGATCGCAATAGTCCATTGGATAGCAGTACGTACTTCTACTACTACTACTACCCATGTCGTGGGTCGTGGTTTGAAGTCTTGGCCAGATCAACGTCCAAAATTATGGAAGGAAAATTCTAATTGCAGTGCTAATAAACAGTGAATATCCAAGTATACTTTTGGCATGACATAAAAATTTCTAATAAAAATTAATCAACTGTTCAGAAGAGGCCTTGAAGAAAACCTCCATTTGTTGGCCAAACATTGAGATATACTCGTATATACCACAAATTTGAAGAGCAGTTCGGCCGAAAATTGCTTCAACGGTTAAAAAGCGTTATAAAGACCTGGATAGTTGTTTTTGTTTTTGTTTTTGTTTAAGAGTTTGAAGTGTTTGTATCAAATTGCTTCGAAAAGGCTGTATGGATTTCTGTGAAATTTTATTTTATTTTATTTTATTTTATTTTATTTTATTTTATTTTATTTTATTTTATTTTATTTTAATTTATTTTATTTTATTTTATTTTATTTTATTTTATTTTATTTTATTTTATTTTACTTTATTTTATTTCTTTATTTTATTTCATTTTATTTTATTTTATTTTATTTTATTTTATTTTATTTTATTTTATTTTATTTTATTTTATTTTATTTTATTTTATTTTATTTTATTTAATTTTATTTTATTTTATTTTATTTTATTTTATTTTATTTTATTTTATTTTATTTTATTTTATTTTATTTAATTTTATTTTATTTGATTTTATTTTATTTTATTTTATTTTATTTTTTATTTTATTTTATTTTATTTTGTTTTACTTAATTTTATTTTTTTATTTTATTTTATTTTATTCTATTTTACCTTTTTATGTTATTTTATATTTTTTATTTTATGTTATTTTATTTTATTTATTATTTTCTTTTCTATATTTTTTTTATTTTGTTTCTCTTTATTTTATTTTATTTTATTTTATTTTATTTTATTTTATTTTATTTTATTTTATTTTATTTTATTTTATTTTATTTTATTTTATTTTATTTTATTTTATTTTATTTTATTTTATTTTATTTTATTTTATTTTATTTTATTTTATTTTATTTTATTTTATTTTATTTTATTTTATTTTATTTTATTTTATTTTATTTTATTTTATTTTATTTTATTTTATTTTATTTTATTTTATTTTATTTTATTTTATTTTATTTTATTTTATTTTATTTTATTTTATTTTATTTTATTTAATTTTATTTTTTTATTTTATTTTATTTTATTTTATTTTATTTTATTTTATTTTATTTTATTTTATTTTATTTTATTTTATTTTATTTTATTTTATTTTATTTTATTTAATTTTATTTTATTTGATTTTATTTTATTTTATTTTATTTTATTTTTTATTTTATTTTATTTTATTTTGTTTTACTTAATTTTATTTTTTTATTTTATTTTATTTTATTCTATTTTACCTTTTTATGTTATTTTATATTTTTTATTTTATGTTATTTTATTTTATTTATTATTTTCTTTTCTATATTTTTTTATTTTGTTTCTCTTTATTTTATTTTATTTTATTTTATTTTATTTTATTTTATTTTATTTTATTTTATTTTATTTTATTTTATTTTATTTTATTTTATTTTATTTTATTTTATTTTATTTTATTTTATTTTATTTTATTTTATTTTATTTTATTTTATTTTATTTTATTTTATTTTATTTTATTTTATTTTATTTTATTTTATTTTATTTTATTTTATTTTATTTTATTTTATTTTATTTTATTTTATTTTATTTTATTTTATTTTATTTTATTTTATTTTATTTTATTTTATTTTATTTTATTTTATTTTATTTTATTTTATTTTATTTTATTTTATTTTATTTTATTTTATTTTATTTTATTTTATTTTATTTTATTTTATTTTATCTAAAAACAAGTTCGCCTTCGGTTTTTTCTTTATAAATATTTAGAAATGAAATTTACCTGCAACCAAACGCGTTGCTCCTGACGCAGCTGCATCGATGTCTTTTTGTTCATCATAAATATCACATAGCAATAAAATTCATTTTTCTGCAAGAAAAATAAGAAAAATTACAAATTAAATAAAATGATTTGCTAAATTAATGTAAACAAATGGAAAAAGAAAATGCAACCACATCCGTTGCGATAATAAATGGGGTTTCCTCCTCTGTTTATGCAATTTTTATAAATAAAATATTATTCAAAGAAAAATAAAAACATAAGTATTGTGTATTTTTATTTGAATAAACTAAATTGAAAAATAATTATATATATTTATATATTACATATACATATGTTTGTATATATTCTTGGAGATAAAATTAGTCATTCTGACATTAGCAAGCCTGTCCATTGCATGAATTACTTATTTATTTATTTATTTTAATTTTATTTTTATACTTGCTGTTTTATTTTATTTATCTTTATATTTTTATATAGTAAATTTTTTTTCTTTTCTTTTTTTTTTTTTGTTTAATTTTGCATCTTTTTGCCCATAGAATTGAGATTTATGTATTTTGGTTTGTAAACATGTTTATTTATTGCCTTCAATTTCGCACATTGACCCACCGTTTCGAAATTTGCTGGACTTTAAAAAAAATTAACTTGACTATGAAGAAAGACATAAATTAAATTTTACACTCAAATAAAACATAAAATATATTCCTACATACGTGTATGTAAATTCGCAAATGACGAGGTCAGCACAAGTAGCGAATGATTAATAGAATTGCATAAATATTTACATACTGGAATGTTAAATTCGAAAAAAGATAAAAACTATAAAGTCATTTCGAAAACGTGACGAATGAGTGTATAAAAGGAAGAGAAAAATATTTATTTTAAATGAGAATAGAGGAGATATTAGATTCAGTATACAAATTCTCATAAATAAGTCCAGCTTTACTGGGTTGTTCTGCTTTCCGATATCTTCTCTCAAGACATCCTATTTCAGTGATGAAGATTATGGTAAAGAGTATTTAATTTGTAGCAAGTATAGTACGATTTTCTCAAAGAGATAACGCTCTGCAATTCGATTCAGAGTGCAAATTCTCAGGTTAGGTCGAAGTGGCTGATGCCTTACGGCATCTCAAATTCTACACAGTGCATACGACTAAAGCCCACTACTTCTTCACTTTATATTGTGTCTTTATTTCATTTGTAGCTACCTCCGACAATGAAAAAATTTCACCTTTAGGCAGTTTATTGGTTATCTCAAAGCCTTAAAAACCTTGAGGTCTTTCACTTTTGCTGCCAAGGGGCCAAAATGACTACTTCAATTTACGAAAAGAACAACAATGTTCTTTACACTGGAGATGCAATAAAGAGTGTTGCTGGGCAGTTTGGGTGTATGCAGTATGTCTACCAACATCAATAGTGTATTATACATAGTCTATGCCGGACCTAATAGGTCCGTCAGTTCAACCTAACCTAACTTAATTAAATTTTGTTTTGACTATTGGTCTACTAATTATTTGCATAGTGTACTTAATTATCATTTTTATATTATATACGCGTACAAAATTTTTTAAATTTAATTTGCCCCCATTTGAGTTTAGTTTTGTGCAATTTTCTATTTAATTAATTATTCCAGGCACAAACATACATATGTATATCGCCTTCATAAGTTTCACAACATTAGCATTGATTGAATTTGGCTACACTTTACATGCGTCCATTACACACATACACGTACTTGTACATACCCTCCTCTGAATTGAAAGTGTCAACGAGTAGTTTAAAGAAAACGAATGACAATAAATTATTAATCAAAGACACACTTCAATTTGCAAGTAAAAAATGCTGTAAACGATTGTAATGAAGACATGAATATTTGGCAACTTTACCTTCAACGCAATACATAACTATTATACCTATATAACTATTTTTGTATATTTGTATGCTTTATTGAGCTCATTGTCATTATTAGATGTTTTCTAACACCTGTGCTCAGAAAAAAAAAATAAAAAAAAAATAAATAAATAAAAATTGGCAATTCTTATGCTAATTAAACGTCAGTTGTAGAGAATTGGGATTTATAGTATTTTATTCCTTTATAAAAAGAAAAAATAGAAAATAAGAAAATAGGCAATTTCATTACTACTTTATTTCTTTGTACTTTTTTCAAATTAAAAATCACCACTGTTGCGAACGTGTTCAGTTTAAAAAATATCGAGCAAGGCGAAGTGAATTCATTTTATATAACATACTTTTATTTTTTTTTTTTACTATTCATTTTGGCCAATTTTTTTATTTTTTTTTATTTTATCTGTCGGCCGTTCGGAGGCGACTTAAGTCCCTCCATTTCTTGGGGAAATATCAAGGTACAAACCACAAATTGAAGAAAGTGCTCGGCTATTTAGCAGCCAGTGAGTATTAAATTAATTTATTTTTTTTTTAATTCCAAACTAGCCACCCACCCACTCCATTAAGCGTGCACCTCAATTAAGTGGACAAAAATCGGTCGACGGTGAATGTACGCCTAAGGTAGGTTGAATTGTATATACGAGCAATTATAATAGTTAATATTACTTTCAAATAATGCTTTTACTAATATTCTCCTCAGGATCTCTACTACTTTTTCTACTACTTTTTCTACTACTTTTTCTACTACTTTTTCTACTACTTTTTCTACCACTCTTTCCACTAATTTTTCTACTACTATTTTTACTACTGTCTCTACTAAAATTTTTATAATTATTTTCACAACTATTTTTTCTACATTTTTCTTGCCTATTTCATTTTTACTATTTTGTAATTATTTTTACTACTGTCGATTTTTAATGTTTCTACTACTATCTCTAATAGCTTTTCTATTGCTACTAGATTCTCTACTATAATATTATATTATATCAATTAACACTGCGTGTTAAACGTTATTTGTGCTACAAATGTTATCTGGTACTATTTTTATAACTCTTTCTACTACTATTTTTATAATTATTTCGAATGCTATTTTTTTAAATTTTTTTCAGTACTGTGTGTATAAATATGTCTACTACCACTTTTATCACTGTTTCTGCTACTAGTTTTATAACTATTTCTGCTCCTATTTTATTCTATCACTGTTTCTGCTTCTGATTTATTTTATTACTGTTTCTGCTACTAGTTTTATAACTAATACTAATCTACTGCTATGTTTCTAAATATGTATGTACACTACTATTTTTCACTATTTCCGTTAATATTTTATAACTATTTTTGCTCTTATTTGGCTTC
Source organism: Ceratitis rosa (assembly GCA_037013455.1). Lineage (NCBI taxonomy): Eukaryota > Metazoa > Arthropoda > Insecta > Diptera > Tephritidae > Ceratitis > Ceratitis rosa. The sequence goes on along the minus strand of JAWMAG010000013.1, from coordinate 17,148,308 downwards.
TATTTTATTTTGTTACTATTACTACTACTAGTTTTATAACTATATGTATAACCATTTTTATAACTATTTCTACTACTATGTTTAAAAATATGCCTACATATATTTTTGCAACTAATTCTACTACTAATTTTTGACTATTTCTCTATACTACTACTATTTTTATAACTATTTCGATTTTGTAAATATTTCTGCTACTATTTTTATAACTATTTCTATTAAAATTTTAATACAATAACTATTTATGTTATTACTTCAGTACCTACTATTTCTATTACTATTTTTATATCTATTTCATTCATGTTTTCACTGTTATATTTATAACTCTTTCTGCTCCTATTTTATTATTATTTCTACTACTATATATTCTTATTACGGTTTCTACTGCTGTTTGTAGCTATTTCTACTACTATTTCCATAAGTATTTTAGCTACTATTTCTATAACCATTTTTGCTACTATTTTTATAACCATATCTATTATTATTTCAGTACCTCCTATTTCTACTACTACTTAAATTAAACAAAGATCGCAGTTAAATTTTCACGCACTCAAAATATATTTACTTTCATTTCTATTAATTTTAATTGTTCATATAAAAAATGTCGCTGCTTGAGTTTGGTTTTTCCTTGAATTTTTGTCTTTTATTAAATATAATAAATTAAACTTTCCATGCTTCGAAATCTGACATTCACCAAAACAAAAGAGTTCAATAGGTCAGACAGCGAACAACTTTTTAAATATAATTTTTATGATGTATGTATGTTAACATATGCAACATGCATGTCTACGTAATTTAGTACAAACACACCCGATTGCATGACAGTCTGTTTATTAAGCATGAAAAATTAATTTTTTTATTATTACAACAAAATTAATGAAATAAAAGTATATAAAAGGGAAGATTGAAATTATTATGAGAGTTTTGTCTGTTTTTTCTCAAACGTAAACAATGCCGCATCTGTGCTTATATGTATGTATGTATGTTTGTTTGTATGTCTATTTATTTATGGCAGGTAAATGCTATCACGTACGGGAACTGCGCAACGCATAAATGCATATTATTTCGCTTTAATGGAATTATAATAAAGATAGTGGGAATTTTTTTTCGTGGAAATGGTATGTATGTATGCACATATGCATGTTCACATGTACATAAATATATACAATTGCGTGCTTGCATTCAAAATACAAATCTATATATTTGTTACTTGCAATTATTTTATATTGTGGGTAACTCCGGCTGAAATTGGTTACTAATGAGTTTAATGTAACAAATTGAATTTTTCGTGTATTTTCTATAAAAAAAAAACGCTCCTATTTTTCTTTAATACTAGTTCTTACAATATAACCATTACTAATGTTACAGCTTTCACTATCTTTACCTGGAATGCGTTGGATTACATGAAGAAATACTATTTCTACAACATTTTTACTACTATTTTTATTGCACTTCTATTATCTTATCACAGCTGCTATTTTTAGTACATATCAATTTTTTCTACAACTATTTTTAATACTACCTGCTACTACTTTTTTACACTTCTACTACTATTTTTACTGCATTTGTACTACTGCGCCAGCTACCATTTCTAGTAAATACATAAATTTTCTACTACTATTTCTACAATACTTTCTACTACTATTTCTACTGCATTTTTTCTACTATTCCTACTACATTTCATTTACGTTTTTTAGATTTTTACTGCCATACCAGCTACTATTTCATGCATATTTCATATGATTTTCTACTACTATATCTTTCACATGTTTACTACTATTTTTTATAGATTTTTTACTGTTGTCTGCTACATTTTTAAAATTATTTTTAATACTGTTTCTGTTGTTGTTGTTATAGCCGCAAAAATATTCCTCAAAGTAATTTTTGGGGAATGTTGCGGGAATGACAGTCCTTGGCCGGATAAAAAATCCGGGTCGTTCCGGTATAAAGACCCGACTGTCGCGGGAACTATTGGATTTTAGTCGCCTCTTACGACAGGCATGCCTTACCGCGGGTAAATTCTTGAACCCCTAACCCGCAGGGGTATTTAATACTGTTTCTACTACATTTCTGCTACCATACCAGCTCTTAACTCAGATATGTTTAATTTTGTTTAGTATTATTCTGCTAAATATCTATTACCACTTTCACTGCTATTGTTTCCATTACAACTATTTCTACTACATATCAAATAGTACTATTACTACAAATACCACCACATCCAGCATTTTGAATACCATCACTAATACTACCACCACAATTACTACTACTAATACTACCGTTAGTTAGTTGTTCTACTACTATTTCAATGCTACTACTAATTCTATTACGAATTTTATTACCTTTACTTCATTCTCACCTAATACTTCTATAACAATGTCTACTGGAGTTTACTGTTGCATACTGTTCTATTCTACTACTATTTGTCACAACTTTCAGCTGCAGTATATACAACTCTTTTACATTTTACGTTTAGTAAACTCCTTGTGCCTCTTCAATTAAATTTCTATTAATTTTTCTGTATAATTGCTATAACTGTATTCCTTTTGATTCAACTCGAATACTATCTACTACTATTTTTACTAACATTTCTGCTAATTTTTCCAGTATTTACACTACTTTTTCCAGTTTTATTTTCGCTACTCTATCTATTACTTTTATATAACATAACTTCATTTACTACTATTTCTATTTCTACTACTATTTTTTCTACCATTACAGTTCCTAAAAAAATCTACTACTATTTTTAATACTAATTCTACTGCCTATTATAAAATTTTTTTATTTTCTCTACTACTATTTCTAGTACACTTTCTACTACCTTTTCTACTACTCTTCGTACTTTTGATTCCTCCTACCTCTTCTACTATCATATCTACCAAGTAAAAGTACTACTATTTCTAGTACACTTTCTACTACCTTTTCTACTACTCTTTGTACTTTTGATTCCTACTACCTATTCTACTATCATATCTACCAAATAAAAGTACTCCAATATTATTATTATTTTGTTTTACTACAATTAATATTTCGCTGGCTTGTACTAATAATTCTTTAATAATTTTTGCTTTATACCTCTACTATCATACTATTTCGTCCATTTTCATTATATGTATACCCTACTAAAAAAAATGTACGTCTGTACGCAAGTAATTCCCCAATTAAAACTGCATTAGTGCATAAAATTTTATCAGCAAACATTTTCCTCAGTTTTTTTCAAACTCATTCTGCATTCACTGCATATCTAGAAAAGTCACAAATCCCTCAGCTGGCCACAAAGCGACAATGCGTATTTGCTTTATGTATTAGGCGTCAAATACAATGCAAATAGTATTATACATATACATATATATGTAAGTAGATATTGTATGTATAGAAATGTCTATAGATAATTATGCCCATAGCAAATACACAAAGCCTACTCCTCTTTATATACGTCTCAATCATTGTACAAATACTCATAGATCATAAAACTGCATTGGAGTATGAAAGACTGAAGAGAAGGGAATTAAGGGAACAAGAGGCAGACATATAATGAATGGGTGAAAGAGTGCCCATAGTTTGTATAGGTATGAGCATGTTTGTGTGTATGTATGTGTATTAGCAATGAAGTCACAGAGTTTATATTATGGTATGTTTGCAAATTACAGTTATGTTGGCCATTTACTGCTTGTGCGGCGCACACACACATTTACACATACATATTTACTGCAATTATGATGATAAAATGTTATAAAACGACAAACGACCAAACGACAATTGAGATAATGGATTTATAAATGTTCCTACTACCAGTTAAATTTATTTATTTAGAACACAACTGGAGCAAGAGGGAATGCGAAAATGGCTGGCGAGAGCTCGATGAGTTGTTATCAAATGTTTTAGGGAATATCTATTGGAGCAGACAACCAGCGAGAAATGTAGCTAACTTTAATAGATTTGTTAACGCTAGAACTTCTTTTAAGAGAAAAACACGCTGTAAAAATCTTTTATAGTGATATTTCTACTACTAATTGTGATAAGGATTCTGCTACCTTTTTTAGTACTATTTCTACAACTATTGCCATTTCATATCTATTGCTATATCTTACTCGGAGGCGGCCTTAAAACTACTTTTTTCTAATATTTCTACAACTTTTTCTACTACTAATTATACTACTTTTTACGAACATTCTGTTATTATTGGTACCGCCTTTCCTACTACTCTTTATACTAATACCTTTTTTACAATTTTTTCTGCTACCTTTTCTACTACTATTGTTATATTCGGCTTACTACTCTTTATACTAATACCTTTTTTACAATTTTTTCTGCTACCTTTTCTACTACTATTGTTATATTCGGCTTGAAACCTTAAAACCTACACCACACATTATAGGAGAAAGTCTACTAAAAATCAGTTTAGCGGTTATAATTCGCCGATTATATATGGTACATACTTATATAAGTCCAATATCATATAAGAAAAAGTACTAGTTCGCCGTACATGACTTCAAAGTTTCTACTACTACTACTACTTTTTCCAAAAATCTCCTTCCAAAGGACAGCTGCCTCCTGGGAGCAACAAAACTATTGATAAAAGTTCAACACGACATTCATCAAACGTCAGTTAGTCTTTTTTGATAATATCATATCATACAATCTGAACTCTCTTGAGAACCTAGGTATAAGATTAGACTAGGCTTCGCTATTCAACCACTTAGGTTGTTGAGTGAACCTCATTAGATCAATTATCTTGAGGCAGACCAACAATAATGTGAGTCTCGAAATTTCAAAACCAAACCTTGAACAAAACGGGTAGCCTGATAGAAGATGGTAAAGCTCTCCGCTCCTGCAACATTTCCTACTCAGTCTTTCGGCTTGTGGTTTAGCAAAATACTTTTATTAGCTTGGAGATATATTCAGTTATATATTTAAAGCATACATTTTGAGTGATATTTTCCTAAAAGAAATACCAATGCGATCTTTAACGAGAAGAATCTGCTTTATTATGTTTTTCCTTACAGTTTGTCTTGTCCTTATAACCCAAGCAAGAGTCTGGTAGTTATTGATCTCCAGTATAGTGAGCCGCTTCTGCTATCTACTGGTATACCAATGGTTTGAAGCCTCATTCGGCAACTCCTATACACACATCGTAAAGAGCTGTTGGTATGATCCAACGTAGATCCAATGACAAATCTAAGGACTACCGCTGATGGCTCTTAAGCTTGATAGAGGGAAACCTACTAAACGACAGGGGCATTGTCGTATCCTGTACAAAGTTTTCTCTTGATTTCCCAGAGGAACTATGCTGCATTTGTATGGTCATCATTAGAGTCAAGAGTCGCAGAGAGAGTTTACTATGTAGTCAATACAAACAGATTTCTTCGACCGAACAACCTTAACCTCAACCAGCCATTTAATCAAAGAGAGTGACAACAATTACCCGCTGGGTAACTAAATATTTACATACATTTGTATTCAAGAGTGTGAATTCCGAGTAGGAAATATTTTATGTGTACGAGTGTGTGTACCCATCAGACATGTGTCTGCTTGTTTGTCAGCCTGTTGTGGACAGTCAGTTTGTGGTATTTAAATCGAAAAGCAAATATTTGATGCAACCCTGTGAAGTTGTGAAATGAATGAGTTTATTAAAATTATAAGCAATATTTGTAGGCAATGTAGGAGATAACAGTATAGGAGACACAAACGAGTACATGCAACATATGAGTGAACTGGGAAATAGAATTATATGCATATATGTACATATGTATGTACATACCTACATATTTCTGCAAACATTTATCATAGGAATGTGATAAGCATTTATGTCAATATAAATAAATAAAGAAGAGAAAACTCAGTTCATACGTTAATACATATACTCATATTTAAGTATTTAAATTAACAAATTATACATATACCTATGTTATATACATATGTACATTTGTAATATACATATACTCGTATGTATAGTCCTTAAGAAAAATTCTTGTCTGCTGCTCTTTTCAAATGCAGTAGTTCCCCTGGGTGAATGTCATCATTTATTTATTGATTTATTGAACTGATACAATAATATATACAATATACCATACATAGGTATATATGAAAATGTATGTGATTTAATAAAATTACAAATCCCTGAGGTGAGCTTCACTTTTTTTTTAGATTTTATTAGAGTTATTTATAGTGCTGATTTGATGTATTTTTTTCCTAAATCTCTTTGGTAATAAAACTCTCTTGCTGCTGTTGCTGTCTAGACATTTATGCTGAAGGCAGGGGGTTTTTCAAAAAGCTTGCCCACTCAGCAGTAAACAATAATACAAATCTTAATCTTAAAACTGTATAATTTTATTTACATTATGGGGATGATATTTATACAGGCAGAAATCCCTACATACATACATATGTACATATTAACATACTTATGTACATATTTGCTTTCTTTTGTTTATTCAATCTTTTCTCTGTTCTACTGCTTGTCGTGTAACCATACAAGTGGTGGACTTTTTCAATTTCTATTGCTCTTTTTACTACTATTTTACAACATGTCTACTACTTTTTCACTACTATTTTACTACTTTTTTACTACTATTTTACTACTTTTTGTTAAAACTTTACTACTATTTCTACTACTTTTTGTTAAAATTTTACTACTATTTCTACTACTTTTTACACCACATTTTCTACTACTATTTCTACTACTTTTTCTACTGCGCATTTTTTATACATTTCCATTTCGTCTGCTACAACTTTTTCGTTTAACATTTTAACTTCTTTGTTTTACTACTCTTTCTAGCACTATTTTTACTACTACTTCTACTATTATTTTTACTAATCTTTCTACTACTATTTCTAGTAATATTTTTACCAGTATTTCTATTTCTCTTGCTACTACTATTACTATTCCTCTTTTTACTGCTATCTTTTCTACTACAATACTTTTTTCACTTTTATTTCTAGAGCATAATTAATGGTAGGGAAATACCAAATACCAATTCTATTACCAACTCCATTATCAAAAATTAATTCTACCAAAAAGTAGCAAATATCTAGTAAAAGTAAAAAAACTAATTTTCTCCACAGCTCTTTTTACTACGCTTCTACTGCTTTTTCTTATACTATGTTTACTACTATTTCCGCCACTTTTTCTACTAATATATCTTCTACTCTTCTACTACTCTTTTTACTACTTTTTCTATTTCTCTTCCTACTACTATGTGTTTATATTCCTCTTTCTACTACTTTCTGCACTTAAAAGTAGTGGGAAAATACCATTAATTATGCTCTTATTTTTACTACTATTTCTATTATTATTTTTACTTTTACTTTGCCTTTTTCCGCGGCAATATAATATAGAGCGACAGAAACACTGTTAACTCCTGAAAAGAAATATTGAGTAGCAGGAAACAGCACTCATTTTCCAAGTAACTGCTCAACGCTTAATTATGATAGATTTCGAAATTTTGAGATTATTTTCCTGAGAGATCTTCGATCTCAATGACCTAAAGAAATTTATTAGGAACTCCAAGTTATTAAACAGCGATAGTTAGTGGTCAGAATATCAACTTGATATATCGATATTTTGCACGTTTATTGGCATTATCCACTTTCCCATCAAACATAACTCAAACATACTGATTAATACTATTTATTTTATTTTTGGTGTCTTCTAATATTCTTTTATCTTAATTATATTACTTTTTTTCTTTGTTTTTTTATTATTATATTTATTCTATTTTATTTTTTTATATTTTTTTATTATTATTTGTTACTCGTTTTTTTGTATTATTTATTTTTTTTTTTAGTTTCCATACTCAAATTCCACATCTGTTGAAGTAATTCCAGACTGTCATTATTCCGCATGGCATTGACAATTGTGGGCGGTTCACATAAAAAGTTTATTGTGCAAATGAGGCAATTAAGCGGAATGCACTAATCTATGTGTGAACATATGTATGAATATTGTATTTTGATTGTATGTATATACATATATTTATCTAACAAAATACCACATGTAATTGAATGCCAAAAAATACTTCATTATTAACACAATAATAATTATCTTTTATATACATAAATATGTATGTAAAATATGAATAAGTCATTGTTGTTGTATAATGTATGAATATATGATATTCCAAGCAAAGAGATCTCGACATTGAATTAAGATAAGCAAATATTTACATATATATATGTAGAAACCCTTTCATTACTATGCTCTGTATATAATTATCAAAAAAATATATATGTATGTGTTTAATATCAGCATTTAATTGTTATCTATTAAAGTTGGGCGCTCCCGTCAATTACTGAGCGAGCAACGTCCTACGCTGATTTCAAACTGTTAATTTTATGATTTACTCTAAGTGAGCTCATACATATCTACATATTTGCACTCGAATATAAGTGTATGTATGTCTGTAGATTGATAAATTTTTCACTCGAATTCTGTCTGATCAATAAAATAGTACTCAAATCACCATGAAATTTCAGTATAATTAATTAATATCAAATCAAATTTGATTGTCACCCCAAAAATTGGCAATAAAATGTCTGAATATCTTTTATTTATCTGCAGCACAGCTGAATGTTATTCTATTCACATTTATATATTGGTAAAAAAAATATAAAAACCTAAAATTAAGAGATAAAAAACCTGTTCACACTGCCACTTAATTAGCTAATTGAGAATGTTTCAGCAATTAAACATCTAATTGAAACAAAAACGACCTTATGGTAGTAAAGCTACATAATTAAATAGCTATTAGTAACTATAGTTACAGTGGATATTGGAAGACGAGCCTGGACCTTTCGAAGGCCCACTGCGGTAGTTAGTAAATAAATGGAGAGAAATGTAGTGTATTTAAGATAATTAAATATTAAATTAAATAAGAAAACAACATATAGTATTCTTTTGGCTATTATTAAATTATCCGTCCACTTTTTACTCAAAAAATCTAGGCTGAACTTTGACTATATTGATTGGAAAAGTGCAACAAGATTTTATAAAAAATTAAAAATGTCAGCTTTATTTCGAAAAAAAATTCACAAAAAAATTTACTACAAAATAAACTAATTATGTCAGCTTAATTAAGCATGTGTGAACAGCAAAATCAGTGAAGTAATCAATTTAAAAGCTTATTGCCCTGAAAGGAACATTTCTTCAGCCTATAAAATTACAGTGAAAGTGAAGCACCAGGAGATGGCAAACTCGAAAGCCCAATCGGTGACCATGGAGTCAAACGTCAAACCCAACCATCGTGAAGTATTTACAGCAGCCGATGGCTTACCGACTGAGCTACTGAAGCTGCTTTGCAAAAATTGGTCGGATGACTGTATGTCTGACAATTTGAATCGAAGTATGCTCTGCCTAATTCTATAAGGACCTAACATACTGGTGTAAGTCAATGATATTGATATAATTGTTCTTAATAGTCCCCCATTCTACAGAATGGATAAAGAAATAAGGCAATTGAGGAGTAAAGTCCTCTTTCGACAAACAAAACCCGAACTTGCTATCCAGATGCGTTGTCTATAATAATAATAAAGCAGTCAATGGTAGGACTTTTTAAGTGAAAGGTTTTGCGAACGAATTATGGTATTTTGAACCTTAGCAACGACGAATATTGCAGATGCACTTGACGAAATACCCAACGGTGGAATCAAAGGCAGAGTTAGACCTCTATTCGAAAGATAAAGATTGACATGAATTAAAAAATATTAATATAAAAATCGGTTATAAAACGCCAATGATATACTCGCCTCATATACTAGGTGTGTTAGTTGAAGTTTACCGGTTTTTTCGATAAAGAAAACACTTAATTTTCAGAGGAATCTCAAAATTTTTTTATTTAAAGTATTGACCATTGGTTTCTACACATTTCGCCCATCTCTCAGGCAAATTATGGATACCATTCCAAAAAAAAACTTTTTCACTTTCGAGGCAAACCATTCGACGAGCCATTTTTCGACTTCTTCAAAGTTAGCGAAGCACTGCTCTGCAAGGGAGTGTCCCATCGATGCGAAAAGGTGATAGTCGGATGGGGCGCGGTCTGGAGAGTACGGCGGGTGCGATAATATTTCCCTATTAAGTGTTTTTAATGTGTCTTTCACCAGTTTAGCGGTATGAAACGGCGCGTTGTCATGTTGAAAGATAACTTTGCTATGTCTTCGGGCCCGTTCCGACCGTTTTTCGATCAACACATGATTCAAATTGATCATTTGTTTTCGGTAGCGATCCGTGTTCACCATTTTACCAGGTTTTTACAACTCGTAGTACACCACACCACACTGGTCCCACCATCTATTGTACTAGTAAAACCGGCACACTTCAACAAACACACCTGGTACTTTCCTCTGAAAACATCATCTCAGTTATAATTAATCTTTTTCTCATAACTTTTGTTAAGTCATTTCTCTGCGAATGTTGAAAATAAAGAAAATGCGCATTTCTATTCAATCTTTTTTTATTTTTTATTTTTTTTTTTGTTATTTCATTATTTTGCTCTCCATTTATTCGTTTTCATGTCCAACGCAAAAATGCTTTGCATGCCAAATGCTAAGCGCTAAGCAGTTAACCAAGCGTGCGGACATTGAAAAAAGAGTGAAGTGACGTCATATCTCCCAAAGCGTATTTTTTTCATTTCGAATATTCGAGTCAAACAACTTCAAATACAACAACATTTCAGCGTGTTTAACTGCTGTTAAAAGTTAAAGAATAGTGTTGTTTTTGTTTTTTTTTTAATATTTGTTTTTAGTTTTGTTTTAATTCAGGCATAGCGTGGCGGTTATTTTTCGAGTATTTATTGACATTCCACAAGCTTAAATGCAAATATGCAGGTAAGTAAATACGTTTTTAAGATATTCAAATATAAAGTGGGAATATATATATAAGTAAATGTATGTATGTATGTACCATATGTATAAGTAAGTACAAATATAAATTTGCCTTTATCAAGGTGTGTTACACATTTTTTGACAAAGCGTTTTATTTATTTATTTTTTTTTCTGAACTTAAATTGTCGCTTCAAGCAATTGTGTTGTTGTTTGCCGGCTTTCGTTATTGCTCTTTCGTGAATTTCGCAAATTAATGCCTGCTGGCTGAATATTGAATGGGTATTTGATATTTTAAACACTTTTAGGTGCAATTTGTGCAACTGAAAATAAGTGGTTTTCAAATAATATTAATTCTGAATATTAATAGTGAATTTTTAAAAGTCCATCTACTATATAATTAAAATTTAGCTAGATCTTAAGGGCAAATGAAATTGTTTGGTTTTAACGATTTTATTCAGCTTTCGGCGAGGACATGTATTGTAAATATAGATCAATAAATACTAAATTAATATTGATTATGACAGAAACTGAAATAGTAAACCTAAACATTTTTACTTGAAAACATAAAATATATTATTATAAGTTTATTCTAAGCCACCTCCCAATTGCTGATAGATTTTTATGAGAAGCTTTTATTTCGTGTCAGATATACACACGGAGGGCTTGACATTCCCTGTCGAGGTTCGAGTGCATTTAGAAAAAATTAAGATAATTCTTTTTTAATTTATTTTCTATAATTTTGAATGTTGATCAGGCCAGGACTCACACCAAGGACTATCCACAAAATAGACATGATAGATACCCATGAAATGTAATGGCAATTGTTGTAGAAAAATTTAGTAAAGTGGGTTTTAGCACAAATAGTAGTAGAAATGACAGTAGAAAAAGTAGCATGTAAGAGTAGGAAGTGGAGAAACTGTGAGTAAACCTATATTAGAAATAATTATAAAAAAGTAGGAGAAATAGTACTATAATAGTAGTAGAAATAGTACTAATATATTTGTAGAATTAGTTATGAAAGTAATATTGGAAATAGTACTAAAATATTAGAAGAAGTAGTAATAGCAATTGTTATAAATAGTAGTAGAAATAACACTAAAATAGTAGTAGAAATAGTAAAAAATACTAGATATTGTTATAAAAATAGTAGTAGAAACAATACGAAAATAATAGTGGAAATAGTACAGAACTAGTACTAGAAGTTGTTATAAAAATAGTAGTAGAAATAATACTTAAATAATAGTAGAAATTATACTAAAATAATAGTAGAAATAGTACTAAAATAGTAGAAGTAGTACTAATATAGTTGTAGAATTACTTATAAAAGTACTATTTGAAATAGTACTAAAATATTTTTAGAAGTAGTAGTTAATTATAAGTAGAAATTGTTATAAACAGTAAAAGAAATAACACTAAAATAGTAGTAGAAATAGTACAAAGAGGAAATTGTTACAAGAATAGCAGTAGAAATAGTCACAAAAACAATATTAGAAATAGTACTAAAATAGTAGTAGAAGTAGTACTAAAATAGTAGTAGAAATTGCAATAAATAGTAGTGGAAATAATACAAAAATAGTAGTAGATATAATACAAAAATAGTAGTAGAAATTGTTATAAAAATAGTAGTACAAATAGTACTACAATAAAAGTGTAAATTGTTATAAAAATAGTAGTAGAAATATTTATAAAAACAGTAGTATTAGAAAACGTATGTATCACAAAGAAGTATGGGCATGTAATGTCAATTGATATAGTAGTAGAAAAGGTAGCAGAAATAATAATAGAAACGATAATTAAAAATAGCAGAAATAGTTATAAAAATAATAGGAGAAATACTAAGAAAAAATGCTATAAAAAATAGTTTCAGGGTGAGAGCTCAACAAGTGGAAAACCTGGTAAGAGAGAAATCAAGAGCGTCTTGACTTTTTCCGAATTTATTTATTTTATTTACTTAAACTAATTTGCATTAAATAATTATTTTACATCAATTAAGTTCACAATTTTGCTTAAAATGGAACTCATTAAACATATAAATTTATTTATGTATGTATTTCAGCGTAAAAGCGTTTTCAGCAACAAATTAAAATATTATTGATTTATAATACATTTAAGCGAGCTCGTCTCACTAAGATCGAATCCAATTTAAGTTAAAAATTTCACAGATAATAAATCTCTAAATATAAATAACAAAAATTATATTAAAAAATAACAACAAATCTACGGAATGAAAGCAAGAGTCTAGACACTCGGTAGATTTTTGTGAATTTCTGTACTTTGCTCTGGTAATATGTTCCTGCTCCAAAATTTATTACTGACATCACCATAAAAATTATTCGGTCGAACTGAGACGTCGAATTTTGTTAGTATGCATGAAGAGCACATAATAATTGATAAAGTCAATTTAGACATATATATGAACATATGTATATAAAAACACATATACTTGTGTAGTTTAGTCATTATATAGTTTAATTCCAAATATTTGTATACATATGTTTGCCAATTATCATCAATACGCTGACTTATTTGCTGATTTATGATTTTTTTTCACCTAATATACACGTATAATTGATTCAAAGTTTAGTTTATATATTTAATTATAAGCACAAACATATATTTTTTGCAATCACCTTCAACTTTTAAACATTTTTCACTTTTTTGTACCAAATATAAATACGAAAATGATTTAATATTTGGCGTGACAAACGCCAGCAGTTATTCGAGCGGCAATAAATAGAGACAAGTTAAGTTTAAAGCTTCCAAATTTGCATAGTTAAATAGATAATTAAATAAATTAACACTATATGCATACACACAGATGTATATACAGTGAGACGCTATAAATTAGGTCATATTTGAAAGAAATCCATAATTTTGACTTTTATTATAGAACGGCGGACGAAAATCACTTCAGCGGTTACAAAGCGGCAATTACATACATATATGTATGTAAAAGAGATTATTAAATCTACTTTATTAGTCTTTCTTTAAAATTTTAGAACGATCGGCTAAAATGGAGACGAGAAAACGCAAAATAGCTGAGGATAGGTCAGACGAAATTCCACCACCGACGCAAACAGAAATTCGCCATGTGATTCTCTTCGGGACCCCGGTGATTTCTGGTTATTTCCAAAAATTAGAAAAAATTTAAAAGGAAATGTCCTTAATAGCAACGAGGAGATATTAATGCGGTCAATACTGAAATTGATAAGTTTTAAAAGAAAGATTTTGGAAACTGTTTTCAAAAGTCGATCTATTGGCTTAAGAAATGATTACGAATAAATACAAAAAGAAGTTTTTTTTCTGGTCAGCTCACCGAACTTTTGTTAAACCCTCGTATATATAAACGTATTTATTATACTACTACTTCTAAGCAGTTCTTACGAAACCTTAAACTACTTACTTTATTATTATATACCCGTATACATGCTTAATCATATGTACAAATATATTATATATTTTCAAACAAATATCTTTACAATTCTAATTACCCAAGCTTATTTTTTAAATATAATATACAATATTTATTTTTTTATTATATATATAATATTAGCGAAAAGTCACTATTTTTGAGTTATTCAAAAATTTTTATTTTTTTTAAATCCACATGCCTGAGGTTAGCTTAACCATATTGAATTTCGCTGACTCTCTTAATAGTTCAATGGCTCGTGAACCCACGCAACATTTACCTTTCAACAAGTCAAATTGCTAAAGTAATGATTTTTTAATGGTTTGAAAAAAAAAAACTCAAAAATGTTAATTAAGCATACAAAAACGAAAGATATGACTTTGCATATTTTTGAGATTTTTGAAAAAAATAAATAAAAAAAGTAAAAGTAAATAAACAAAATAAAAAAAAATATAGGAAAATAAAATAAAGTTAATAAAATAAAATAGAGGAAAGTAAAGTAAAATAAAAAAAAATAAAATAAAATAAAATAAAATAAAATAAAATAAAATAAAATAAAATAAAATAAAATAAAATAAAATAAAATAAAATAAAATAAAATAAAATAAAATAAAATAAAATAAAATAAAATAAAATAAAATAAAATAAAATAAAATAAAATAAAATAAAATAAAATAAAATAAAATAAAATAAAATAAAATAAAATAAAATAAAATAAAATAAAATAAAATAAAATAAAATAAATAAAACAAAATAAAATAATTAAATAAAAAAATTAAAAGGAAATATGGTAAAAGAAATAATATAAATAAAAATAAAACTATAATAAAATAAAATTTACAAAAAATAAAGTGGAATAAAAAATTAAAATAAATTAATTTAAAAGAAAAAATAAATAAATAAAAATAAAATAAGATAATAAAATTAAAAATAAAATAAAGGGAAATAAAACTTCAAACAATTATTTAAAAAAGTAAAATTAAATAAAAAATGAAATGAAATAGACTAGAATAAATAATCTATAGTATATAAAAGTGGATGTATGTATAATATAATGTATCTGTGACTTCGAAACTACGAAGCCAATTTTGTTAAAATTTTCAAGAAAGCTTCATTGAAACCCGGAGGGTGTTCCCGCGATGTTTGTTCGATTTGGTTGAAAGTTGGTAGGTTGGTAGGTTTTTGTCTAGATTAACATATAACATATACTATACTCTCTTTCCGGGAAGGTGATAACATGTCAACAGATCGACACAAATAGATATGATTTTGATGAAAATATACATGGATCTTTGGATATCACTATGTCTTGTTAGTTCACTGCGGCTGCCGACTACTTTGACCATATGTTTGCAAGCTATTCCAATTAAGATAAAGACTTTGTGAAATCTCTGACTGAAAGCGTAAACATACATTGAAGTAGTGGCATTTGGCTTACTTCGAGGCATTTATATTCTCACTTTCATGGGAACGATTGAGTACCGAAAAGCGATTAATCTTTGACTATATCTCCTTAAGTAGGTAAGTAGTTAAGTAGGTGTTATGCTGAGCTATATGCAAGCTCCGAGCATAACACTGCGTGTTCATTCTTCTTTAGCTAGCACATAGGTATACATACATTACCATTTTAAAATACAGAAATCTACAGGAACGTATGTGCGTGACTCCTAGTATAAAATAAAATGAGATAAAACAGAAAAGTTAAAAAAATATTTAATGTTTATAATTCCGTCTCACGGTTGTCTGCGCAACACAAAAGCTTTAGAAACTTCATTATTGAAATTTTATTTGTATTTATTTAAATTAATCATGCTTTGGTATGTTGCTCAAAAGGTCTTTTAGATATTTCTTGGTCAAGCGTACAATGAATTCCAGAAGTGTGTGTATATAATTTATGATTGAAGCGCACTTGAAACTCAATCATGCTTATTTTTTTTGAATTTTTTTTTTTTTTGTTTTTTTTTTTTTGAGTAGGAAGTTTGTATATTTTTTAATAATTATATTTTTTTTTGGTTGAAGTCAATTAATGAGAACTAAAAATAAAAATAATTATTAAAAGACAAATTGCTTTGATTTTCCATATGTACATATTTTTTGTTGCCTTAAAATGAACATCTTCCAAAAAATAAAAAAAAAATTCCAACCCATCTCTAAGTGTATTAAATTACATTTAATTTTTATTCGTTTACATACAATTTCAATTAACATTTTGATTGTATCACCCAGTTATCTAACCGATTCGGTCACGTTTTCCACCATACACACATTACTTTTGTTTTTTTTTTGTTTTGTTTTTGTTTTTTATTGTGTTTGTCTGAAAAATGCAAACAATTGTAACTGTGAACAAGTCATAAGCGACGTTTATAGTAAAGTACAGTAAATAAAAATACTTCTATGGGACTATGTAATTATTTGTTTATATGTATATATGTAAATTTCTATTTCTAGCTATATAACTATATTTGTACATACACGTATGTGTGTACCGTAATTGTTCACAAAGTGATAAAAGCTCGATAGAGATCTACGTCAACTGACTAATCAAGCAAATTAACAACAATGGCGTAACAACAATCAAATAAAACAATAAAAAAAAGATGCAACAAAAATTTAAAAATTAAAATTAAGCGGTTTTAGAAGTGATTAACAAATGCAGGTAGTTATAAATTAAGGAAGTAAATCGTTAGGTCATAATGTAAGCGTTAAATAGTAGTTGTTGTAATTGTCAAATAAATTCTCGATTATTTCGGGTAATTTATAACTAAAAATAGATTTATTTTGAGAATTTTCTAAAATCCAAATATTAGAAAATTTCTTTTTTCTTTTTTAATTTTATTTAATTATTTCTTTTTTACTACTATCCCAATTTTACTTTATTTTAATTTTTAATTAATCTCTTTTCATTATATTATATTATATTTTACTTTGTTTTGTTTTATTTTATTTCATTTTAATTTATTTTATTTTATTTTACGTTTAATTTAATTCAAATTAATTTTATTTTATGCTTTACTTAATTTAAATTAATTATATTTTATTTTATTTTATTCTATTGTATTTTTGAAAATATTTATTCTGTTTCTTTTTATTTTATTATAAAAAAAAATGAAATGAAATAAAATAAAAAATAAATAAAATAATAATCCAAAAGAATTAAAGCGATTAACAAGGACCGGCAGATCGTAACAGAAGAGAATATATGAAAAAGTGGTTAATAAGAAAATCAAAGCAAATTAAATCATAAAAATAATATTAAAAATAAATAAATAAAAAGGCATTGAATAAAGCAAAGCAAAAGAATATTAAGAATTTATATAAAAAAAACAATTAAATAAAAAATAAATAAAAAACTTTAAATTTAAAATAAAATCAAACAATAACCCACAGCTTTGTAGCCATTTATTCAAATTTGGTTTTCTTTTATTTATTTTGTCATTATTATATATTTTTATTATGTGAGCATTTTGTACTCAAACACAAGAACTTTTTTCTTCAGTGTATATGCTTATAAGAATTGTTGGCGAATTTACAATTTTTTCTTCTTCACTCATAAATTTTGTTAATAGATTTTATTATTATTCATATACTTATAAATATATTTTCTTGACTTGTCTCATCTGATTTATAGTGAATGGCATGCGCTTTGAACACAAATGCATTTTGTTTTTAATAGTTGCAAATTAGTCATTTATCGCGCTAATATGTATTTTAAAAATACAATTTTTATATTTTATTTAATGATGAAAATAACCATAAATAAAGGTTTTTGTACCAAATTATAATATTAAGAAAAATATAATTAATTTTTATTTTAAATGTTTCCATTTATTTATTTTATTTTATTTTATTTATTCCCTATTTTTAACAATTTTCTTGGGGCTCAAAATGTTAATGTTCTCACATAAACAAATACACTTATTGTCTGGTAGCTTTCAACAAGCTGATGAAAAGTCTTTGAATTACGTGCTAAAGCTAGAAAATGCTTCATCAGATACGTCATGAGTATAATTAAAACTGTCAAAAATGCCAAAGCGCCAGCTAATGGGCGCAATATGCCAAATAACGGAAAACTACTTCTGTATTTATATAACACATACTACAGTATATAAATATGTACATAAATGTACAAATAAGGTTAGCTGAAAAAAATCATTAAGAAAACTATTTTCACAAAATAAATCAAGCTGAAAGGCGTGTTGTCATTTTATTTGTTTTAGAAAAGAATATGGAAATGATGCCGAGTGGAATGAGAGGAGAGTAACGAAATGAACAATTTAAAGTGAGAATAGGTTTTCGAATAGCTTTTGCCATATAAAACAAAATAAACATTTTCAATGGAAAGTGTCAACAAAATATCTATTTTTTTTTTATTATTTCAAAAGACTTTGAAAATTAAAAGGAATAATGATGATAAAGAAAAATGATTAAAAAAAATTTTAAGGATTAGAATGTAATTATTTTATTTTTTATTTTATTTTATTTTATTTTATTTTATTTTATTTTATTTTATTTTATTTCATTTTATTTTATTTTATTTTATTTTATTTTATTTTATTTTATTTTATTTTTTTTTTTTCATTTATTATATTTTATTTTATTTTATTTTATTTTATTTTATTTTATTTTATTTTATTTTATTTTATCTTTTTTTTTTATTTTTATTTTTTTTTATTTAAATTTATTTTATTTTAATTTATTTTAGTTTATTTTAGTATTTTATTTTATTTTAGTTTATTTTATTTTATTTTATTTTAATTTATTTTAGTTTATTTTAGTATTTTATTTTATTTTAGTTTATTTTATTTTATTTTATTTTATTTTATTTTATATTATTTTATTTAATTTTATTTAATTTTATTTAATTTTATTTTATTTTATTTTATTTTATTATATTATATTATATTATATTATATTATATTATATTTTATTTTATTTTATTTTATTTTATTTTATTTTATTTTATTTTATTTTATTTAATTTTATTTTATTTTATTTTAATTTATTTTATTTTATTTTATTTTATTTTATTTTATTTTATTTTATTTTATTTTATTTTATTTTATTTTATTTTATTTTATTTTATTTTATTTTATTTTATTTTATTATATTATATTTATTTCATTTTATTTTATGTTAGTTTATTTATTTTTCATTAATTTTTTTTCTTAAATAATTTATTTCTGAATCATTTGGTAAAGAAAACACCAAATAAATAATATTTTAATACGTACAAATATGATGTTAATTATGTTACTTTGTATGTTTATATAATGTCAATTTGTTTTTATGTATTTACAAAAGATGCAAAATCTTATGTTGCATAAATGCAAATCACTTCCTTTTATTACTTGCGAGTTCAACGTTTTGTATCTTCCTGTTGTTGTTGTTTACGATATATTTATTTTTTTTTTCTTTTTTTATGTGTTATTTTAAATATATTTAATACTATTTTCTTGCTCATCTCAAAATAAGGGTTTGTGAATGAAAGATGTAAGAAAAAGTTTATATATTAAAATTAAATTTTTGTATATTTTTGCTCTTTCATTTGGAGAAAGGAAAAACAATCTGGTATATCTTAAGGTAATTTCACCTATGTATTTCTACACTTGAAATTTTATTAATATCTGTATGTAGATAATAAAAATTGTCAATATATAGAGATGACGTAATGTTTAAAGAACTTGGCAAAAACCTTTAAATTTTTTGCTCCGAGAATTTTATAAATTATCGTCTTATCTTGCCAAGTGGCGATAACTTATTAGATTGAGTATTACTCGGCATAACACGTAGATTGTGTGTGCTACTAAGCAACATAAAAAAAAAAAGAATTCATAAAAAGTAAATAACAACTATAAGTTTGACCAAGTTTATTATTATTATTATTATTAAAGAAAAAAAGTAGATTTATTGGATTATAGTTCAAGAAATAAATGAATGATATAAAGTGTTGATCGTCAAGTATTTAAACTTGTTTTATTATAATTTAGTTGCGTTAATATAAGTGTAGAATTAATTTCTTTGATTTCAACATTTTTGAAATAATTTTTTTATGTATTATAAAAAATACATACAAAAAAATATATAAAATAAAATATTTTATAAATTTTATATATATTTGTTTAACAAAATTTTGTATGCATCTCTGATACCCAAGCTGTCGTGCTTTTTCCTCCAAATAAGTGAAAGTTTGAAAAGTTTTATTAAGATTTCAGTACACGTAAATATAATGAGAAACGGCGTATACGTATATGGTGTAAAAAGTGAGCTCATAAATTATTCAAAATATGTCAACATACGTTGTGTTTACTCAATAAAAGTTTTTTATTATTTTATTTTAATATTCATTTTTTTTTAATATTATAATTTTCATGCAATTTTTTTCGGATTTGTGTTCCATATATGTATATTAATCATTTAATTTTTCTTTGTTTTTTTTTTTGCTAGTTTTTTATTATTCCAAGAATATCTTAATGTCTTTCTTTTTTTAATTATCAAAGTATTAAATTCGTAGAGACCTGCTCAGCTTCTGTGATAGCCAGATGGCAACAAGAGCTCCACAATCGATCACGCTCTAAAGCCATTTTTGACTGTAACAGATCTCTTCAGGAGATGGCGGAACAGTACAGAGTACCACACGATGAGGTAACTGATCACAGGGATATGAAAAAGTCTACTCCAACAATGAACGCATGGTACAGCTCTCGCCACATCAAAAATTCTCTTCAAAAAATTTATTTACAGAGCACCAGCATAAGGGGTCATAATTGATCTTGCCGCAAAGTGAGGCAAACTTGACAATGACATGTGGCCAGAAAATGTTTTATGGCCTAAGCTCTCTGAATAGAAACACAATTTAAAGGTAATTGGAATTCTGACGATGCATTGCTTTACGAAAATTATGAGAAGTAAAACGGGGAGCTCGTTTTAGGATATACTGCATGAACTACAAAAATGCCAAGTAGAGGGAGGAAACGATTTTCCAACTGTTCTGCAATTGTCTTCCTCTAAGCAGAAGTAGGCTTTAGTTCATAATATGATGAAAAATGGATTCATTATGATAACCCAAAGCGCAAGAGGTCGTATGTGAAGCCCGGCCAACCATAGACATCCACGGCAAAGCCGAATATCCATGGTGCCAAGGTTATGCTATGTATTTGGTGGGACCACAAGGGTGTGCTCTATTATGAGCTATTGAAATCAGGTCAGAAGATGAATGAGGACCTCTACCGAAAAGAATTGATTCTTTTAAAAAGGCCATCGCAGAAAAACGACCATAATATGCAAACAGACACGTATCAATAATTTTTCATCATGACAACGCTCGGCCACATGTTGCAAGGCCAGTTAAAAACTATTTGGAAAACTGTGGGTAGGAAGTTCTACCTCACCCGCCTTATAGCCCAGACATATCACCTTCCGAATACCACTTGTTCAGATCAACATAGAATGCCCTCACCGGAGTACGCCTCACTTCAGTACAGGGTATCAGGAATTGGCTCGATTCTTTCTTGATCTCCAAGCCGGAGAAGTTCTTTTTGTATGGGATACACAAACTGCCAGAAAGAGGGGCAAACATCGTAGGTTCCGATGGGCAATACTTTGAACATTAAATGTATAACAATTTTTTCACAATAAAGTCTTAATTTTCGAAAAAAAACCGCACGAATTAATGCATACACCCAATTAATTTTTTTTTAGTTTGAAGCTACATATTATATATAAATAAATTCTTCAAATCAGTAGTTCCTTCGAAATAATAATATAACTTATATAAATTTCATTTTATTCTTTTCGGTATTTTTATATTTATTTAAATTTTTTTTAATATTTTAAAATATTTATATTTTAATCTATAATTACTATTTTCATTATATTGATGTTTTATATTTTTAATCTCTTTTCAGTTTAATTTATTAATAAACCTTCACCAAAGATACTTTATTTAAATAATATATTATACATAATATAAATAATTCAATTTAATTCTTTTTTATTAATTTTTTTACTTTTCATTGCCTTTTCTGCTGTATTTATTTATCCCACTACTCAAAGAAGTCTTGTCAGTATTTGTCCATTTGGATTTGTTGTGATTAGTTCAAGGCTTTTTTCGGCTTTCATGTCGCTTGCTGACTTTTGTCGGCGAATTATATTTGTTTGGGATTTGTTTTTTGGCAGCAAAGAGCAGTATAAAGAATATAATAATACTTTGTATACATACATACACATGCATATGTGTATGTATTTTGGTAAACAATTCATTTAAATAAGTTTTTTATGGTTGAGAGATATTTTGTTTTTGAATAAATTGTTTTTGATTGATTGCCAGAGATTATTTGCGCAAAATTAGGCAAATTAAAAAAGGGTGTGGTTTTTTGATGGAATTATACAGCAAATATTTAAATTACTGTGATAAATGCTGCAAAATATTAGCTGGGCAATTCTTAGTACGAACTCTTAAGGCTTACTTGCATGTACCTGTTATCAAATTTGAGGAGTCACATGTATTGAAAGGGGAAAAAATATTAAAAATTATTTAATTAAAATTCTACTTAATGTTTCCTTAAATATTTACTCAAAAAATTGATTTTTTGGAGCATAATTTTTCGTGACCGATAGAGATATATTAACTCATAGAGATTCATAAGTCAAAAATTCAAAAAAAAATCATAAAACTTTTGGTAAGTACAAAAAGTTTGAACACTTCATCACTTCAACTTATTTACATTCCATTTGCGTACATAAATATTCAATATAATTCTGTCAAATCGCTGCGATATGTTTACATGTTGGATTAACACCTGTTGGATTTTGGTTTATTTTAATTTTTTTATTTTTGTTTATTCAGTTATTTTTTTTTTTTTGTGCACAAATTCGTTCTACACATTGAGTGCTAAACACTTTGGCGGTGCCTTTTTAATATTTTATTAATGTTTCATTAAAAATTTTACGCTTGAATAGAAAATATTCATCAGCACAGTGTGGCGAGAGTGGAAAATATTTCCGAAAATACTTTGGAAACTTAAAAAGATTAAATATAATAATAAATTCCGCAAATATTTAAATATGATACTTGGAATTTAGTAAAAAATAAATTTTGGAAACATTTTTTAAATCAATATTTTTCAATAAATTTTACAATAATAAAATTAATATAAAATTGATATATTTTTTTAAATTTGTCAAATAACGAATCTTTTTTGGAAGCGATTTTAAAAACAAATAATAATTTTGTTAACATTTCAAGACTATGAAAACTTTTTACAAATTTTAGTTTGGGAATTATATTAAAAGTCACCACTGTGCAGCGAAAAAGGAAAGTTTTTGAAAACACTTTTCAAAACTAAATTATAACAACTTTTTGAAAGCATACGATTTGGTAAGAGACAGAAACTTTTTAATATTGAAATTTTTTATTAAATTTTTGTACTATTTAAAAGTGTAAAAAACATTTATATAATTTTTGAATTTTTTTTCTAATTATTTATTTTTTTCGGTAATGTGTGCCAAAAGTGGGAAATTTTTCGGGGTTTTTTTATATTAAAATTCTTTTTTATAATTCATTATCTTCTCTTTTTTACGAAGTTTTACAAAATATAAGTTTTTGAAAAATTTTGAAAATAATTTTGAAATGGTTTTGAGTTTTTTTAAATACCTTTTAAAGTATAAAATAAAATATTTTATATTGTTTATTATAACTTAAATATACATTTATTTTTTGGCTTTTTAAAATGTGTAGTTAGAAAATAGTTTTTAAATATTTTACTTTTAATATATAATGTTATAAAATATTTTAAAAAGTTAAAATCACACAATTTTTTAGCAAAAAAAAATTAATTTTTTAATAATATTCAATACTCACATCAAAAAATACCGCGAACTCATCAAACAATGACTTCAAATCTCGTTGATTGCGTAACATCAACGGCAGAATGTGTTTCTCGTGCAACTCCAAAATCTGTTCGATATTGCCGAGTAAGCGCAAACGATTTTCAGCGCCCTTAAACGCTTCGGGCGTATCTGTACGCGCATCCAACTCGCCATAATTTTTTAAACCCTTGCGCAGATTATTCACATAATTCGCTTCCGTTTGTATCACTTCATCAATAATGAAGCTGATCTTTTTCGAAGCATAAATTTCACTCTGATCGCAGGGAAAGAGATTTTCCAACGAAATTGTGTCTTCATCTTCGTGACTAAATGGGATAGTGGGTGAGAGTTGAAGGTTGTTCGTTAAAAAAGAGTATTATTGATCTGTAAAAGTTAATCTTTATATTTTATATTTAAAATTATTTTTTTTTTCACTTCTGCGAAATTAATTTTTATTAATTTATTTAAAATATTTAATTTAATAATTTAAATATAAATTTGTATGTAGTTACTGTTGAAAAATCAAATATTATTTTAATCTTTATTTTTTAATTATTATTATTTTTTAATTCTCTTTATTCAATAATGCCCACAAAATAAATGCAACAAATATAAAGAAAGTATTTTGTGATGACACTCAATTTAATTAATTTTTGACATTTATCACTTAATACCTATGTTAAGTATGTAGATTTATTTGATTTAAATACATTTACACTCAGTTGACATAAATACCAAAAAGGTAATATAAAAATACCAACACAAACAAAACACTTACTATTCATCACTGAGTATGTCAGGCGGGCAGGGCGTATGTGGAATGATGATGTGATGATTGTTGCCATTGTTGTTGTGTAACAAATTGATGGAATTAAGTGCAGATGAGGGTGGCGATGATGAGCACACCGGCGCAGAAGGGATAATTGTTATAGAGCTGTAATACAAATAAAGTAAAATGAGACACATACACAAACGCACAGAATGATCGTGGTGCATAATGAAGAGACGAAAAGATAGGGTATAACAGAATCAAACAAAATAATAAATAAATAAAGAGAAAAAAAAATAAAAGAAGATAATAAGAGCATTTTCTATATGTATATGTATTAATGTACGACTCAAAAAAGTAAAAAATTACGAAAATGAAACAAAAAATTACTAAAATTGAAAATTTAATTAAATGAAAAAAACTGAGTAATGCATGGTTTTTAAAACGAAAAAGATCAAAGACATTAAAAGACACTTTAATAAAATGAATTTATTAAAAAAATATTAATTTTCTAGAAAAATGTCTTAATTGCAAATGAAAATTATAAATGAATTAAAAACCCTGAACAAAACTTGCTCCACTTCTAAGAAAAAAGAAGTGAAAATATCTACAAAAAAAGATATTAGAAAATTTATTGAATTTAAATAAACTAAATTAAATAAAAGGGATTTTCCAAATTTAATTAATTAATATAAATAATAATATTACTTCAATCTTATCTTAATTTTTTTTTTCAAGAAAAGGCAAGCAAAAATGTGTTAAATAAGGAGATTAAAAATATATAATACTTTTTTTTTTCAACGCTAATTAGCTTCAATTCTTTTTAGAAAACTGTGTATGTGTAGAAAATATTAAAAAAAATTCTCCACAGGATAAACACTAAACAACACCACAAACAAGAAACAAAATATTACAAAAACACGAAAATTAAAAAAAAAATAAGCATATATTATTTTCACCAAAAAATAGATATATATAACATAAATATTATACATTCAGAGAAATATTCACGATAATTAACAGATAAGTACAATTTAAGAAAATATTTTTTTATTATTTGAAAATAACAAAAAAACGCAAATTGTATATATAAAATTATTATTAATTTAAATTAATTTGAATTTACTTTTTACTGATTTTCCTTTTTTTTGTATTGACTTATTTTATTATTTTATTATTATTTTATTATTATTATTATTATTGTTATCATTATTTATTTTTTTTTATTATGTTTGATTCTCTTTTATTTTATTTTATTCTTTTTAATTTAATTTTTTTATTATAATTTATTTTATTTGATTTTATTTTATTTTATTCTATTTTTTTTTTAATTTAACTTTTATTTTATTTGATTTTATTTTATTTCATTTCACTTTATTTTTTTTAACTTATTTTATTTATTTATTTTCTGGTCACGCAAACTTAAAAATATTTAAATTAAGACACTAAAGCACTTCTCATTTTGTAGTAAAATATAGTATATGTATGTTTGTATATACATAGCTTAAATTTGCATCTTGAGCACACAGCCAAAATCACTTTATTAACAGTACGTGTATGTGTGCATGTACATATATATGCACGTCTCTGTGCTGCCACTGATGTCACTGTATTAATTGCTTTCAATTGAAACATTTTAATTGACACAAAATTATGATCGAGACTTATTAATAATAAAATTTGTTTAATTTTTTTTTTTTTTTTTTTGTAGATTTGCTAGGATATTGATGACACTTGCATTATATGTATTTCAAAATATTTTTAATTTACTATTTTGAGCACACACAAACACCTCTAACATTGGTAATAATTTATATGCATTTTAATTCTTTTGTTATAATTTGTTTGTTATTATATTATTTTATTATATTCAAATGGGTTGAAACGAATTTTTTATCAAAAAAATATCATTTTATTTTTCTTAAAAAAATTTTAAATATTAAATATTAAAATTTATATTTAATTGTTGAATATTTCTAGATTCTTGAAAGTTTTCTTTAAAAAAATAATATTGCACTTTTACTTGTTCTTTGCATTATTATTTTTATTAAACTCCTTTTGTACCGATTAAGCTTAATTTAATTACTTTTAAGATTCTATATTTTTGATTTAAAATGTTTACTATTTCGTTTTAGTTTTTTTTTTTTAATGAATTTATTGTATATTTTGCTTTTTTGTATAATTTTAAACGAAGTATTCTTCAATATTCTTCCTAAAGTTTTTAATATTGTTATTATTTGTTCTCTTATTTTAATCTTAAGCATTTTCAAATTTGTTTTTAAAAACAAGCTGAAAAAAATTAATTTATAATATATTTTACATATTATTGTAATTTATCAATCAATTTTCTCAGACACTTTGCCATTTTAGCTTAAATTTAATTTCAATTATATTGTTAAGCTTAATAACGAACATAATATTTTTTTTAATATACAGCACTAAAAGTTTATAATAAAAAATTATAGTAAATTTTTATTAAAATTAATTTTTTTATTCTTATATTTTTTTTTATTAATTTGACACCTACTCTTCACAATGTTCACTCTTTTGTTTTTGCAATTTTCCATTCTCTGCTGTATTTGCTGCTGACGTTTTGCCATTTGTTGTTGTTGCTGCTGTTGTTTTTGTCGTACCATCTTCAGCTAACAAGCTCGCGGCGGTTGTTAGCTCACTCAAATTCTGCACTTTACGCGTTGGACGATCTATTAAAAACGCATTTAACAATTGCAATAAAGCGACGGTTATAAAAGGTAAAGCGGCGGTGGTGGCGTCAAACCACGATAACTGTATTAAACCGTAAAACATTTTCGAAGCGCGGAAATGAAGGCGAAATCGGAATTATAATTTTTAAATTGATTTTTATGTTGTTGATAAATTTTTTAATTATTTTATTTATTTAAATATGCCTTTTATTGTTTTATTTTTTAAGGAATTTTTATTTTATTATTGTAATTATTTTTTCTTTTTTTTTAGAAATGATTTATATACTTATATGATATAAATTTTTTTTTTTTGAAATGTGTAATAAATAATTTTTAATTTTTTATATCACTTAAACACTGCTCCTCACTTAATTATATATTTTTTTTCTTTTTTCGAAAAATTAATTATTTATATTAAATAATAATATTGCCAATATTAAATCCACAAGCGTCACATCGCGTACGCGACTACATCTATGCCGTTCGTCACAAGATCGCAAACTCAACTGACACTTGTTTTGCTATAAATTTTTATTTTCAATTCATTTTGCTATAAAAACGTTTGAAAAAAATAAAAAATAAAAAATTATACACGCATATTTGTTTTTACTCATTGAGCTTTCCATAGTAAGCAGAGAGTGGAAAAAACAAATAAACTGGCAATAAAACTTTGCTCAGAGCGTACTCAAAAGCACGGTCTCACCATGTGATAAGCGAGATCGCAAACCACGAACTCATGCGCAGCACTTGCGATGACATCACTGAGGCTCGTCTGTAATAACAAATAAATACCAAGTGGAATTGCGCACGCTCGAAAAGCTCTCAGCAGCTACTTTTATTACTTGTTACTTATTTCTTTCTCGTCTTTTACTCTCTCTCTCTCTCCCACAATGCTCTCTGTAAACGCTTTTATAGCAACTTTTTTAACAGCTGTTTCATTGAGCCAAATGTTTATTATTTATTGTCCAATTGTTTATAAACAAATTTTATCAATCAACGTGGCGCTGCTAATTCTGATTAGCTCAATGAGATTTCGATTAGAGTGCGCGGTATTTATTTTTGTTTACCTGCTGATTCGTTGCTGATGACATTCAAGAGATAAAATATTATTTTTTAATATATCTGTGGCACTGTGGGAGAATTTATTAAAATTAGTGGTCAAAATACGTAGGTAGTCAACGACTCTAAGCTCTCATCAGAGATTGAGTGCCAAATATGAAATCCCGCGGGAAACGCAAAGGGAGGTTCACCAAACTACCTCTTTAGATGGGTCTGGGCCAGAGGGAGAGCGGTGTTAGATGAGTTAATTTAGTTTTAGACGTTCAAAGATGTGATCAGTGTTATGCAAGCATCAATGGCATGCAGGAATTTTGTTAAGTACGTCTCTGGTCTCACTCTGACCTCTTGAGCTCTTCGTCTGATATGGGTGATCACCCAGTTGGGTTACGAGCTCGCCATTCACTTGAAGATAGTTTGCAAAGTTGTTGATGGCCTGTCTGTGAGGATGTTTAGGGTCTGCCGATAGCTCGTCCTGTTTCGACATTATAAAGCTTTTTTGAAGTTATTGTCTTTTTCAAAAATAAGATAAGATAATTCCAATATATATTCTTCGTAAAAACTCTTTCCTCTGTAGGAGCAAAAAATCGTAGTTTTACTGATGTCCGTAGTTCGGTTTGAACTCGAATAGTTTCGATACACAAATAGCCCGGTACGAGCTTGGGAATATCAAATGTGTTGAAAAGCTGAACCTGCAAACCATAGTGAACTCCTTGACTTCTTAGGTTTCCCATTTGATTATCCAGACACAGTCGTCTTTAATCAGAAAGAGAATAATGAATATACTGCTCAAATCGAAACTCTCTAAACATCCCTAAGAGAGCGTCAATCACTAATAATGTCGTCCTCTCTATCACGTTCTATAAAAAGATAGTAAGGGCTGTAACGAGGCCATCGACCAACTGGGTAACCACATCTTCCCGATCAAGTAATCGGACATTCCAGGTGAATGTCCTCAAATGTTAGACCACGGGGGGGAATAATTGTAATCAGCGGCGAGTGTCACTCCTACTAGAATTTCCGTACCTAATTTGCTTATGTTGCACGCACTTTCATTCTTAGGTCCTTGTCCCGTCCATCGAGTTTCTTAGCGAGTTCCAAGCTCGGTTCACTGATTATCGCTTCACTAGGATTTTTTTCCAAAAACTCATTCACGAAAAAAATAATTTCAAATTTCCAAAGCTTCGTTACAGTTTTAATGACATTCTTTGACTTCAATTCAGGCAGCGAGACTTCCATGAATCGAAATGATCTCAGTGACATCAGAAATTTAAAGAGAATCGCAGCAAAAGCAAGAAAACCCACACTTGCAACAAATTATCGCCGCGGCAAAATGCAAATTAGAGCAAATCGAAGACGGTTGTGCCGAAAATAACAACAAACGACAGATACAGCTCAGAGTGGCCGGCGCAAAACAAAAAAAACATAAAATTATGATTGTGAATTACAAAAAAAAAAAATCGAAGCGACATATTTTTGGTCCGAAATTCTGGGAACTGAATTATTGTCATTTGATTTTAATGTGTTCATATTTTATTGTTATTATTTTATTTTTTTTTTTTTTTGAATGACAACTTTCAGCACTGGCGATCTACACTGATCTACCAAAAATAAATCTCACTATTTTTATACTCACATATTTATATATGTAAATAAATATATTCCATCATTACACTTATTTCCCGCTAAATTTATTGTAATGATGTCACGCGTCTACTGCAATTTTCGGATCTTGCAACTGGTGATCGCGACACGATCGCAGCAGGCAACGGCAGTGTGAACAAGTTGTTGTCGATTGCTGTGAGAGACGGATGTTATTGTATTTGGCTGCCGGTGTCAGTGGAAGTGGGAAGAGCACGCGGCTGCTTGCGAAATGTTTACTTATTTGTTTACGCTAGACTGACTGTACAGCTTGTGACCTTCATCATTCGATCATCAAAATGCCAAACAGATTTATTATGTGTTCATTAGACTTTTTGTAAGCAGTAAATATTATTTCTGGAACATTGTTATGGAAGCTTATTACTAACCAGCTGAGGAATTAAAAGCGCTAAAGTCCATTAGACGTAATGACTTGGGTTTGATCACTGTCTAGAGATGCGGAGATCTTTGAAGTCTATTAAACAACGAATAAGTTGTTTCTTCTTCTAGGCAACTTAATGTATCTAACAGAGAGGAAGTCTTTCTCCTTTTTCGTTTCCCACATCAGGTATCAATATCATGTCTTATAGGAGATTCCTTACTTGTCATATGGAGTTGTTAACCCATCCTACGTTAATTGGTACAAATTGTGATGCCCTGACTTTTGTAGAGCGGGCAGAGTATATTTAGGCCCCATTCGTCTGGTCTGATGTATAAACGTGGTCGGTTCTTCCACCATATTTGAATAGTATAGCATATACTCGTATTTCCGTCCTTAGTTATTTTCGGGTGAGTAATTGTCATGAATGCCTCTTCATTGTCGAGGGATGGAAAGTGTATTGTGGATTCCGGTTCACTATCTTCGGTTTGTCATTATTACTGAAATGAAGTAGGGGAAAAGGTTTCCTTCAGTATACTCTAAAGTTACTAGATCACTTCTTCGCACCATATATGAGAATTCTTCCGAAAGTCGTCGCATCTTTCCATGGAATTTCTTCTGTCTTCTGAAGCTTTTCATTCCAACATATTTAGGCTTCTTCCTCTCTCTTTTTCCAATGTGTCTCGCTTCCCTCTTCAACTGTCGGTATCTTTTGCGGAATATATACGATTATGTTGTGACCGATCGCATCTGTTTTCTCTGTTTAACTGCCATGCGACAATCCATATCTTGACAGCTTTTCGTTCGACCGGTGACAACCATTAAGCTCTGGTGCTGATAACAAATATTCCGAAGCGATACTTCATTGTGGGAGCAGTGTTTTCCGATTCTTGGCGCAAATTAAGGATTTGTTGACGCCTTGACGCGGTTTGTAAACACTATTGGACATTGAGGACTCCTTATTAACGCCGAGGTTGGGGCTACCTGAGTTGGTCGACAATCAACACTAGGGTTTCGAGGTCAAATATCAGATCGATAACACAATTGGAGTAGCCGAACTCGTTATCGTACCATGATAACAATTTTACGAATTGCTCGTTAAAGGGAATACCAGCCTTGGCATGGAAAACTGACGAATGTGTGTCACTGACGAAATCAGTATATACTACTTCTTCATCGGTGTAATCTAAGATACCCTTCATTGGGCCATCAGCGGCTTTGATCAAATGTAGCTGGTTTGTTAAGACACACAGTCAAATCAACAACTGAGACGTTGGGAGTTGGCACACGGAAGATCATGGTAGTAAGTTTGCCATTCAATCCTGTGTTCAATATGATGTTTTGGGCGATACCACGTCCATCACGCCACAGTTTGCCTGAGGGACCATCGACGGGCTTCTGAGTTGCAGTAGTTACGTGAACAGTAGTCATTAAGCCTTCCACAATTCCCAAATTGTCCTTGATAACGTTGGCTAAAGGAGCCAAACAATTGATAGTGCAAAAGGCATTAGATACTGCCTTCATATCTGGTTTATAGCCATCCAAGTTGACACCGCAGACGAACATTGGTGCATCGGCAGATGATGCCGGGATAATGACCTTCTTGGCACCACCCTTGAAGTGAGCAGAAGTCTTGTCGATGGCTGTAAAGACGCCAGTAGATTCGACGATATAATCAGCACCAGCGTTGACACAGTTGATGTCGGCAGAGTCACGTTCGCCGAAAACAGTGATTTTCTGTCCTTTGACGACCAGCGCTCCAGTATCAGCTGAAACGGTGCCCTTGAAACGACATTGGGTCGAATCGAATTTGAGCAAGTAAACCATGTAGTTTACATCGATGAAGGAATCGTTTGGTTTTGTATAAAAAAAATCATAAAACAAATTTTTTCTTATATTTATATTAAGTTCATATTTATTTGATTTTATTGTATTTTACATATTGTGTATATGTGTGTATTAATTGTAAAACATTTATGTGTATTTATAGTTGAATTAAGAATTTATACATAGATAAATAATATAAATATTATTTTAAATAAAAGAGTAACTACTTAAAAAAAATATCCTAAAATCATTTATGCTTTTCCAAAGGATAAAAATTATGTCGCTTTATAATATTTTTATTTTCACAAATTTATTTTTTTTTTACTTTTCAGGTCTTACTTAAGCTTATAAATTAATATTTGGTTACATAGATCTGAATGGTCTTGTAATCGTCATATTTATATAATATATAAATTTGTGGTTATAAAAGTTATTTAACATTTTTTGTGACTACGTTTTATTTTAAAATAAAAAATATTTTTTATATTAAAAGTAAAATGGAAAATACTAATTTATAGAATACCTAATAATTTAAATTGTTTTTGGCTTTTTTTAGTAAACTATAATATACTTAATTATATACATAAATTACGAAAATATATATTTTTTTACTTTACACTTGAGCAAATATTTTCATTCTTAGTTTTATAAACTATTTGAAAATTTTTCTTAGCCAATCACATTGTCCATATTGAGCAAATAAGGAATTTAAAAGGTTTAGAGCCTTAAATTAAATTAAATATGGCTGTGACAACTTGAAGACTCCTGCGAGATGAAAGAGAGTTAGCATACGAGCCGCTCATTTTTTCCAATATACTCCGTAGAAGTCTTTCTAACACTACTTTGCGCAAGTACTGAGCACAATATTGTAAGTGACTGCCAATAATACAATAATGTTTCCTTGCATGCATTACTTCCTTCTAGCCACTCGTTATCCCTCTCAGTTCACTGCGTACCACGTTGTGCGATTATTCGATGCCTCTGACTCAGCTTCCGGTTTGGGCAACACCCATATATTTCCAATACCACTATCCGAACTGAAACGATTCGAATCACGGAACAGCGTCAAGCTTACCGGCTTTCGATACTGCTGCTCACCTTCGCGTGCATAACGATCTTGCAACTTTTGACGCTCTTCCATTACAAATGAACTGATCATTTCACGTATCAACTCCAACCACGCCTCAATCACGGGCGGTTCAGCATGGAAGTCACATTCCTGTTGCTTACGTCGTTCATAGAAGAGCGTAAAATGTTTTGTCTTCGCTACAATACCAATGTGTTCGCATGGATAACGTCCGTGGAAGATCAGTTGTTTGCCTTTGATCTCTGTATAGATAATACATTTATCGAAGATGAATACTTTGCCGCGGTAGGTGCGCCGGAGTGTGTGATCCATTATCGTAAAGTCGCTGACTTTGCGGAATTTACCCTGATGGAAGACGTTGAACTAGTGGAAAGAGAGAGAGAAAAATTATTATTTTATTTGTAACAACAGCTAATTCGTTTGGTATTCTAACCTCATTACACTCGACAATGTCGTTAATCACTTCGGATTCATTTGTTGTTGTGAGTAATGTGCGCATTTTCTTTTCCAAACGACAGCATGACTCAAGTAGCGGCTTTATCTGGAAGTCGCGGTGTTTAAAGATGGTCTGAAAGACGGATAGATGGAAACTGTAAATCCAATCTGGCAGATATTAATTTCAGTGATTTTAAAATTATATAATTTAACTATATTTACTTAATTTTATTTCATTTTATATTCTTTTATTTTATATTTTTTTTAATATTTTTTTTCATTTCTTAAATTTATTTCTTTTATTTTGTGTTAATTTATTTTATTATATTTTAATTTATTTTATTTTTATTTTTGTATTATTTTTATTTTTTTTATTTTAATTAATTTTATTGTATTTTATTTTATATTATTTTATATTATTTTATTTATTTTTTTTTATTTTTTATTTTATTTTATTTTATTTTATTTTATTTATTTTATTTTATTTTATTTTATTTTATTTTATTTTATTTTATTTTATTTTATTTTATTTTATTTTATTTTATTTTATTTTATTTTATTATATTTTATTTTATTTTATTTTATTTTATTTTATTTTATTTTATTTTATTTTATTTTATTTTATTTTATTTTATTTTATTTTATTTTATTTTATTTTATTTTATTTTATTTTATTTTATTTTATTTTATTTTATTTTATTTTATTTTATTTTATTTTATTTTATTTTATTTTATTTTATTTTATTTTATTTTATTTTATTTTATTTTATTTTATTTTATTTTATTTTATTTTATTTTATTTTATTTTATTTTATTTTATTTTATTTTATTTTATTTTATTTTATTTTATTTTATTTTATTTTATTTTATTTTATTTTATTTTATTTTATTTTATTTATTTTTTTCATTTCATTTTATTTATTTTTTTCTAATTTAATTTTTTTTGTTTCATCTTTTAAATTTATTTTATTTTACTTTATATTATTTTATTTTATTTTAGTTTATTTATTAAATTTTTTTATTTTATTTCATTTTATTTTATTTTTATTTTGTTTGATTTTTCTTAATTTTATTTTATTTTATTGTATTTTATTTTATTTTACTTAATTTATCTTATTTTATATTATTTTAGTTTTTTAATTTAATTTTTGTTCATTTTATTCTATATTACTTTATTTTATTTTATATAATTTAATTTTTTTTCTACTCTATTTTTTTCCTTTTTTTATTTATTTTATTTATTTCATTTTATTAGCTTTTTTATTTCATTCTATTTCTATTTATTTTTATTTTATTTCAAGATAATGTGTAACTTCTCTTATTTGCTCTCTCTCTCTATCTCTCTCCAACTCACCGAGATAAATTGTTGCAGCAGCAGCGGATAACGCGCCATTCGCTGTATGGGCTGTACAAGGAAACTGTTAATACCCAACTTATCATCTAGTTCATTTTGTATGCGCTGTAAAACGATTAGAATAATTTTTTATTACAGGAAATAATGGAATTAATTTAATATTTTTGGGCTTACCTTAAAATAGTTTTTATAAGTATCACATAATTTGAGCGAACGTTGCTTGTTCATTGTGAATATGACATAGCAGTAGAAGAAATTTTGCTGTAATATTAAACAAAAATAATATAAATAAAAAATTTAAATAATAAATAAAATCACATACTTCAATATAATGCTGAAACTCATCGAAAAGTCGCTTCAGATCTCTTTGGTTGGCGTGCAACATTGGTAGAAACTCCTCCGCATGGAATTCATAGATCTGCCCAACGTTGCCGAGTAGCACATACTTCTTGCCACGCAGTCCGATTGGTAAATCTTTACGTGCAAATATATTACCGTAATTCTCTAAGCCGACACGCAAGTTCTCCACATATGTTTCTTCCGTTTTTATAAGTTCTTCGAGTATCGGTTTTATATGCTGTGAACTCTTATCGCGCAGTTCAGCCTCAGTTTCCTCTTCTTGGTCATCCCTAATGAGAAATCAAATAAATACAAAAATTTTAGAAATTCCTAAAATACATATATCGGAAAAAGTTGTACATCCGCATAATGTATGCGTGATTCAAGACTTATTACGATTTTTTTTTTCAAATTCAGCGAAATCAGTTAAGTACAAATCATAAATTACTAACACATTTTTGAAATATTTTTTTGCACGTAATGCAATTATTATTTCGTTATTATCACATTTATTACAATTAAAATTTTTTTTGAGTTATACGAAAATGTTCACAATTTCGATTTAAAAAATTTCAAAAATTACTCATGTTCTTTTTTATCAATTTAATTTTATGTAACAAATAATATTAATTTTTTGTATGTACCTTGGCTGATAAAGAGATTTGCTTTTCTGCGCATTCGCATGATTTCTCGTGCCAATGATTTCAGTCTTCGGACGGGGCGTTGAACGAAAATTTCTGAAAATAAATTAAGAAAAAAATTTAGTATTTTTCTTCTCACAAAATTGTTTAAAACTGCATTAATTGAAATAAAATAAAATAAAATAAAATAAAATACTTAAATAAGAAAAAATAAAATAAATCAAATTAAAAATATATATATAAAATAAAAGAATTAAATAAAACAAAAAAAATAAATTAAATTAAATAAAGTAAAATAAAAAATTAAATAGAAAATTAAAAAAATAACTAAATAAATTTAAATTAAATTATAGAAAAGTAGACTATGAGTAGACTATAGAGAGTAGACTATTTTTTATTATATATATAATTCTCTTTCATAAAAAATAAATACATCAGTACATTTTAAAACTTTTATTGCTTCTTTTGTGCATTAGGAGGTAATGGCGCTTATATTCGTGTATATATGTATGGAGATACACTTTTGCACAAGATAATTTTATATAAGTTGTCAAGGCAATGAGTCAGCCACGCCATACAACAAAGCCATTTGCCACCAGCTCGTCACTGATAACGGAAGCAATGTGCTAACAAGCCCATTATTATCTAGTATGCATATACTCATATACATACACAATGCAATTTTTTTCTGTAATTATTTATTGTATTTATTTATTATTTATATATTACAAAAAAGTTAAAAAAATAATTCCTGAATAAGTGATAAAAGGGGAAAATCAACAATATTTCTCGTAGGGAACTTAATATGTATTTTCTAGACTGCATTTTCGTAATTTAAGACTCTAAAGATTTGAACAAAAATTGTAAAATAATTTAAAAAAAATGCTACTCCCACAGAATTTTAATACTATCTTACAATTTTATTAATATGTATATTGTATTATGTTGCCTTTTGTTTAATCACTTCTTTATTTTATTTTATTTTATTTTATTTTTTTTTTTTTTTTTTTTTGATTTTATTTCATTTTATTTTATTTTATTTTATTTTATTTTATTTTATTTTATTTTATTTTATTTTGCTCTATTTTATTATAATTTAATTTATTTTATTTTATTTTGTTTTATTTTTGTTTATTTTATTTTATTCTATTTTATTATATTTTATTATATTTTATTATATTTTTTTATTTTATGTTATTTTATTTTATTTTATATTATTTTATTTTTTTTATTTTATTTTTTTTATTTTTTTTATTTTAGTTTATATTAATTTATTTTATATTATTTATATTATTTTATTCTATTTAATTTGCTTTAATTTTATTGTATTTTATTTTATTTTATTTTATTTTATTTTATTTTATTTTATTTTATTTATTTTTTATTTTATTTTATTTTATTTTATTTAGTTTTAATTTTTTTTGTCTACTTTATTTTATTTTATTTTATTTTGTTTTATTTTATTTTGTTTTATATTATTGTATTTTATTTTATTTTATTTTTAGTTTTTTTTTTTTGTAAATAATCATTCTATTATTCACAGAAACAGTAATTTCACGCTTTGTGCTTAAGCGATAAGCATGTATATGATATTTTTGTCACTCGTAGCTGTGAATAGAAATATTACAAACATACATACAAATATATATTTAATTTCTACAACATTAATAAGTGTTAATGTATTTGAGTACGCATGAACTACATAGTTGTAATGAAAAATTTTTAAATTTTATATGTATATACTGATATATTTACGTATACTTAAAATTGTACAATATAAAACTCGCAAACATATTTACATAAAAATAAATATACTTATATATTTTGAGTTCATATAGACATAAATGTCAAGTTACTTCAGATCAGCTGTGCTAACACGTGTACAGTATGTGCTATACCCACATATACGAGTATATGTAGACATATATACATATAACACTGAAGGTAACATCATATTGAGTCATTCAATAACAACAATAATAAAAAAATAATGCTTCTAATCAGGCAAATAAATTGTTTTTACATTATTATCTATAAAATGTCTACTATTACTGTTAGGCGCATAAATATTTGTACATAATAATAAATATATACATATGTATATAGGTATAGTTTAAATTCTTAACACTTTCTTAGTCACCCAGCCCACATGACGTATGAGCATTTGAGTGATTGATATAAATAACAGATTATATACATATTGTACATATACATATATATTAAATTTAGGTGATTACGCATATAATTAGATGTAGATATCGGTGATACAAGGTGAGTGTAGGGAGTTTACGTAACAAAGGTCTCCAAAAACAGACTGATAAGGAGTACACATTTTTCTATCTTATCTTATAAACTTGAAAACTATTGAATATATGTAATATTATAGACGACACTGGATTGTAAATATTAAAAAAAAAGATCTCTGGCCAAGTTGGGCTACTGAATTTCGGTTCCAATTATAATAATATAACCGCATATGTTATGTGCAAAGGGTGTTCACTACACTGGAGGGCAAAAATTGAGGAGAGAAAGAGAAAAGCTTCATGCAGCTGCAAGGCCGTTACTGGCAATATATGGGGCGTCTTTGGTTGGCTGAGAATTATCCTACGACGAGGGTTTCAGGCCTCCAGAGAATCGCAAAGTTTATCAGGTGAAGGTTGCTACTTCCTAGAGTTCGGAATACTCTTGCTCTTTTCCGCATTACAATGAAGATGTCTTATGTATCTATCTGGAATGCTCTTAGAATCAGCCATTTCTAGCCAAATACCATATATGGATTATCGCCTATTTTTCCTCCTTTTCCATTCTATTTGTCCATATATATCTATGTATATATGTATGTATCTTTATGTATGTATGTATATACGTGTAAACTGTTATTTGCATTAATTTATCTATAGTTGACATACACGTAGACGCTTATCGATTCTACGAACTGAAATTCATTTATCATTTTATAGCCAAAGGCGTTAAAGACACAATGCCAGGGCGCATAAAAGACAAAAGACTGCCGCCAGGTGATTTACCGCCGACGCGGTATATATATATATATATGTGGTACACATCCGACTATACACACAATATATTGGTATAGTAAAAATTAATCCATTATATTTGCAAGAGATGACTTTAGGGATCTGTAGCTCGAGTTCTATAAGAGCGATTGGATTACGATAGATGGTCCTGGAAAGATGATATTTTATACTAAAAAATACCAAGAGGGAAGTGTTGATCACTTAACTCAGTAGTGTTTAGGCGTTCCGGCAGTTTCGAAAAAGACTGGATACACAAAGAAGCAGCCACATAAGTTAACGTGAAAAAACTTCAATGACCGAATTTTTTGAAGCGGATATTGACTGATGATTGAAAGTGGATCACTTACAGCAACGTAAAACAAAAGTGGTCGTGGTCGAAAGACAATGAGTCGACACAAACGGTCTCAAAACCAGGTTTGAAGGCCTGAAAGTGTTTGTCGTGTTGTTTAGTAGGATTGGCAAGGAGATATCTACCATGAATTGGCCAAACTCTTAATTTGGTCCTCCTGTATTGTCAGCAATTGGACCGTCTGAAGGAAGCAATCACCCAAAAGCGCCCCGCTTTGGCTAACAGAAGGCGAATGGTGGTTCATCCGGACCATGCCAGACCACACACCTCGATAGTGACTCGCCAGAAGCTCTGAAAGCTTGGATGGAAGGTTCGTATACATCCATCTTATAGTTCAGACCGAAACAAAATAAAAAAATTAAAATGAACACAGTAAATCACTAAAAAAATATACAAAAATTATTTAACTATACACAATAAATTTTTTCTTAAGTACTCAGCACTTTGATTAGCCCGATTAGATTATTTCCGCAATACATTTATTTTTTTTTTTAATATAAGATAATTTTTTATTATTATCTACAATACAAAAATTTATTTCCTTAACAATGTATTTTTTATAAGATATATTGTATATTATATAAGTATTGTATATATAAACAAGAGATATAAGTTTGGGGAAAAGCGTGACAGGCAAAGTAGATAAATCTGCTAATTTGATATATTAACACGATAAATACTTTTATTAAATATACTATGTATTTCATAAGCATAATATACATATAGGTACTCAAGCAATAAAAATGTGTTTAGAATGATAACAACTGGGCTAACGTTGTTCGCAACTGATTAACTGATTTTCATATAATTTTTTTTATAAGAATTTGTATTATTAAAAATCATAAAAAATAATTTCCTGTAAATTCTGAGCATTTGTATATCTTTTTCCACGAAAGCATGTATTTCATTGCAAAAAAAACAATAATAATAATGGTAAAATCTAGTATTTTGCCTTCCATATTATGCAGAATTTTGGCACATACACTCACTTACACACACGCAATTCAAGCAAACAATAATATAAGTAAGTCATTTATTTGTATTTGCTTAATGGGCTAATTATGCACAGTATTAAGCCCCATTAAAAGTGTGGGTACATGCAT